>JAYEPQ010000013.1:36672232-37272232 GCA_036321105.1 Dracaena cambodiana
ATATTTCAGCAATTAGAGAGAAATTATAACAAGCGAATAAGGAAACAATCACAAATTAAAATATTAGCAATTCTACAAGCAATCAAATAAACCAACAACTAATCAAAAAAATTACAGCAATTCGCTAATAAACAAAATAATAATCAACAACAATATAAAAATTACTAAAAAAAATAATTGTAAATAACGTAACATAATGTAACGTTACTGATGGAGAGTGAGGATGAGGGTGGCTGGGTCAGGTGCAGGAGGATCAGGTGGAGAAGGAGAAAATAATTTTAGGCTCTGATACCAATTTGACGCAGGACGGAAGCGGAATTAGGATTAGGGTTTTGAAAATTAGGGTTTTTCTAGGGGAATTGGGGAAGAAAAGATGGATTGGGGAAAACTTTTGGGATTTGGGAATCCACCCAGACCCACGCCCACTCTCCACGAATCCACGAGGAAAGATTTTGACTCAGCAAATTCCACGCCAGAGATTTCTCAAGAAAATTTCTCAAAATATTATTCATCTTCTTTTAATTCTCTATACAAACCCATATATATAGGAAACTCTAACAAACCAAATCCTAATAGAATCCAAAATCCTAATAAAATCAGAATTCTAATAAAATTAGAATCCAATCAAATATTCTAAAATTCTAAAAGGATCCAAATCTAATCAAATCTATTCCTAAATCAAATTTGATCTCCATTAATTTTAGGCTCTGATCCCAAAAGGTATCAGAGCCTAGATTTTCTTTTCCATCACCCTCTTCTTCTTCCACATCTCCATCCTTTTTTTTATATTTTATTTCAGTTTTTATTTTAAAAAAAAAACAGATCTGAAAAAAAAAAAAAAAAAACAGATCTGAAAAAGAAAAAGAGAGAAATAAAAAGAGAAAAAAAAAGAGAAGAAAAAGAAAGAGGAGAGAAAAAAATAAAATAAAATACAAATTCTTCTCCCCCCTCTCTCTACTTGCCCTGCACCTCTTTTTCCTCTTCATCCAAACCAGCAACAACAACATCAGCAGCAGCAACAAGCAAGAACAACAGACTCGTTAAGGGTTTTCTTTCAATTCAGAGTCCGTTTCAACTCCGATTCAAGCGGTTTTCGATCCGTCGTGATTTTTGGGTATTTTCTAAACTTTTTTGAGATAAAATTTTGAGTTGATTATATATGGGGTTCATGTTCTATGGTCGTTACATCAACACAAATGCTAAAAAATCGCAAATTGAGCGAGATATGTATGCTACTATACCCATTTTTTTCGGTTTCGATGGTCGACAAAATTATCAAAATTGGGAGAATCATATCCAAGATTTTTTTCTAGTTTCTGATCTGACTTCAGCACAGAAATACCTTCACGCCCGACAAAAGTTAGGTGGAGAAGCTTATATTTGGAGTAAAGAGTATAAATTATGTTTGGATTGGAATATCTTGCGACGTCTACTTCGTCATCGGTATACTCAACACCACCTTCAAAATTTTTCATCTCATCGGTTTCAATCATCTGAGCCTAAAACAATGACTAGTGATGAAAAACTTCAATATATGATCGATGAGCTTAAGAAGTGTAGCCGAATACTTGACAGTGTTTAAAACACACTTAAATGCGGGGATGAAAGAAGTCAAACGGTTAGTAATGATAGCATCGCTAACAAGATTGAAGCAGATATTCCTATATTTGGTGAATGTATTTTGCAGGCTACACTGGATACAGAAGTTCATGATGAGCCATTACTAGTACCAGATGGAACTTTTTTTTCATCCACAGAAGTTGAAGACACAATGGTTCAGATTTCTGAAGATCTTTCAATAGAACCAACTGCGAAATTTCAGCCGCCTATGAATACTTCTGATGATCATACTTACGAGGAGAAACCAACGGAAATATCTTCTTCTCTTCTAGTTGCAGATGTACAAGGAGTACAAGAACTTTCAATCCAAAGTGAGACTTCACATAGAAAAGAAGTTATTGTTGATTATGAGGTAAAAACATCAGTTCCTCTTGAGAGATTCATTACAGGAATTATGAAGAAATTACCGACTCAACATACAGATTCATATGAAGTTTCGAAGAGGTTTGCTTCTACTATTCATGGCCAAAATAATTTGTGGGATTTACAGTCATTTGAAACTGGTTCACGAAAAAAACCAGTTCCATCTCCACCGCCTTGATACAGATGTGATGGTGATATACTAGATACGGTTTCTCGACCACTACCATGGCCCAATTGGAATACTTCGTGGATGCCAATCAGTTCAACCCGGACGTGTTTATCATTCCTTATCTCCGCATTCATCGGGGATGAATGCTTTGAAGCCGGGGAGAATTGATGGAGATCAAATTTGATTTAGGAATAGATTTGATTAGATTTGATTAGATTTGGATCTTTTTAGGATTTTAGAATATTTGATTGGATTCTAATTTTATTAGAATTCTGATTTTATTAGGATTTTGGATTCTATTAGGATTTAGTTTATTAGAGTTTCCTATATATATGGGTTTGTATAGAGAATTAAAAGAAGATGAATAATATTTTGAGAAATTTTCTTGAGAAATCTCTGGCGTGGAATTCACTGAGTCAAAATCTTTCCTCGTGGATTCGTGGAAAGTGGGCGTGGGCCTGGGTGGATTCCCAAATCCCAAAATTTTTTCCCAATCCATCTTTTCTTCCCCAATTCCCCTAGAAAAACCCTAATTTTCAAAACCCTAACCCTAATTCCGCTTCCGTCCTGCGTCAGTTACGTAATAAAATAATTGTAAATAACGTAACATAACGTAAGTTAACGTAACGTTACGTAATATAACGTAAAATAATATAAAAAACGTACTATTATGGTGCACTGAGTTATTTTCAGTTGTTACGTAGCGTTGAGGTCCCGTTAGGTTACGTAACGCAATATAACGGGTTTCATAACGTGTTATTTTCAACATTGATCTACACTTTGGATTCGAAACACGGATAGCTTCATATGAGTATGATTTGCATTGATTTGAAATGCAAATGGTCTTCTGAAGATCCATATTTGTATTAAAAATCTAAATACGAATGGTTTCAGCTAATCTGCATTTTAGACTTAAAACGCGAATAGCCTCAGATAAGCCTAATTCGCATTGTTGATTTAAAACGCGAATGGTCATATGATGAAATGCATTTATGTTGAAATGCGAATAACTTTGGATGATCCACATTTTAGACTTGAAACACTGATCGCTTCATGTGAGTACGATCTGTGCTTTTGACTAGAAACACGTGTGATTCTTTCTCATTCGCATTCTTGGATTTGAAAATGCAGGTAACCCGCATTTAGCTTTCTTTTGCAAGATTTTCTTGCCAATGGCACCATGATGAAAAAAAGGAAAACAAAATTTTACAAATTCTTTCTCTCTCCTCTCTTTTACTATTGAGCCACACGAATAAAGTAAATAAATAAATAAAAGAAAACCTCCCTCCTCTCTTTTAGTTCTGTCCAGCCACAGCAACACAATAAAATAAGATAAAATACATAAAATAAACTTTTAGAAAATAAATAAAAACTATGTTTTATACTTCATCTTCATGACCTTATGTCCCGAATATGAGTTATTTTCATAATGAAACAGATTTCATATTTGTTGGAGATGATTAAACTTCAAAAAATTTCTAATCTCTCTTCTTTTTTTTTTTTTTTGAAGCATAAATTTTAATCATATTCTAGGGGAGAAGATGTACGATGTTCACCTAATATTAGGAATTTCATTCAGCCCTGACTCACAAAATAAGGCAAAGAATATCACATTCCTGATCGCTTCTCTCTGTGCAACTTATAAATTGATTGCAAGATAGAAACACACCTATAATTGATCTTTATTACTAGATGGGCAGAGCAAGCATTCTATTTAAAATTCAACTCTTAATTAACAAGTATTATAAATAAACATTGTTATAAACAATTTTAAAAACTCAAAACTTTACAGGACATAGTCTTTAAAACCTAAATTTTAGAAGAAGTGGTTAATCCACTTATTTGAAATGTCTATGCTTATGCTAGAAAGATTATGAAAATGCTTTTCGCACAGAAAACATACTTATCAACGAACGTAACTGATCCGATCCTTATTAGCTTGATCTGATCCATTTATTGGCAAGTTTTTGTTTTGATATCCTTGATAATGCACAAGCCATTTAAAACTTTTACTGGTAAACATACTAAGTGTCCACAGAGCTGTAACGTCTCATTTTCCATAGTGTGGATAGCTGGAACATTCGGCGTCGAATGATAACTCGACAAATCTCAATAAATATTACAGTCATATTACAACAAAAATATAGGGAAAAAAATAATTTTCCAGTTAAAATAATAATAAATTTTATTTTCCTTTCATAAAATTCAAGAAGAAAATAAAAAACAAGGAAGTCAACAATCTTGTAGCTCCGCTTGCTCCAGAAAGTAAGTCGAATCTTTTTTATTTCTGGCGGATAAATCTCTTAATAACGATATGAGTCTGGCCATGCATAACCAGGATCGTCAGTAAAGCAATCCAATAATTATAAAATATGTGAAAAACAATAATATCTCAGTAATATAAAAAGTCAAGTACAATTAAAATAAAGAAAATTCTCATATCTTAACATATTAGGTGGCTTATTATTAGCCTTCAATTAATGTCTTTTAATTATGATATTTGGAAATTTAGGAAGATATGAACTTGACTGGTCCTAATGCATCCCTGTGTATCCCCAGTAAAACGGAACTTTGATCGGAACATATCATAATCCTCCCAAAAAGAAAAACAATAACAATTTTGATTGGAGTCTATCATGATCTTCCCGTATAGAAAACAGTGGTAGTTTTGATCAGAACCTATTCCGATCCTCCAAAAAAAAAAACAGTGGCGCAGTTACGTTCAGCCATTAAATCATATAAATGCTCAATTTCCTTCATAAACCCAGTGTATGTCAATTTCAATATTAATTATTCAGTTCGGTAAATTCAGTTCAGTATATGAATTGGTGATCATTATTAAAATTTAGTATTCAGTAATAGTAGGAACAATGTAGCAGTACAATGGTTAATAATCTATTACCAATCACCTATTATAACAGGTCGGTATCTTTTCATATCTTATTTCGGTGTTCATTGCTATTTTCTTATCGAAATTTATGTAAGGAAAATATAATTTATTATTATTTTAACTAAAAATTATTTTTTTATTTTTTGCCCATATTTCTGTTGTAATATTTATTGAGGCTTGTCGAGTTATCATTCGATGATGAACGTTCCAGCTATCTACACTACGAAAGTGGAGCATTACAAGTGGTATCAGAGTCAGACACCAGCTGAAAGTGTGCGGAACTAAGTACCACATGGAACTAAGTGCTACTCAGAACAAAGTGTCACACAAAAAGTGGAGGCCAGCTCTTGAATCTATAGGAAGCCACCTCTAGAATCTAGGGAGTCACTTCTAAAATCCCACATCGCCTGGTGAAGTATTAATATGGACGAAAATATCAGATCCTATAGGGAGAGAATGTAATACCCCTATTTCAATAGTACCGCATTGGATATGAGACAAGAAATATAGTAGTTTATAATAATTCCCACGAAGCTATAAGAGTAACCGTCGCTAGCCTTTTTGGGGGAGGAATGCGTGGCTAATTATAAACTATTTTAATTCATGTTATTCTATCAGAGACTTAACATATTCCCATGCGAATATATTGCCGGCATTCCGCTATCTAAGTTCCGGGTGGGGGTGTTACAATAGCTATCCAAATATATGTTCAATCATGGTTCTTTTTTTAGTGTTCTATTTACTAAGTGACCAACTTTAAACAATTATTATAAACTGTAGAACAAATAATGGCGCTATCGGAAAACTGAAAGGATGACTTGAATACATGTTTTTAGAGGTTTACTTTTTTATGTTGTGCTGTAGAATTTTAAGAATCTAACCTTGGATGTTCTGAGTGATTACTAGATTACCATGTGTTTAGGGCTTTGGACCCGGAGCTTATGCTCATGTGTATTCATAATTGAGTACTTAGCGATACGCCCTTAAGTAGTACCAGAAATATTGGATCGTGGTCCTAAGCATATAAGATACTCCTAAAACATATGGTCTTTTCCTCCCGACAGTTCCAAAAATTCATGCATTGAAAATTAATGATTAATAGCCTATTTTTTTATGTAATTGTATATCCATGATTCAATTGTTCCATTAATATTCATGATTCATAAAAGTACAATGTATAAATTTAATCATAATTTCTTTACCGTGCTCAGTTTCATTGTTTACATTTTAAATGTTATATATTTGCATATCACACATAGCATGCTCCTTTAATCTCCTTTTTTTATGCACTTATTAGTTTGTTGTAATGACTATGCTTTGGCATATGCCTGGACATTGCTAAGTTGCAACTAACAGGAGGAGGAAGATCCACCACAATTAAATCTATACATCAGGAACAAGTAGAGCTGTAATAGGTACTTCCGTAGTGCAAATCTGTACGAGAGTATCTTGAGTTATCCATTTTCTATTATTTTAATAATAAATATTATTATATATTTTTATCTTTGTTTTCAAAGCTTAAGTTTTAAATTGTAATAAGGATTATTACTTCATGGGATTCTCTCATGTACTTTGGTTTGACCATGATTTTATTGAAATAAAATATTCATTGGTTCATGTTCTCTCTTCATTATATGTGTATGAGGAGATGTGTCAGTCGTACATGCTTGTTTACCATGTATTTTAGATTTGGCATATTTATTTTCGATACGTTGCCAAACGTTATCCTTATCCTGGAATGCGAGGCTAAACCTCAGGAAGTGGTACAAAATGATGCGATATGCTAGCTTTTGGTGGTGCTCATGTGTTAGTTTAGCAGCTAGGGCAAGCTCATTGGAGGCAATGAGACCCAAACAAAGCTATCTCTGTCCCTGAATCCCTCCAATCGATGTACTCATGTCCGCATTATTGTTAAAAGGATCGACAGGGGTTGCGTAGCAAGGGCAACACCGAATGGAAATTGCACCCATGGGAGTGGCAAGGCGGATAAGGTTCATGCCAGAATATTGTGACAACAAGAATCATTCGTAGAATGAATTCATGAAGGTGATAGAATACGGGTTTGGCAACTACTTAGGCAAGCGTTCACCATGGCAACGAGGCACAGTAGTACCAACAGAGAGAGGGTCAGAGAGTGCATGGTGATCAACATCAAGTTGACGTTGGGATTCTCTATGACGGGAAAGGGGATGATGTTCAGTGGCGATGGACTAGCGGGGCTAGGCTTAGGCTAACGCATCGTCGACAACATCTAACACAGTGCGAAGAGTGAAAATTGCAGTAGTTCTGAGACGTGACCTATCTGTCTCCGCCCACTGTTGAAGAATAAAATTAAAAATTAAAATTTCAAATATATATCAGACAGTTGGATTTTGTGCATGACCCTACTAAATCTAAGTCCTGATAATGATAGCAAAGAAAGCAAGTTGGTACTTCGATACAGGGAGTTAAGCTCTACTCGTGTTTCATTTATACTTCACTTGTGTGCATTGCAATTGGATGTTCGCTAAGCAGGGCTATTTTTAAATTTCTTAAATTTTCGGTTCTTCTTATGTATTTAACATTCACATGCTTATAAGGGACATAATGTAGTAACATTTCATTAAATTCTATTTAAAAAGCAGGGGATTATCCACCATTTACGTTAATAAAAATATTGAAGGCTAGAAATGTTGAGGAAAAGACTCTGCTAAACTGGGACCTTTCCTATGAGTGACTTCCCAGGCTTGAAGCTCCATCAGGGGAGAGACTGTTGATTTTGTAAGAACAAAAGGTTTTGGAGGGTCAGGATGAAGCAGGTGGCACCCTCCTTCCCATCCAAAGGTACTTTACCACTTGGTCCCAACAAATTCAGGATCCGAAAGTCATTGCAATGAGATATAACTGGATCAAAGAGACAGGTATTTGTAAGTTCAAATTTATTTGACTACTGATGAGGTAAGCCTAAACTGAAGTAGATAGAATGGGAAGTGAAATTAGCATCACTTTATATAGTTTTCTGTTGTTCTTTATTAGTTAGCAAGATGATGTGCACATTGTACTATTATTAGTTATATATTAGTCATTCGATCCTAAGAGAAAATGTCCCACAACAATTCACACCCAAATAATGTGATATAAACAAATCTCATATAATTCCTAAACAAATATGAGCCTCCATTCAAATATAATAAAATCAAAAAAAAAAAAATCCTTAATCAAATCCAGGCTTTATTCTAATCCATCAAATCGAACAAAATCTCTAATAAAATCCAACCCTCTATCATCCCTATCACATTGTAATGTATAGCACTGTTCGCGCTCCAATGCACAAAAGACATTGTGTGGCTACAATACCACAAAACGGAAATAAAAACTTGAATCTTCTCTTTTTAGTCTTTTATTTGTGGATGTTAGGTTTTATGTGTAAGCAGATTATTTTAGATGTGTTAAGGATTATGGTTGATGTGTTCAATCATCTTTGATCCCAAGTGAAAATCGCGCTATTCATTTACTTTATCAACTTATAAAGTGATTCCAAGAGAGAAATAGAAATATGCATATGGTATTTATTGACCTAAAAAAAGCCTATGATAAGGTATCACGAGAGCTGCTTTGGTGGACATTAATGAAGAAAGGAGTCTCCATCAAGTATATTGACATAATTAAAAACATGTATGATGGAGTAGTGACCAATGTCAGAATATATGGTAGTTTAATAAGTGATTTTTCTATCATAATTGGATTGTATCAAGGATCTGTATTGAGTCCGTTCTTATTTGTTATAATGATGGATGAACCTACTAGAGTTATTTATGATGAAATACCTTAATGTATGCTATTTGCTGATGATATTATCTTAGTTGATGAGACAAGAGCTAGAGTCAATGTCAAATTAGAGTCATGGAGGCATACATTAGAATTTAGAGGTTTTAGATCGAGTAGGTCTAAAACAGAATGTAAATTTAGTAAACGATGGACCTTAAACTACTGGACGGGCAAGAGATGTAAATAAGTAATCAGTTTAGGTATTTGAGTTCTATTATTCAGAATGATGGATAGTGATGTCAACCAAAGAATACAAACCAGCTGGTTGAAAGTGAGAAATATAATGGGAGTTTTATGCGACCGTAACATTCCATTAAGGTTGAAGGAAAATTTTATAGGACTATTATTAGGCCAGTTTTATTATATGGTATGAAATGATAGGCTATAAAGAAATGTTATTTACAGAAAATAAGCGTAACAGAAATACGCATGCTTCGTTGCACTAGGAGAGATAAAGTAAGAAATAAATATATTCGTGCTAAAATAGGTGCTGCTACTATTGACAAGAAGATACAAGAAAATCGTTTACGATGGTTTGGTCATGTGCAATGTAGATCTACAAATGCACCAGTTCGACGAGGGCAGTTGATCAATGTAGGACAAGTTAAAAGAGCCAAAGGAAAACCAAAGAAAATATGAATAGAGATGATACGAATAGATATGGATTCTAGAGGGTTAAATGAGGAGATATTACTTGATAGGAATGAATGGAAAAGGACTGTCAACATGATCGATCCGGCGTGAATCTCTTTAGGTTCATGTAGCCTACCCAAGTACTTGGGATAAAAGGCTTAGTTGTTGTTGTTGTTATCCCTTCCACTGCACCAAAACTCCGAAGTTGTGATGAGAGCTACGAGAAATTATTTTGTATTTTAACACACCTCCACAGATGAAGGCCCATTTTGGGCATGAACCTGCGCTTTTCACGGTGGTATTATTTTTTAAAAAATCTGCAGTTAAATGTGCACCCGACTTGAACCCAGTTGCTCTGATACACCATGTTGTCCCTTTCAATACACCAAAACTCCGAAATTATAGTGAGAATTAAGGGAAATTGTTTTGTATTTTAACAGTTTCTATTGGATCTTATGAGAGAATTGCTTAGAGTTAGCGAGTTATTTAAAGTTGACAGTTTGTGTAGATTGTTTGGAGTCCATGAGTCAGCTGGAGCTGTTCATTAGACTAGATCATTTGGAAACAAATGATTAAGTTTGTGAGTTGGCTGGAGTTATGGGTTCAGGTAGATTTCTTAGAGTGTTATTTAATTGGAGTTTTTGGTTAGGGTAAATCATTCAAAGTTATTTCTTAGATTATATAAGGAGGACATTATCTCTAACGGTTTCTCAGATAAAAGAGTTAAAGTCCATCTTCTCTCAAGAGGAATTATTTCAAATAAATCGTATGTTTCACAGGCTTCATACTGTACAAATAGTGCCATTCTCTTCTTCAACAACTTTAGCACCGGTACGTAATCCTTTTGCTTGTCTTACACCATCATCCTCTACAAATCGTATCATTAATTTTTTGTTATACAACAAGAAATTCAAAGATCCTCTTTTTTACTTTTGGATTCAATTTTAACTTTCTCATCCTCTTTTTTACTTTGGTTAATTGTTAATGTAACTACAGCTCATATGGGAGCTGTAGGTAATCTTGATGTTACTCCACTGGTGCATTCTGTTATTATCCTTGCTTCTCTATACACCCAAATTTCTAATTTTGTTTTCTATTAGTAAAACTGCTTATGTGCTGTATTGCCCAGTAACTTCTTTCTTGATAATTGCATCTTTTATAAGGTTGAAATATAAAAGGACAGTGGCATAGAGTGTGAACAAGGAGGTTTTTATCATATTGATGTTGGTCACTCTCCGGTGATATGTTCTGATATATCTTTTCACTTAATTGTCATTATTGCTTAGGCCATCCATCTCTTATAATAATCTTTTAAAAAAAAAAAAACTTGTTCCTGAGTTATCATATTTCTTACTTAGAGTTTCTCTAATTAGTTAGGCAAGTATCACCGTGTCTTATCCAAGTAGAGTTAACAACAGAGCAAGCAGCACCTTTAAACTAATGCACTTTGGATATCTGATGATTTTATGGTCTTTGTCAAATTAATTCAAAACTTAATTTAAATATTTCATTACCTTTGAAGATGATAATTCTCATGTAAGTTGGTTGTAAATGAAAAATCATTCTGAAATCTTGTGTTCAAATTATTTTGAGCTGAAGTGAAAACACAATTTAGGTGGTGTTATTTGTATTTTAAGTCGCAAAGGAGTATTTTAGCTCCTCATTTATAGACTTCATTCATAGTTTGACACTATTCATGACAGAAATTGCTGTGTGGAAAATTAAACAAATATTAGAAGTTGCGATGCAAAGCTCATTAATATAAAAATGCCTAAACATTTATGCAGTTCTTACTGCATGTTACCTTACAACTGAATGGTTTTATCAGTACTAGGTGATCATCTTCTTAGCAGTCTGAAGATAAGTTCATCTTTCATTTGCTTCTAATGCTGAATATTCTATTGTGATGGCATCATTAAGTTCTACATATCTAGAATGTCTACCACCAAGAAATATGATCAAGAAGGTGCATATAAGACGTACTTTGCACAACATATGTGCCTATTACCCCTATCCCAAAAAAGAAGGAATTACTACTACTATGGGGAAAATATGCTTAATGAGGTCAATAACAACTTTAACTTGAAGGAGGTGATTGGTCAGCAGATTCTGTTGAGACAAGTAGATCCACTCTCTCCATAATAGACTCTCCTAAAGACAAGGAAAATGCGCTTGAGAAAACTCTAGTCCTACAGGAAATATTTTAACCCTATGATGAAGAAAGGAGAAACATCACCTGGTGGAAAACCATACGTTAAACTACAATATCCATGAATCCTACTCAAGGGAAAGCAATAAACATGTAAATTGTACTGCACCCATCAGATGGTTGCCTCATTTTTCTCACCAGAAAAGCGAAATTCTTAACAAAAGGAGAAAAAAGAAGTACTCTTCTTCATATTAATATAATTCATATTAATATAAAAATTAATCCAATTGTTGCATCTTCTTTTTTTTTTATTCTACATAAAAACAATAAAACACCTAACCTATGATTCAGAGGGAACAAGAAGGAACATTCTCACCAGAAAATGCTTCAGAGAACAGATACATTCCTATCTTAGGTTGTGTGAAAAACTAGATCCATTTGAGCCTTACAGAAGTATCTGTACATCAATCTATTGCAACTAGAAACTTGTTAAATTTTAACAGATGCTGATATTACAAGCCTTGACTGAATTTTTTCAATGCATGGTTAGAGTAGGCTGTGATAAACCCCACTTAGGAAAAATGGCTTGAGTTCGCGACACTCTGAGAAACTTTTGTAACTCCCACTATACATGTAAATAAAACTATGCACTGAGGCAGCCTAGACTAACATAGGAACTGAAAACTCAATTCCGATTTCCATAATATAGAATAGTAGTGCTCCTGATTATTTTGACTCCTCTATGGGTTTTGACTTTGTCTATAAATATCATTCTTCCAAAGAACATTGCATTCTATAACAATAGAAAGAATTAAGAGTATTATATGTTCTCTCATCATAATGCAAAGTATGTATATTATTGGGGCCCAACTATCCTGATACATTTCATAGATTTCTTCAGGAGAAAATAGCACATTATCAGTGTGACAATCATTAAGATATTAAGACATTAAGGGTGAGAAATTGTCAACATGCTTACAGATGAAATACAGTCACAAGAGAAGAATCTAGAGGTCATTGAGTTCAAAATTGAGGTCTTCAGATGAATTACATCTAATCCCTCTTTTGAATGTAACACATTATAGATGAAGACATGCCTAGTTGTCATCCAAATACAAAAAAGAAGATAAAACCAGAACCAAGAATCTACCATTCCCTTACAGGAAGACGTTGGCAAAACTTAACAAGCTGAAAGCAATAGGCAAGAAGTGATAGCAATGATAATGCTATGGGCATCTATTTCATTGGTTAGAAAAGCATATTTCTATTGAAATGAAAAGGATGATATTTTTTGTTTTTCTCTCAAAAATAAAAGAAAAGAAAATATTTACTGATTTTGAAGAAATAAAGGTCCCTGCAGCTTTTGATAAGAGCTTTCTACGGAACTAGAAGCACAAATGGCTTAAGAAAAACCAAAACAATCTTGAACTTGGACGCATACTACATAGACAGATAGCAAAGAGATGGCATGGGATTTTATCTCCCATTAAGGGTGAGTAAAGTGCTAATCAATGTTAAAGATTTATTCAAACCTGATTCTAGTTATGACATGTATAACTACATTTTGTCAGCTACTAAGGTCAACATTCATTGACTGCACTTGGTTTTCTTTACTTCAATAAGGAAACTTCTCAGAATTAATACTATGTACATTTTCTTAGGTTCCAATTTTGAGTTCTAAAGAAGAATTGCAAATACAAGTTAATGGTTCAGCTTGTAAAGTTCAAAAAATTTATAAAAAAAAAATAATAAGAACAAATTGCCACTAATAACAGCTTGTGTTAGGTCATAAAAAAAAATAAAAATCCCCTTTTCTTATAGAGATTATACACCAACATTTAGAAAATTCCAAAATCAAGAATGTTCAAATTTTTAAACTATTATATTATATTAGCCAAAAAAATATCGCATATATTTAGCAATCAATCCACTGCAAACTAGACCAAACACCACCTAATGAACTGCAATTTGATTATTATAAAGGAGCACACAGTTACAAACGAAGGAATGTAGACATAATTGAGTTCAAAATTTAGGGTTCGAGATAGACAACAGGATTCCCCTCATTGGATTGCGTCAGAGACGACAGAATTTGATAAATAAAAGAAAATTAATTAGAAAATTTAAGATGAGATCGGAAAATTACCGTTATTCTCTGTCGAATTTGAACAAAAACTCGCCTCTTCCGTAATAAATGGAAGGATTGCCGTTGGATTTTTGGGACGTACCCGTGGAAAGAGACGGGAGGGGAGGTTCTAAGCGGGCACACCTTTTTCCCTAGTTAGCCCACTTAATAACTTCCCATATATATCAAGTTTACCCTTTATAAAAAATGTTCCATTTTGCCCTTCTTCCTCCTCCCGCGTTCTCCAGATCTCCTGCATGCCACAAATAAGGTTTTTTGATTTTTTTGTAAATCAAAAATCCATTTCATTTCTCCATCTCTTCATTTTCTTTCGTTAATTTACCAGTTTAAAACTGATTTTTTTTCTTCGTTTTGTATTTTTTTCATTAGAAATCCAAACAAAAGAGAAATTTTTGAGTTGTGTCGAACGAGACGTAAATGGAGAATACAACCATATCGTTGGTTCCATTAGACGATCAAAACACTCTTCAGGTATGATTCCATCTTCTTTGTATAAAATTATTCCAAATATACATTAGGAATTTTGATATAAATTGAGTAGAATGAAATTAGGGTTTTTGGGTTGAGTTTTCAGTTGGATGCGGTGCGAGAACTCGAGGGAGGACGTCGTTGTCCGGACTTTCAGTCCGGACCAAAAATGTTTGTCCAATCCAGACTCAGACATCCTGTCCGGACTTTCAGTCCGGACAAAGCAGATTAGTTCGGACTGAAAGTCCGGACAGAGTGTTATCAGTATTATTTTTTTTCCGCAAGAGTCTTATCAATTAATAAGTATTAATATTGTTAAATTATTGGAACACAGGGTAATGTTTCGACGCAGAGTATGCGAGTCGAGAATGAATTAGTTGTCGATTATGGTTTGGACTTCACAACAAATCAGGTATGATATTATTTAGAAAACCTGTTCATATTGAAATCAGAATATTTCCACTAAAAATTATATCTTCTCTATTTTGACTATAAATTTTTACAAATCGAGACGAACTTTGCCAGTGGGTGCGCGATATTGGAAAGAAATCAGGATTTGTCATAATGGTTTCAAAATCTGATACTGGAGGTCAATTTAAGAAGGGGAGAATATGGTTTAGATGTGAACAGGGTGGACAACTAAGATTCAAGAAATTAAAGAATGATGAGGGTCACAGAGGCAGTAAAAAATGTGGATATCCCTTTCGATTAAAGGGTCAACAGATATCAACGGGGGGCCCCGAATATAACCTAACGGTTTTGTCTGATGTGCATACTCATCCTACAGCAGATTATTTCGAAGGACACTCGTATGCGGGAAGATTGTCTGAAGGCAAGACTAATGTTGTGATCGAAATGCCGAAGTGTCACGTAAAGCCGAAAGATATATTGACATCATTGAAGCAAAAGGATCCAAAGAATGTTTCGACAATGAAAACAATATATAATGCACGACATAAGTTCAGAGTCAATGAATAAGGCGGTCGAACGCAGATGCAACAGTTGCTATTAAAAAATTCTGAATTAAAGTATATCAAATAGTATCGAAGCAATGATCAAACAGAATCAGTAAAGGATTTTTTCTGGGCTCATCCTGTTGGCTTCGATCTTCTTTGAGCATTTCTAAGTGTTATTATCATGGATTGTACCTATAAAATGAACAGGTACAAATATCCATTACTAGAGATGATTGGAGTAACCTCAACGAATATGTCATTTTGCATTGTTTTTGCCTTTCTTGAAAAAGAGCGGGAAACTAATTATTCCTGGGCACTTAACAAGTTGCATGGATTGTTTCTGAACGATGTATATCCAAGTGTCATAGTTACAGATAGATATCTATCGCTTGTTAATGCAGTTAAGCTCATATTTCCGGCGAGCCGGCATCTTCTTTGTAGATGGCATATCAATAAGAATGTGTTGACTAACCGCAAGAAATTGCTAGAACAACAGACTTAGTGGGAGAAATTCTTTTTAATGTGGAAGCTGATTATGCTATCTGATACTCTAGGCGAGTACAATACAAATCTAAGCATCCTAACAAACGAATTCCGAGCAAAGCCTGAAGCAGTTGACTACATTATTAAAACATGGTTAAATCCACACAGAGAGAAATTCGTTACTTACTGGACAAATATGTGACAACATCGAGATAACATGACCAGCAACCGAGCAAAAAGTGCCCACGCAAAATTGAAGAGACAACTGCGAACTAGTTAAGGCAATTTTGAAAAGTGTTGGAGCAATATATATACATTATTTGAACATCAACATACTGAGATTAAGGCATCTTTTCAAAAAAATTTGATTATCGTGAAACGATGTTTTATGCTGCCAGAATTTAAGGAATTACGGGGCATAGTATCAATTCATGCATTGAATTTGATTTTAGACCAAGTAAAAAGAATTGACTCTGTGGGCGTTAATCCTGTTGAATGTGGTTGCATCATTCGACAAACTCACAACTTGTCATGCGCCCATGAGATTGCAATATATAAAAGAGACAATCGATCCATATAAAAGGTAATTTCTCTGCCTTAGTATATGCACCGGATGGTAAGGCTCAATCACGCTGCAATTCTTCAACGTACCCATATAAAAGGTAATTTCTCTGAAAGGATATATTTCTCTATAATTCCTATATGGATCCCAAACTACCTGCAAGTTTGTTAAGCACAAAGAACTACATTAGTAATCAACATGTAACTTGCAAACTAAATAAGTATATAAATAGCGCAACATGTTACCTGGTTGCTGGTGAGTTTATCTAGACTGGACCGAATAGACTGTACATGTGATTGAGAGACATTGTGATCCCGTCTGCTCAACCAATGACAAGCAAGTGGTTCACCGTCAGCAAAGGATCGGTTCGACACTGGCATAAAGGTTGGGAAATGAGAGAAAATCCAAGACTGTAGTAATGTGAGATACCCGGTAATCTGAGCAACGTTAGCTCGAGAAGCAAGCCCAAACTGCCTATATAACCATGTAAGAGCACCAACACCACATGCGAACGTATGAACATGTTCGAGGTCATGAAGTAATGGTAAGTAATCAATAGACACTCTCGTACAGCTCTTGTCAGCAAAAAGCGTGCAACCAATAAAATATAGTAAATATGCTCTTGCAGCACACTGAATCCTATGTTCGGTGTCGGTGTCAACAACTCCGCAAAAAATTTCTCTTAACCAATCCAGTTGAACCGATACACCGCCTTTCGTATTAAGCTCATTCCACGCTTCAGAATAAGTGACGCTCAAAGAATGAGTAATTGTGTCAGCAGCTTCACGTGAAACTGTTGATTCTTGTTGGCACACGGATTTTCCTGCTGCAGGCAAGTCAAGCAAACATGAAATATCATCCAACATAATCGTCATCTCACCAAATGGCATATGAAATGTGTTTGTTTCGGGATGTCATCTCTCAACAAATGTGCTAACCTCAACAGCGCTAATGTATTGGTAGGAGCATTTGACCAATGGATATAATGAAGACCCACGTACTAATTCCATGAATCGGGTGTTTGGCTGCGTTGTTGTCAATGATCATGCACTTATTTTTCTCCAGTGACTAATACATCGCAGTGGATCTCGTTCCTGTATATATAATATAGTCATAACATATGCACACACACAATAATTGGTTTATGGTTTTGTACGGGAAATAATTACCTCATCTTTTAAAACGAAAAAAGCAACGTACGTCTTGAAACTCTTCAATACTGATAAATCAACTGGACCTCGATAATTTGACTCTTGAAGATCATCTTGAGAGCCTCCTGCATCATTACTCCCTTCCTCTAGTCTTGCACTATCATATATTATCAAATTAGGAGTTTCTACATTTAATTCAGGATCTACAGCAATTTCGATTTCTCTTTCCCGTATCGGACGACTGATTGGTGGTCGAGATGTTACTTTCTTCCTCCTTAACGAGGCAGTTGATCGTACGCGAGAAGATTCTGCCGGATCTATCTATGGAATTCAAAGATATTTCATTCATAGATGTTATTTATCAGAACAGTAACTTCTCTATGTGTAAGTAAATAGTTACAAAGTAAAATTTGTTACAAATATCATATTTTCTCTATTTTTTTGCTGCAAAATAGTGTAATATTAAAGTTTAAAAATACTGAAACCGTCTTTTACTACTTAATCAACCATTAGGATAATACCATCAAACTTCAAAATTAACTAATAAATTTTAATATTAACGTCCATGATTAGAAAAATAATTAAATTTCGCATATTTTACAACTAGGATTACAATATTAATTTTTCTTAATAATTATAATCTAAATATTAAAAAAATTACCAAAAAAATGGTACAACCAAATTTATTACCTCCTCCCCTCTTCTCCTCTCCAACCCAACAAAATCACCAAACCCTAATATTGAACAGTTGTTTGATCCAAAAATAAAAAATCTATATTTAAAAAAATATTACTAGATTAGGAAATCTCACCTAACAATGGTGGAAAGGCGGCAGCAGCGGCGGAAGAATAGCAGCGGCAACGGCCAAAGGTCGGTGGCGGCGGCGGCGTCCAATCGGCGGCGGCGGCGGCGAGGGCTCCGGCTCTAGGAACGGGGGAGAGAGGGAGATTTGGAAGGAGAATGAGGTAGAGAAGGGGAAAGAGAGGATTAGGGGAAGTGGGAGGGGAAAGAAAAGTTAGGATTAGGGTTTTGTTTTGGGGTTTAGGCGGTTAGATAAGAAATTGGAGAGTAGAGGAAGATGAGAATGATAAATAGAGGTGGAGGGTATTTTTGAAATTTTTAGTATGCTCACTAGGAAAATCCTCCCTTTAGTAAATTATTTGTTGGCTCACTAGGAAATCTGGGCTCACTAGGAAAAATGTTGTGCTCCTTTGGAAGCTCCCGACGGGAGGAACAAGGAGGGTTTGAAATCTGAACCAAGTATTGGTTCAGATCACCTGGACCGAACCAACACAAAGCCGAACGCGGTGGCAATTTTTATTTTTTTATTTTTTTTTCAGAATGGCCATACATTTACATATATTCATTATTAGCCGATGAACCCTTACTCAAGTGACATTACTGCTTTTCAATTTGCGAGAAATTCAAAATTCGACTTCTGATAAGAATTCAATTTGTTAATTTGTAAAATATTAATTACACTCAGACCCACTGTAGTATGGGAATGTATAATTTATCACCCCTAAAATTTAAAACTCTCAGTTAGACCTCCTGAACCAGAGGGTCTGAGTATAATTAAAATACGGTGATTTAGATAGTTCTGGGGGTCTAAGTGAGAGTTTTAAACTTTAGAGGTGATAAGTTATACATTTCTCATACTACAAAGATCTGAGTGTAATTAATTCTTTGTAAAAAAATATGTATGAATGAGTTTGACTACAAACAAAACATATATTCGTTGCTTCCTTGCAAATTGGATCGAAAATCTCCTTTAATACTGTCTATTTGTGACTTGCATGATACTAAATGGAGACATAAGCATATGAGAAGTTACAAGGAAAGTCCAATGCCCAAAGAGTTCAACTCTATCATGCCTTCATCGCCAACCTAATTGCGAGGCAAACCAAACATTCCTGACCATGTTGCAAGAGATGATCAATTATTTTCTGATATTTAGGATATATAGGACAGGAGTCATTGGTGCGAGAGTAGGAATTGCTTCATAAAGGCACCTCCATGCGAAAACAATAACTTGTGAGCTGAAGCGCCTAACTTTCCAAAGCTTAGCGAAAGTTTGAATGTTTTTCTCGGATGGAGCGGATGCTGCATTCTATTCTCTTGTGAATGAAATGCTATAGTAGTCATAATTCATAGGTCTCGCTAGCCACTACACAAGTGCATATACAATAAGCGTGATAACAAATAGGCAGCAAATCCAACTAGGCCCAAGCCCAGTAGGCGTTGCTATTATCAAAGTGGCAAAAAAGGCCGTTTATGGCCTATGCCTGACAATCCAGCCCAAATTACCGGGAATGAGAATTGAAAGGTACTGTAACATTAAAAATTTGGATTTAAATTGAAGGGAAATTCTATTTAGCCACTGAAGTTTACTCTTTACACCAATTTTTTTTTTGAAATATCACTAATTTATTCTTTATGTTCAATTTCTTGTTTGCAATTATCATTATGTTTCTATAAATTCTTATTGCTCTTGTAATTATTTGCAATTTTAAAAGGGTAACTCAATAAAAAAAAATGACAAACTTATAATTATTTATAATTTAAAATTTGTACATGAAGAATAAATTTCACTTGCGTAAATATAATTTTCCAAAAATAAAATACTTTTTCTTCATTTTTATTTCCAACCCAGAAACTTTGTCTTTTTTTTTTTTTTTTTATTAAATGGTCGGGGCCCGATCAATAACTACTGAAAATCGAGCCTATAACTATTACGAGTTGGATTTTGATTTTTATTTCATACCTTGTAATCAAGTGGACAAATGGATTATTTAGGGTACCATGCTCCTAAACTTGTCCCTTACATTTCCTCTTCATCAAATTTCTTTTTCCCACCAAAACAAAGAACCAAAGTGGTCCACTCCTGAACTTCTCTCATTTCTCATTGCTTGCATTCTCTACAGTCTCTCTCTCATCATGTCCTATAATTCCTTCCTTCATGAATCCGGGCAGCCTGCAACTGGAGTTATTACTCCCCTTGATAGCAGACAATCACATGATTCCCGTTGGAATCTTATTTAATCAGGAACTTGTACTCAGTTGTGGCATCGTCAGCAACTTTAATTCATGGATCCATGCATGCTTGTGGTCCTCTTCGGTAATAGATTACCAAATCTTTTGGAGTTAGCCAGTTATCACAGTGGGGATGCTTCAGCCTGCTGCAGGCTGCAGCAGGTTAAGTTCCATCTCCACGTACTACTGAATTGGAGATCTCAGTGCAGTAGCAGCAAATGAGAGAGAGAGAGAGTTTTTTGGGTTCAAACAAATTCATGGACGTACCCCTCCATGTGCACTTCGCCTTAGGTGTGCTCACCTCATCTGAGGAGATGGTGAAAGATGCACCGCATTTAAAAAATAATAATAACCAAAAAAATGGGAGAAGTTTGTTTGGTTTCATTTTTGAACTCAACAAGTTGAGGTGCATGTCTAGGTTCAAGATGGGAAATTCTAAATGGCCACCATACTTTTCTTAAGTGAGCCCAATTTCTTAGTGAGTGCCACATGTTTATGAAGTATGGCCATTTTTTCTTAGTGAGCACTATCTATTTTTCAACTTTATCCATATGACCATCGAGCGAAACTCACTCCTGAAATCTCCTGCTCTACCTCTTTCTCCCTTCACTTTCCCCCCTTCACCTAGAGTTCTGTCTCCCTTACGCCGGCCGCAAAGTATCAGACAACAATTGGTAATGGGTTTGAGAGAGGAAGTTCAAGAGATTGGTACTCACTAAGAAAAAAGAAGAGAGAAAGTGGAGGGAATAGTGCTCACTTAGAAAGGTGTTAAAAAAAATTTTGTCCAAACAAAATTATGGCAAATTTATAATTATTTATACGTTGTTAGTTGATGGTGCTTACCAAGTATGTTACGCATTTAGAAATTTCCATGCAAGATTTATGTATTTTTAAGAAACATTGGACATATATCCCCAGAAAGATAACCAGACATACTATTTGAATAGGATTGTAACTCATAAATAGTATTTGAAGTAAACTTCTTACAATTATACAAAATGAGCATTTAAAGGATCCATCAACTAGCACAGAAATCACTTTTCTTCTAGCATTGCAATATTAATTTGAGTTTAATTGGAGAAAAATGTATATATGTTGCCAGCACATGAGGCTTTTGCACCGGGCGGTACCAAAAATCCACTTTTTCATGATTTTTTTTTAAAAAATATTTTTATAGATATGTGATCTTCACTGTTCATACCTAATTTTAAGGATTTTAGTTTTAAGTGAATACAGAATTAATATTATATAGTATTCACAAGAAGGGCAAATGAACTCCAAAACCTCTAAAATTTGGCGTATATCATAATTATTAAAATAATTTATAAAAAAATATTTTTTTATGTATTTTCTAGATTGTATAGCTACATATATATTGGGATAGTTAAAATATGGTAATATGCAAAACTTTAAGAGAAAAAAAAAAATAACGAATCAGATACGCATCCAATACGGGTTCATTTTTATGATAAAGGAGGCTATTTCAAGAAGTTTACATATATAAATATATAAATTAGAAAGAGTTTATAAAATTTATTCCCAAACCTTAAAAAGGATCCAAATTTGAACCCAAACCTTAGCCTAAATCTGTTACAATGCTGGGCCCTCTCCTATCTGGCTTGGCCGGCGAACCCACGAGGCGAGGCCCACAGCACAAGCGCGACAATCAAGGACAAAAGCCCACACATTCTAGACAGCGAAAGGATAAGATCACGTGACCCAAACCCCCACCCGAAGCCCGAAACCGAAACATGGGCCACAGATTAATACGGCGGTCTCCCGACACAAAGCCAGGCTAAATGACGGCAATGCTCCGATAAATTCGAAAGTTTTTTTTTTTTTTAAAAAAAAAAAGGGAAAAAGAAGTTGAAGTATGTAAGCATTAGATCACTCTGTTATGGCTAAATTAATTAATTAGGGCGGTTGACCTAATTAATTAGAGGCTAATAGTTTATACTTATCACCCTTTTCCCTCCAAATTTGTATTCAAAACCTCACGCTAATTTATTAAAAAACAACATGTTTACCTTTTTTTTATTTTTTTTTTTCCCTATTCTAAAAGGGGTGACAGATCGAAGAGAAAATTCAAATTATTTCGTAATAATATTACTTAGATCAGTTTCGAAGTAAAAATTGAAAGCATAAAAATAACGTTTTAACTAAATATTGTTGTTGAGTTGACGAGATCCTATTTTTAAGAAGAGTTATAGTTGCAGCATGCGAGTCAAAAAAAAAAAAAACATCATTAGACATAATTAATACTTTTTCGTTAACTTTTGATTACATTAATTATGTCGCTAATGATTTACAAGATGGTGTTAATGATTAGTGTGAAACCAAACATTATTGACCTCCGTGCTACTAAAATAACAACAATATCTTTTAGAAGCCCTAGGTTGAATCGTTAGCGATGGAATTAAAAAGTTCAGTGTGTTTATAACCTTAACCATTTATTTAGGATCGAAAGTCTTATTCAAAATTCAAATCCATGGTACTAATAATTGTAATTAGTGTTAAACTAATCCTAACAGCCATCTTAACTTTTAAAATATAATTAATTTACTGGCCTCTGGTTTGAAATACGTACAGGATCCCGGCGAATATGCGCAGGTGCAAGGAAACACCACCATACTTTGTGATTTGAGTTGGATAACTCTTAAGGGTATACAATCGGTTGGAGGAGTCGGTTTGAGGAGAATTCCGACCGATTCTAACTAATAGAAGGAGGCGAGGTGCCGACCGTCTTACTTGTCGGAAACCGACTCCGGATCGATTGGTTGCAGTCGGATTCCGATGAAGGCGGTTGTTAGGAGTTTATATGTGAGTATAATCTCACATCAGATAGAATAAGAAAAGTTTATGAATTTAATACAAAATTGTGAGCTCTACATATTAGTTTAAACTTTAGATTAGATTGGTTCTCGACTTTTTGTTTAGAACCCAGCTCTCCTGGATTAGATTTAATTTATTTCGTGTGATTTATACAAGAATATAATGATACATTCAATAGAACAAAGGCAACTTAGTATAAATGAGTTGTCAATAAGAATATTTTGAGTGTTGAACGGTGAAGTTTGTCCCCTCATGTCAAAGTTTAGGCTGAGCACAATAGCAAAGGTTTATCTATAATTAGAGATGGTAATTGATCCGCCTACGGATCAAATTTTTGTCCGTTTTATACAAAATTTTGAATTAAGAATGGAATTTTTATTTTTTTAATTGAAAATTTTATACAAGAAAGATCAAAATTTGGTCCGTACATACGTTTATTATCATTCTTATCTATAACATACTAGAACTATAGAGTTTTAAATTTGCTTGTACTATTGTTACGGATTATACATTAAAGATTGACAATTTATGAACAAAACAACTATCAAAAAATATCATTTGTGCCGATCGTGTTTATAGGAGAACATTTGGAATATATTCAAGTAGAACAAAGTTGTAAAAAATCCGATTATACCCAATCTTGGACTGATTCAGTAACTTCAAATTAATATTAATGATAAAGTCTGATTAAGAAAAAAAATTATAGGACAACAGTTCAAGAATTATATCCAAAATAGATTCACATTTGGGTTTTCGTGTGGTTTCATGGATCCATTCTGAACTAGGGTATCTCCTATATGTATGTAGCTATAAAATCATTTTTGAGCAACTGTTTTGTTAATTTAAATCTCTAACATTTATATCTTTTCATACGGTCTCTATTTATATTTTCTCATAATCTTTCTTTACTCTTTTAACCTGTTCTACGAACTAATAAGAACTCACATGTATCCATAAAACAATAGCAATCACATAAATAAAAATTGAAAAATTGATGCTAAATTGACCCTAAACCCCTTAAATCTTGAAAATCAGTTTATCTTCCAAATGTTGGTAAGCTCAGTGGGAGGGTAAGAAATCAAAAGGTGTTGCTAACAACTTTTTCGTGCATGCTTAGAATAAAAACAATCACATCAGAAGGAGATTATCTTAAATTAAGCTTCAACAAACCATTAAATTAGATAACTAATTAAGGACTTTCTCCATAAAGATTCCTGAGAGTTCACAACAACGAGTACTGACATGACAAGCGACCATTTGGTCCGTGTACTGAGATCGGACGGCCAGCAGTTCGCCACATCGGCACTCTTTTCAAAACTCTGAACGCTGAGGACCGAGTACAAAATTGTTGGGGCAGTAAACACCAACCGGAAGGACAAATTAGTAATTAATTAATTTAAGGAAGGGACGAAGGTAATTGCGCGAGGGAATAATTAGCCGCAGACGTCACGCAGTGAATATAGGGCGCGGGTGATGGGACAAAGGGAAGGGGCCAAGGCGCAAGAAAATGGGCTCGGATTCCAAAACTGCCCCTCGCAGGAGAGCTCACTCACAGTGGGGTGCTGATGTGAGCAACACAGTCTCCAAAACTACTCTCATCAATCAAATCAAATCTAATCATTACTGAAGTCAAATTTCAATGGGCAGATTGAGATCCGCATCATAACCTGCACCAACTCACTGAGAGCTATGTACTAATATCTATGCTAGGGTTTCAGAGTTTGCACCACCTTCTTGGGGGGGGGGGGGGGAGTTTCCAAAGTAGCACACCAACCAATTTTGCCAGTGAACTCAATTCTCAGTATTTTTTTTTTTTTTTGTCTGAATTCAAAGTCCAACAGTTATAAATTAGGCTCACTAAGAAAAAATGTGTGCTACTTTGAAAACTCTCCTTTCTGAGTGTGAGAACGGACAGATGTAAGAATCAATTTTGAGAGAGAAAAATATTTTTTTTTAAAAATTAAAATTTTAAATAGAACAGATCAAAAAGTAACTCCTGAAACTACCATTCTCATTCCTAATGATCTCTTCGTTGACATTTTCAAACATCTAAAGAGATGTAGGGTGTAATCTATGGTCCTCTAATCTTCGATAAGTAATGTTTTCTTTAATTAAAAAACTATTAATTAGTTAATATATTATTTTTTATTTGCTCCTTGCAACTTTTCTTAGTAAAAGAACACAAAATAAGTTTAGTGACGAAGTCTTAACAAGTTGTGCGCGATTGGAATGGTTGAAAGCAATTTATTTTGTTTATATTATTAGAATATTAGAAATGTTTAAATATGAATATGTATTTTTTAAAATAAATTTTCACTAAGCTACACTGTACAAGTATTTATCAGTTTATGTCCTTTTTATCTTTAAACATTACATATCTAGATTCAATGGGAAACAAATTTAACAGTGTGTTAGGTCTAGAAATTGTTAGATCTAATTCATATATAAATATTAGGTAATTACATTTGTATCCATCATGCCTTTACAATTATTTCATTACTTCATAATCTAATTTTTTTTTTTTATTTGAACCCGTGAATCACATAGACCAATACTAATGCTGACGTACTACCATTGGCAAAACATTTCAAAGGCTAGAGGTTTTAATTTCAAATTCATGTTTCAAAGTTTTCAATCTCTAACTCCAACGGAATAAAATGCATCTCTTACCAAAAAATTGGTATTTTGAGCGTTAAAAATTTAAATCGTCAAAGCTAAAACATTAGGTCTATGAGATTCAAACGAAGAAAAATACAACAAGCTACTAATGAGTGTTGAATAGGTCCTTGTCTCAATGGACCACTAATAATGCAAGCATCTAAACAGAGTTGTTTGTTGCGGAGCCAACACAAATAATTGTTTTTACGTGTTTTTGATTCTGCAATAACTTACCAAAAAAGGGACATTTAGAACCTCTCGCAAACTTGCCTCATTTGGACTTTAGAGTTTTTTTACTGATCAAACAAATTGAGTCTATATCAGGAATTAAACTACCGACGACAATGTCCATTTCTAATTGTTACAGTGTACAATTCTAAAATAGAAATGTTTCCTGACATTAAGAGTTGTGCATGGGGATCAGGAGGTACTCCAGTACAAAAAGTATTATCTTTTCTATACAAACCCCATAGGTTTTTTTTTCATTGGCTAATCTATTTATATATGCACCCACCCACAGCTAATCAGGCAAAATTGCTGTAGAGATGTGACTCACTAACCCCTCACTTTGAAAACTGACGTTCTAACTTTTAACCATCTCCTCTATCTCGCCTTTTCACTGAGCAAATAGCCTACTACCAACTAAAGCCTAACCACACTTGTGCTGAACCCCAAAACATCAGATTTGATGAGACATTGCCTAGTTTTAATGACCATCACCCCAATACAATAATAATTAATAAAGCTGCTCACTTTAGTATCACCACCAATAGCCACATCTTTTTCCATATGGTAAGGGACTGTTTCATTGTTTGCAACTGATGCTGCATGTTACAAATTATGTTAGTGTAATAAAAATTACAATAATAAAAATTGAGGGTTTGTACGTATCGATTCTTCAATTTTTAAAAATTAAATTTTAATATCTGAAATCTTTATTTTTTTTTATTTTAATCTCCCAAATCTTTTAAATTACTTTACTTTAGTTTCTCCGTATAATTTTTAGTCTGAATTTTCTATTATACTCTTATAAGAAAGGAAAATATCAGTTATTTCTCATATTTTTCTCTTCCTCTTCTTATTGGGTTCCTCTCTCCATTAGATATAAAGTTAGGGGAAGAAAAGAAAAAAAGAAGAGAGAGATTAATGTGAGGAAAGGGAGAGAGTGAGAGGGGAACCAATAAGAAGAGGAAGAGAGAAAGAAGATGTATAATAAGAAATTCGGGCAAAAAATACTCAGGGGATAAAAATAAAGTAACTTAAAGGATTTATGGGAGTAAAATCAAAATACGAAGATTTCAGAGAGTAAAGTCTAATTTTTAAAGATATAAGAGACCGATATGTAGAACCATTAAAAATTGTTATATGTTGTTTGACCTAAGAGTGCAAGTGGTAATTATGTAAAGAAGTTCATACGTGAATATGGTTTCACATGGGATAGAACAAGGAAAATTTATGAGTTTAAATATAAAATTGGAGTCTCTACTTATTAACTTAATGTTTTGGGTTAAATTGATTTTCAAACCATAAAGGGTATTTGGGTTTGATTTCTCACACTATATATATATATATATATATATATATATATATATATATATATATATATATATATATATATATATATCAATTTAAACTTTTGGACCATATTAAAAGGTTTCTCCCCAATAAATTAGAGTTACTGAAAATTTTAAATATTAAATTATTTTTTTCATAAGGTGAATATTCCATTTATGGATAATACATTTACTGTTTACAAAATAGAAAAGGACTGGTAAGAGTAAACTCCATGGACTTATAGATAAGACTCTGGAGAGGTTCCCAAGAGACCAAAACAAACAAAAATGTGAGCTCACTCTTTGCTCCCAATTTCATAAAAAACAAAAATAATTCAAGACTGGCATCAACAAGGACAAATTCGAACAAATTTTTTTCAAGCTCACGAAATGAGAATTTATACACAAGGAACGAACATCTCTCTATGATTTGATTCTCTCTTCAATCACATTGTTACATCAATAATGGCAAAGATCACAGAGGGGATAACGAAAGAGCAAGAGGAACTAACCATCATCGACCTCTTATCATTATTTTTTTTAAACTCAAATTTGAGCTCAATATTTTTGCAGAAATTATATGATCACCATTTCCTCTGCAAGTAGAGATCTCTCTCGGGCTCCCTCCCCAGTTCAAGCGACCTATCCAGCCGATCGACCACCGTGCTCTTGAAATTGAATGCGGCGACTTCCTGCGCCCTCGTGCACGACCTATGCATTCCGACGCCGCTCAGGCTCGCCCGTGACTCGACAAGGACTTCGCTCAATGGCAGCCGCTTCCTCGGCCCCATCTCTGGGCGCTGCTTCGGCGCGCTCTGGGACCGGACCTTCGCCTCGAAAGACTGCGTGTTGGTCATGTAGTTCGGGCAGTTGGGCAGGTTGAGGTACCGCCCGAACACTCCGTCGGCAGCACACACGGTCCTCGCGGGCGTGGTGGGCGCAATGCAGGCCGAGTTCATGTAGCGTGGCGTGCTCTGGGCGGTGGAGGAGTACCTGCATTTGTCGCCGGTGAGGCACCAGTCGTAGTCCTGGAAGTTGCGGCAGTCGGGGATCGAGATGTGGGCCGGGGCGCGGATTTGGCACGGCGGCAGCGGA
Organism: Dracaena cambodiana; assembly: GCA_036321105.1. Lineage (NCBI taxonomy): Eukaryota > Viridiplantae > Streptophyta > Magnoliopsida > Asparagales > Asparagaceae > Dracaena > Dracaena cambodiana. Next base: position 36,700,801 of record JAYEPQ010000013.1, read on the forward strand.
GAGGAGATGGTCGTGTCTTCGGCCGAGTCCATAAGAGATGGACTAGTCCTGCTGCGGGAGGATTTCGATTTGGGGCGGCACGTATCGATCTCGACGATCTTCGGGCTCCTGTCGTAGCAACTGTTCATGCTGTCGAGGTTTCCCGAGAGCCTCCGGCTGTGGAACGACGGCATCTGCTCGCTCCGTGTCTCATCAAACCTCTCCTGAACAAAAGAGAGCGACAAGAATAAATTTCCCGCGAACTATCACTAGAAGGGCGCTTAGACTGTGAAACTTACGAGAGATTTCCGAGGACAGATCTCTGGCAGAAACCTATGATCGTGAGATGGAGGAGCGCGAGACTTGTGCGCTCGGACGGCGGCCTGAGCACGGATGAGGGCCTGCATGCTGTGGAGAGTTGCAGCAGCCTGTCTACGGACAAGATAGCCTCTAACAAGAGCCTGTAACTTCACCAGTGCTTTCAAAGCCCTGAGAGCTTTCCTCGCCTGCAAAAATTTTGGAACATAGAATTTAACCGAAAACGAGCTCTAAACAAGATTCAAATTAAAAATGGAACCATAAATACTCCCAAATACTGCAAATTAATGAGCACTATATTAAATTCATTATACAAAGCATAAGCTAATTCCATACGAGGATCGCAAAAAATATTCTATCAATTCAGTATACCAGCATGATTTAATTTTTTTTTAAAATTGAATCAAAATTCAACCATAAATTAGATGATGATTAATTACCAAATAACCTCTGAAGGTAGTTTGTATCCTGACAGCACCAATCCTCTCTATGGTGCCTCTCCCCTGGCTGGTGAGCCTCACCACCGCAACCGCCGCCTGCGCCGCCGCAACGGCTGCATCGGCAGCCGCGGCGGTTGCCGCAGCAACAGCAATGGCATGCTTGTTCTGATCCCTCTCGGTCTCTGAATACAGCGGCAGCGGCCGCAGCCACGCCGCATTGTCGGTGGAGGCCGATCTCGGAACCTGGGGAGGCTCCGCCGCATTGTCAGCGGAGTCACGGCCTGACTTGAAGCTCCACCGCTTCTTCTCTCTCCGCTCGTCACCTCCGCCGATGCCGGCGGAGAATCCGCTGCTGTCCCTTGAGGACTCTCTGCTGTCCTTCCTCCCCCCCAGCAGACCCTTCAGCCATCTTGTAGCTCTACCCATTAATGGAATCTAATCTGAGGCTTGGTTTCGTTTCCTGTGAGATTGGAAAAAGGGTGTAACTCTAGAGAGCTAGTAGGACCAATTGTTCCCAACTGTAATGAGAAAGGAATCAACTTTCTTTTTATCCCTGGGGAATTTTAAGTAGGAGTAACAAAAGAGAGGGAAAGATGGGATCTTTTTTCAAAAAAAGACCTGCCAAGCCCTCGTGAAGAAGAGCATTACGAGACAAAGCGTGTCCCAGATAGAAACAGGCCTCCACGGCCCCAACAACTAAACAAGAGGAAATTTCACAAAACCCATAACTTTAACTGAAAAAAGAAAACATAAATCTTTGGTGGAGTACTGGGAAAGATTGGTAATGGAAGAATTTGATTGTTCATATTAAGCCACATATCACAGAATATTCTCTACGGAAAATTTCAGAGAGGATAAAGGAAGATGAAAAGGCTGGAAGAATCCTAAAACGAAAAAAGATTGGATTTTTACTCAGCAAAAGATGAGGAGGGAAAGAAAAAAGCAATCTTTACCCCACTCCCATCTCTTTTCTCTCTGGTAGGTCATCTTGTACTGATAAAAAATGGGCATTAGTGCAAAGGGAGGAAAAAAAAAAAAAAAAAGGAAAAGAGAAAATCAATCTCGTGAGCAAAGCTTGACCTTTATGAAAACAGAGGCAAAGATAAAGGAAAAGATTCCAACTTTGCATCTAAAGGACAGAGGCACAATTGCGTCACTCTGAGAGAGATACAGAAATGGGCTCTCCATCACTTGCCATTAAAACGCTCCCCCAGACCTTTAATGATAAAAAATTAGCAAAAAAGAAAGAAAGAAAGATAAAGAAACAAGATAGAGTTTGCTTACTTGCTCTGTTTCAATGAAGAAGAGAGGAGAGAAGCTCTGTTTCCAAAATGAGAGGGATGGGTTTTTTAGGAGAGGAGAGGAAAGGAGAGAGATTTTAGAATATCAAATCCAAAAAAAATTGTATGGAATGGTTTTAAATTTTGCTTTATATGGACAAAGAGAGAAGAACGTTACAGTAAATATTGGCAAAATTTAAGGTTTCTCTTCCGCGGACACGTCCCGTCATATCGGAGTCCGTAAATGCCCCTGGATCAGGAGTTATTTACGTAGAGATACACGTGATAGCTCAAGTGAACAAGGGTAGTTTAGTAATCGTACATAATAACATGTCGTAGGCTGACGTGGTGGAGTTTCAAAGTTGGGGTGCGTGTATCGCGCCTATCCTGCGGCCCGTTACCCGTAATAATAATAATAATAATACAATCTACAAGATCCGCTCCCTAAATGCTTGAGATTTGCACTGCCTTTTCAAGAGGAGGGGGTTCTTGTAAATTAAAATTTGTTATGGTCTTAAATAAGAAGTTGCTAGTTGTGTGCATTTTACGAAACGGCCCTCATTTGAAGTTCCCGCTAAGATCCGGAATCTGTTTAAACTTTTGAAAATATGAAATGACATTTTTGCCCCTAGTTTTGCTCTCGAAATGAGATACGCATATTGGTTGGTTTAGTCATTCTGTCTCCGGGCTGAACTAATGTTAATTTATTGTTTTCTTACATCAAAGTAAGAGGATGAGCCGGGAGTTTCCAAAGGAGCACACCATTTTTCCTAGTGAGCCCACTTATCAACTTTCAGTCCGGACAAAAAATACACTAACAGGTGGGCTCATTAGGAAAAATGGTGTGCTCCTTTGGAAACTCCAGATGAGCCGGAGTCAACCTCGGGCCGATTTGGGGAAGTTCTAAATGCGCACCACATTTTGCGTAGCGAGCACCTCATCCTATAGTGAAGTGATGAGTGAGATTGGGGAAAATGGTGCTCACAAATGAAAAAGTGGTGCGCATTTAGAATTTCCCTCGAGTTGCCTTGGGAAGCTGATCGGGTTGACCACTCGGGACCCGAACCCACAACATGGAGAGACACCGAATCATGGTTGACTCGGATGTAGATGTGCAAGCTTAAAACCAAACCGCAATGGAGCTTCTCATTGTGGTTTGCAATTGAGGGGACAATCTAGTGTCTATTGTACCTTGCTTCTAATTATTTTGTTTGAAGAAAGTTGTGACCAAAGTAATTGAAGTGTTGGAGCGTGCAAATTGTGCTCGTTTAGAAGAAACAAACTTAGACTGAGCTCACACGGTGGTCACTGGCTTGAATCATGGGCATGGGTCGATTGCGGTTTCGGACCCTCAAGTCGAGGCGCGGGTAAGCTGTTCTTTTAAAAATATTTTTTGAGTGTTTCTAAAGACACCTACGAAATTGCTAAGGGCAAAAACAACCTATGTTCTTTTAAGAGCACCTATAAAATTTCTCATCTATATGTATCCACTCCCATAATCAAAGCTACCATCCAGTTTTCTGAAAATGCGAAGCACCGTCTCTTTGTTGCTTCTCACGATCAGATATTTCAATACTATTACTACAACGAAACATTCTTTATAATCACCAACTAATGACCCATCATATCTAGTCGACAAATTATTCATCACGATCACTTGATTAGTATCGCAAGATTTAATTGTGGTAGTGAAGAAATAGAATTTGTTAACTTTTTTATTAATATGGAAGAGCACTCTTTTCCTATTTTAAATTTTTGTTTTCATGTATCTCCATCGCTCGGAAACGAAGTTTGGAGCTTAGATGATAGAACCTTACAATTGGAAACAAGTCATTTCACTTGTTTTTTTATTTTATTTTTTTTTTTAAATTCTTATTTTCAAGCAAGAGATGAAATAATATTTATTTTTCGTTCTACCTAACTATAATTCTTGTGTTTCTACTTGCTAAGTAAGCCCCAAAGACGTTAGAACCGAAACGCCTCGGGAGTTCCAAAAGGAGCACACCATTTTTCCTAATGAGTCCACTTAAAAACTATTCGAGCTGAAAGCCCGAAATAAAAATACACTATTTAGTGGGCTCACTAGGAAAAGTAACACCTCCAGACACAGTAACGATTTAACTCTACAACTCTACAGACTACAAGAGAGTTGATTTCATGTAGAATTAAGGTCCTGTTTGGATGTTGAAAATAAAAAAAGAAAGAAAACTAGAAGTAACTTTTAAAATAAAACCTTAGGAAGAAGCATTTTTAGTATAACTTTAATATTTGTATATGAATTTTTTAAAATAGGAAGTAAATTAAGAAAGTAGAAAAAATATTATATTATTGTTAATTAAAATATTATAATAGTAATATTCTAGTTGTTTTATGTATTAGATTTGAGAAGTAATAATTAGATTTAAATAAAATATAATATTATATATAGTTTCTTGAAGTTCAAGAGCTCTTCCAACAAAAAATGAGAAAAAGTAAAAAGAGAAAGTAAACTTACCGCATGAAATCCACATCTTCCTAGTAAAAGTAACATTCAATTTTCTTCTTGGCCAAACAAACATATTCTTGACCAAACAAACATATAAAGCGGTGAAAATAACCTTACTTCCACTTTACTTCCATGCAAATAAACACACCCTAAGTGATCTTTACTTCCATGCAAATAAACACACCCTAAGTGATGATAGAAGCCTTTTATGGAACTCAACCAAGTAACGATGTTCTCGTACCAAATGGCCTGCATAACTATTACACATCTTTAACCTTTAATCTGCTGTATTTGAATTATGTCCAACAGTCCAAGGCAGTAATCGTGATGACCTCCCAAGCAAAGCACCTCTCAGCCATGCCAAAGGAAGTGGAGCTCCTCCGAATTGCAAAACTTCAAGCTATTTCATCTCGATTAAGAATCATCCAGCTCATCCACTTCACCCTGAAGAATCACAATACTCCATTTAAAGAATCCAATAAACCAGTGTTTGTGCACGAATTCTAAACACCCCAATATGCAAACCATGCAAGCGGGAACTGACAGAAGACATGCTCTTGGTTTTCCTCTTCAACACCGTTTAACACATTATGTGACTAGCTACTATACTTGCCATGCTTGGCTTGCGCGGAATAATTCCGCAGTCAATGGAGCACTTAACGCAGCAGACTGAAAATATTGAAACTCAACCAGCTTACCATGGCATAAGGCAACAATAACTGAATTTCCTTCATTTTTCCCGGATCTAAGACAAAGATTGAAACTAGTTGTACTACACAACTGATTGATACATCATTTCTGCAGCTGAATGCCTTGAACATACACTTAAGAAGTAAGGAGATGCAAGTTTACAAAATTTTAAACCTCGTCGAGTCCCAGCAAGCACATCATCACTCATCATCATTCTGCGATTCATCTTTAACCAGCCTAATCATATCATCAATTCGCAGGATCGTTATAGCAGCCTCGGTGGCAAACTAGCAACCAAGAAGATGAAATGCATGTCAAAATAACGAAGCCAATTGCAAGCAGGTATTTTATAAGTGAAAAATATTATTGTTCACCAATACGAAAAAAATTTATCAACTGCTTGATTTTTTTTTTTTATTATTACCTGAATTATCTTCACCTTACTCATAGCCGGCTCAATAACCCCAGCTTCAAGATTATTGCGGACTACACCTTTGGAAAGATCTAGTCCCATACTGCAAGAAAGCAGGTGACACAGAATATATAAGACTAAACAGCAAAATGTCATAATAACAGTCTAGTTTTCTTTCTATAAACTAACAAGAATTATGCCCGAGTAAAAGGATGAGAATAGTCGGGTCCACGAGCAAATTTTTGGCTCATCCTATTCCAAATTTTGAATTAGAAAAATGAAATTTTTATTTTTAATTCAAAATTTTATATAAGACATGCTAAAAATTGGGCCCTTGATCCATCAATTCTCATCCCTATGCCCAAGTGGTCATTTCATTGTGAGTTGGACTATTATGCTTGTTTGCAACTGCACAGGGCACTGCGTATAGTCGGATTGGCACTTTTGAAAACACATGCAGCAGCGAGAGCAGCAGTAGGGTTATAAAACAATAGTTACAGGTTTTGAAGTGTGCTTTCCAAGGGCAAATCAGCAATAAGGGGCTTAATATAACAATGCTTAACTCAAAAATAAAAACAAAAACCGAGTTCAAACAAAAACCTAACAGAACCAATGTTGCATACAGACAAACCCATCACAGAGTCGACATGCCAACTAACCAACCATAAATTATAGAACACGGGATAATATGCTACATGATTGAATTATCTGTGCCACATACAATTTAAGTATTTGAATAGACCTTCCAACTTTATGGATGTTGCACTTTTTTGCATAGAAATGATGGTGAAATGGGGCTCAAAAGGACATCAGATAAAAATTGATGGATCAAGAGTTGATGGTTGTAGACTCATAACGAAGGTTATCAAATGGATCGTCATCCTTTCTATAATATAATAAAAGGCACTTCAGAAATAATAAAAACTTCTACAAGCAAAACTAAAAGATAAGGAAAGTGGTTAAATATATAATTGAAGGAATGTAATCATTTTTTCTCTTTAAAATAAACAACACTGTAATAGTGCCTAATGTTGCCTGCTATGTGCGGAGTTCAAAAAATGTGTTTCCTCAACTTGGCACCCTCCCAAAAAAAAAAAAAAAAGACACTACACAACACTCACACATATGCCACGTTTTCTTTTTTCTTTTTCTTTTTAATCTAACGCCAAGGCTCAATGCTTCATCCCAGCCAGCATCCCTTCTTATGGTCTCACCTTTGACGACAACAATGTCAAGCCAGGCCCATGGACAATGATGACTCCTACCTAGACTATAACGAGGGTTGAATAAATATGGAGGGCATGATTTCTAGGAAGAAATAAGTGAATCTCATGGTTGGAAGACTGGAGACCAACAGTGATGACAACTCTTACCAGTCAATGTTACATGAGACGGGCTGGGGCAGGGCATCAACCAACTTGCTGCCATAGCCAGAAAAGAAGAAGCATTAGTTTGCTGTCACAGCCATCACCTCCAACTTCGTGTGAATTGGGTCATGGCTCGATCCCTAACCCAATTTCTCCCTCTTTCACGAGTAGAAGACCACAGCACCAGCAGAGGGATAGGGCGCGATGCTGGCAGTGGTGGCGGAGGCGAAAACAATGGTGACAAGGTAGGCCTTCTTCTTTCCTTCATCTTCTTTTTTGGTTGGGATGGGCCTCCCAGGCTCTTATTGGGTTGTCACCACTGCCTAAGAGGCTGCCTTTTAAAATGTTCCTATTAGTGTACAATGGAGTAACTTCGTACGGGTGTTTTTTCTAGGCGGCTATCTTTTAAAAGATTATTACTAGTTGATAATGGGATAGCTTAGAAAGGGTGTTTTTCCCCATCACTGGTACAACTTTTTCAAAGTTTTTCAACGACTTATACAGAGGGTTGATAGGTCTTGGGCTGAACAAGATAAATACTGCTCCACCTGTGTTGCATGGACAGATTGACATGAGTAAGATACGACACAACAAAACACAATGACATGATAGCTTTTCAAAATACACACAACACAGTAATGACATGGTAAAAAATGTCTTGCCTCGCAGTGTCCCACATGACAGCTTTACAACTGAAGTGCCCATGCTACCTATGGCGCCAATTATGCCTTGCTTGTTATATAGCTGTATGAAGTTGATAATTCAGTAATTTAATTACTAAGATTTCAAGTTGTTCAAAGGTCTGAATATTTAATATATTTAGTTTGGAAGGTTAGTGACTTACTGGTGAAGTCTAAAGACAATATTAATTATAAAATCAAGAACTAGTAGTATGGTTGTTACATTTTAAAGATTTTTTAAAATTATCTTCCTCTTTACCAAAATTATCCTGGACAATTTTATATTTATTATTAGTAAAAGAATTAAAAAACACATAGCTTACAATATATGCTTTGCTCTTTTACATATAGAAAGGTCAAGTGCTTGTTATATATACTTTCACTATTTTACATTACAAGGGAAACCAAGTACTTGATATAAAATAACAAGGGAACAATTAAAAAAAATGTAAAACAACGAAAATAAGCACTCCCTCTGTTCCCTTTTATTTGCTGCTTTAAAGACTTTCTCATTTTTTAATGGCAATTACTCCCGACCCAAAATTAACAATCTTTCCATTTCATCCCCATTAAAAAGTATAAATGACAAAAGTTAGAACCATTTTGCCTATAGTTGCCCCACTATTAAAGGACAAACAAGGAAAAACAACAATAACTATACTTTGAAAACCTCAAAAAAAATATTTTGGAACAAACAAAGCCTCCAGAAGGACAAACAAAAGGGAACAGAGGGACTAACTACTGGTTGTTGTTCCACATCTTGAATGAGGAAACAAGGAGCTACGAGTTTCTAAAAGTTCTGATAGACTATGACCGTTGACTGTATACGATATCACCGAAGAGGAAAGAAGGGAAGATCACTCAATAAATAATAACAACAGACTTAGAGATCAATGATACCTTGACAGATGCTGCTTATCTGCCTTTATTTGAGCAGTATGGTGATAAGCCCGAAGTTTTGCTACCAACTCAGTTGCATCTTTGGCAGCATTTACAGCAAGTACCTATATAACCCACAGATTGAACCTTAAGAAAACGCAAATGAATTAAAAAAGAAAAAAAAAAGAACCAGTATAACCTGCTGGATTAAATACCTTAGGAATAATTAAGAGAGACTCAGCAAACTCTGCAATTGCTAACTGCTCTCTAGAACCCAATGTTGTTGCTAGGTACTCCAGATACACAGACAATGCAGCCTCCACAGCACCACCACCAGCAACGACCTGCATCACCACTCAGTAGAATGACTTGATACTCAAAAATACAAGTAAAAAAAATGAAAATGCTTTGAACATGTCCAAAGACACAGATGACCAGCAGAAATCAGTAAAAAAATATGGTTTAGAAGATGGATTTGAAACAATGTTGGTATCAAACTGGCCAACAAAGATGAGTGACTACGTAACAAAAAGTGATACCTCTCATCATATTTTCAGTAGCAGACCAAAAAATCTCCTATTACCATTTAATGCTCTCAATTCAAAAATACTAGAATATGAAATTATATTCCAGAACAAAATTTCCATAGCTATACTCCATATACCACAATATAGTTCACAATAAAATGCAAAAGGTCAAAATGTTTGAAGCTACCGTATTCGATTCTAGGGTCCTCTTAACAATACACAATGCATCATGCAAAGACCTATCCATCTCGTCAAGCATAAAATCATTTGCACCTCTAAGAATCATTGAGACCTGCAAAATGAATAGATTATAAATTAGATTTGATACCACTCCAATAGGATTTAAAAAAGAAATCTTGGACATCTTTCATAGTGACAAGTACAAACCGCATTTGTATTTTTTGTGCCCTTAATCATAATCACATCATCATCAGCAATACGTTCCTCAACAACTTCATCAGCACATCCAAGAAATGACGAATCAAAAGTTTCTTCCCCTTCCATGTCAGCAAAGGTGGAAATCTGCATAGAGAAATGAGTGAGAAACTAGCCATGGTATTGCATCTTCATTTCACAAGTGTGTAAACATGAATGATAGATAGGAAAAAGAAAAGAGAAAAAGGAAAGCAAAAAAAGTGAAAGCAGAAACTAAGAAATTTTCAATAAATCAGAAAGAAAATTTTCCTTTATTTGGTTTTCCAAGTCCAATAAATTTAATGACAAACATTCAGGGTTACAAGATATAATAGGTGGCAATTCTACCGAGAATTTCACCATCAAGAAATTTGTTATGGATATTGTCTGTCACAGTAGCATTTGAAAATATGTATGGTAAATAAGTGGTCATCCGAGCAAAAATAATGGAAATGAATTTTTAAGAATAGTAAATATAAGAACTCATTAAATTATCTCAAGGAAGAAATAGCAGCCAGAATCAAAAAGGCTGACTAACCCATGGATCCACACAAATTAGTGAAACTACAAAATATACTTTAGGAAGGCTATATGCTGATAGTTATTACTAGGAATGCAAAAGGATCCAGACATCCACAAATATATCCAGATCCATATCTGACTGGATACAAATAATACAGATGGTATCCAGACCTTGTTGGATAGGGAAATTGATATTGTTCGTAAAGTTGAGTCAGACTGATTCATATATGGAATATGGATATAAAGCTGGTTCTGATCTTAATTCAATGGTTCGATCAATGTTGAAAATAACGCGTTTTGAAATCCGTTATATTGCGTTACGAAACCTAACAGAACCCCAGCACTACGTAACAACAATAAATAACTCAATACGCTGTAACAGTACATTTTTTGTATTTTTTATGTTATATTACGCAACGTTACGCTAAATTACGTTATGTTACGTTATTTACAATTATTTCTTTTAATAATTTCTATATTGTTGTTGAATATTATTTTGATTGTTAGCAAAATGTTGTGATTTTCTTAGTTGATTAGTTGTTAGTTTGTTTGATTACATGTGGAATTGCTAATTTGCAACTGTTTCCTTATTTACTTTTGTAATTCTTCTCTGGTTGTTGAAATATCTTACTTGTTAATTCTATTAAATTTTAACTGAACTGAAATCAACAATTGCAAATAAGATAAATTGAACATTACAAAATATAAATTACAATAATAATAATAATAACTGGAATTGAAAAAAAATTAAAAACTTGTTTTCTTATTTGAATGATACTGAAATTACCATTACCGACTTAATATAATTTATGAAGATAAATGTAAAAATTATTGTAAATCTTAATATAAATTTAGATGTATTAAAAAATGATTTTATATTCTTTTTTTTGAAACTTTAAATTTAAATTTTCAATTTATAAAAATGATTGTATTTAGTTTTATATTTATTTTTATTAAATAAATAGAAAATTACATAACTTACGTTATGTGTTACGCTATATGCGACATAACCTAATAGAGGCAAACGTAACGTTACAATTATCGCTATTTTAAACAATGGGTTCGATGTATGGGTAAAAACTGGATATGGATACATATACCCAATATTTCAGTAGGAGGTATGGTTAAAAAACTGGATATGGACACCAATACCCAATATTTCAGTGGACGAAACTGTTAAATTTATCTAGGCATCAGATTGGTAGGCAGGAGGCAGATTTTATTTATCTAGGTGTCTAACCCTTTGGGTGCGCCAGACGCATTGGTGGGCTCTGATCATCGTCATAATTGTTTTTCTCAAATATACAATCTCTGTTTGCTTCCCTCATATCCAAATCGCTATGAAACAAGATTTATGCTGCCACACAAGCATACACGGACACGAACTGAACCGAGTTCAGCTTATGTGCTTGAAGAAAAACAGAGATCCAAAAAATTGGGCTTTATGCCTGTTATGCACCTGCATGCTCATTTATGCAGAGGGACATACCTATTCAACTAACTTGGGCGGAGTTGAGACCCATTATTGAATCCAATCCGACCAATAATTGAAATTAAGGAATAAGATTACACATTAGATAAAATCTGAAAAGATATCACAAGAAATCAAACGAAGTCTAGTGAGGTCTTTAATAAAAAGGAAACCCAGGAGAAGTCAATGTAAATAAACTCAACGTAATGGTTTGAGCTTCCAAGTACGAGGGATAGGTCTTATAATCAAGCCTCACCGATTAAATTGTGAGTGTTGTAGCGTGAATAGGAGAGAAACCCTGTCCACAGCATTTACAAGATGTGATCTAAAACCCGAAAGAGATAAGATATGACCTCAACCCCATCCATTCAATGCATGCATACCACATTTTTACATGCAACCCCTTGATATCCAACTATAAACAGCTACTTGTTATAGCTTATTTCATATAGAATCATGAAAACATCATCAGTGACTCCCTTTCCATTTACTTTAAAATAAAATCCCTCACATATATGATTTTTAATATCTTCACAGACCAAAACAGAAGCAGTAATTACTAGCTATTGAACTTAACTGGATGGTTATACATATTATACACAAAAGCAACAACATCAGCAAAATATTTTTAAAAAAAACTCGGGGTATTACACATACATACATCTCCATACGAGATAGATTTTGTTGCTTCCAAAGTGGTTTGGAGCAGAACCCTTCACATTAGAATTCACTGGTCGGGTATCTATTCTTATGATCCACTAGTTGAAGTTCATCTATATTATTTAAAGTTGCTAGAATTCAAAAATTAAATTTTTTTTTTTTTTTGACCATGCATCAGGTAAGCACAAAATAGACGACCAGAAAGTATACATTGCTTAAGTTTACACCAAGGAGTAGAATTTTTTTATCCAAGTATTTGATCTTGATCCACACATCAAATAACCCTTGCACACCAATTTTTGTTTGGTATCAACCATTCCACACTGTTGGGTTAACCAACTCACCATTTAGGACTGTTTGTTTTCCACCTTACTGATGCATCAGCAAAAAATATTTTTAAAACTTGAATTTTGGTTTTATACACTTTAGGTGAGCTATGTTAACTTTATGGAGCAGATTTTCTATGTAAATTGCTAAACCTCGAATGTGGATGGAAAAGATTTGGCTCCAATCTTTTTTGGAGGAATCATCATACATATATATACAAATAAGGCACAGTCACATATACTTATGTAGTAAAATATTCATTTCCCCATAATCAGTTTAATTGATGGATAATCTGTTTGTGTTATGTGCAAGATCACACGTCATGAAAGTTTGTTTTATAATCTTGGATATGCTATATGTAATAATCCTTATTTTTTTTTCATAATTAAATAAATAACAAATAAACATAATAATTTAAACTATTCATCTTCTCTCTTTTATAACATCCCAAATTCATTCATTTTTCTAACCTTTTAAATTCTATAACCCTCAAAACCTTTTAAATTCCATAACTCCTCAAATCCTTTGAATTCCATAACTCCCTAAACCCTTCATATTCCATAACTCCTAAATCTAACACTATATAAACCCAACCTCTTTTCTAAATTCAATCTTACACTCATCCTCTTAAAAAAAAATTCTCTCTCTCACTTTATTGGAGCATCTCGTCGGACCGCTGTCGTTAGCCTCGCCGAAATTTTGACAAAGAAACTCCTATTTCTTTCTTCCCTTGCTCTACTATTTGAGGTTGGTATTAATTTTTTAAATTTCTATTGCATTTATTTAATTAGACCCTAGGATTAGCTCACACCCTATCTAATGACCCTAATAAAAGATATCCACCATCTTATAGACCCAATAAGATGGATTCAAACCCATTTAGGGTGATCCTACAATTTTAGGCCAAAACATTATCTATAAATCAATTAGGAGATTCTTCTCAAAAATAAATATAAAATAAAATAGGAAGGAAATAATTTATCATTTAAATGAAATCTTTATATGCTAAACTTATCCAATAAATCCAACAAACATAAAATCAAACAAAAACATAACCACATAAGAGTTGAATTATATTTTTGTTAACATAGACTTCAAGATTAGTATTAATACAGCATATGTCCAGCTGAGCCCACCTTACACATCCTATAAGCCTCTCTTGCCAAACAAATAAGATTATAGTTCGATGAGAATTAACCAATTCAAATGTTTACAAAATATGTAACTAACAACTTATTATGACAACATTAGAAGTTAATTTTCTACACTAATATTATTTAACTTTAAAATTAATACTAAGTGTTTTATGAAAATTAGAAATTCCCTAAAAATCACCTGAATTTATGATGAATAATTTGTTAACAACATAATTTATAGAATCCGTTTTATATTTTATTCAATAAATCACAATTGGTTATATTAAGGATTTACTGATTTGAGATATCATACAGATATCGGCCAGGCCAGTGTATGAATGCTGAGAGATTTTCCGTGCATTGCACGTTCCTTAATTAGAGAACCAGCATACAAAACTTTTCTAGACACCGATATAGAATGATATCACAAACAGTATGTTTCCACGATTATAGCCTTTTTTCATGATTTATTAAAAACCTAACTACATGCTGTAATTTAACAAGTAATCATTTAATTTCTAACATCATAAAGAAATAACAGATATGTCAATGATTGCACTTGTAATAACACATTTAGCTTCTTCAAATTAAATTCTAACAATATAAAGAAATAGTATTTGTAATCACAAATTTAGATGATATAATTGAAGTAATATTTCTATAAGAAAAATTAGCATATTTAGTGAGTCCAAAAAGAACTCACCTCGATTTGCGAAGGTCTACCAATTGGCAATCACACGAAGCAATCTACACATAAAATTATAATATATTTGTTAAAAATTATTCATCATAAATTCAGGTGATTTTTAGGGAATTTCTAATTTTCATAAAACACTTAGTATTAATTTTAAAGTTAAATAATATTAGTGTAGAAAATTAACTTCTAATGTTGTCATAATAAGTTGTTAGTTACATATTTTGTAAACATTTGAATTGGTTAATTCTCATCGAACTATAATCTTATTTGTTTGGCAAGAGAGGCTTATAGGATGTGTAAGGTGGGCTCAGCTGGACATATTCTGTATTAATACTAATCTTGAAGTCTATGTTAACAAAAATATAATTCAACTCTTATGTGGTTATGTTTTTGTTTGATTTTATGTTTGTTGGATTTATTGGATAAGTTTAGCATATAAAGATTTCATTTAAATGATAAATTATTTCCTTCCTATTTTATTTTATATTTATTTTTGAGAAGAATCTCCTAATTGAATTATAGATAATGTTTTGGCCTAAAATTGTAGGATCACCCTAAATTCTATTTGAAATCAATAAATGGGTTTGAATCCATCTTATTGGGTCTATAAAATGGTGGATATCTTTTATTAGGGTCGTTAGATAGGGTGTGAGCTAATCCTAGGGTCTAATTAAATAAATGCAATAGAAATTTAAGAAATTAATACCAACCTCTAATAGTAGAGCAAGGGAAGAAAGAAATAGGAGTTTCTTTGTCAAAACTTCGGCGAGGCTAACGACAGCGGTCCGACGAGATGCTCCAACAAAGTGAGAGAGAGAATTTTTTTTTAAGAGGATGAGTGTAAGATTGAATTTAGAAAAGAGGTTGGGTTTATATAGTGTTAGATTTAGGAGTTATGGAATGTGAAGGGTTTAGGGAGTTATGGAATTCAAAGGATTTGAGGAGTTATGGAATTTAAAAGGTTTTGAGGGTTATAGAATTTAAAAGGTTAGAAAAATGAATGAATTTGGGATGTTATAAAAGAGGGAAGATGAATAGTTTAAATTATTATGTTTATTTGTTATTCATTTAATTATGAAAAAAAAAAAGGATTATTACATTCTATCCCCCATCCTTAGAAGGTGTTCATAATGTGTTTCATATATCCCAACTCAAACGCTATGTTCGGGATGAGAATCATATATTAGATTATTCAGAGTTAGAGCTCAGACCAGACCTCTCCTATCAAGAACAACCAGTAGCTATCATCGAGCGACGAGAGAAAGTTTTGAAGAGTAAAGTCATTCCCCTCGTTCTAGTTTGGTGGAATCATCGATCACCTAAAGAAACAACCTGGGAACGGGAAGACGATATCCATGAACAGTATCCGCACCTTTTTGATTAAAACTTCTGGTATTGTTCTTTTATGTGTAGATTGCTTCGTGTGATTGCCAATTGGTAGACCTTCGCAAATCGAAGTGAGTTCTTTTTGAACTCACTAAACATGCTAATTTTTCTTATAAAAATATTACTTCAATTATATCATCTAAATTTGTGATTACAAATACTATTTCTTTATATTGTTAGAATTTAATTTGAAGAAGCTAAATGTGTTATTACAAGTGCAATCATTGACATATCTGTTATTTCTTTATGATGTTAGAAATTAAATGATTACTTATTAAATTACAGCATGTAGTTAGGTTTTTAATAAATCATGAAAAAAGGCTATAATCGTGGAAATATACTGTTTGTGATATCATTCTATATCGGTGTCTAGAAAAGTTTTGTATGCTGGTTCTCTAATTAAGGAACGTGCAATGCACGAAAAATCTCCCAGTATTTATACACTGGCCTGGCCGATATCTGTATGATATCTCAAATCAGTAAATCCTTGATATAACCAATTGTGATTTATTGAATAAAATATAAAACGGATTCTATAAATTATGTTGTTAACAAATTAACAAAATCTAATTGAAATATTGTACCCGAAATTCAATATACAAGTTATGAAAACCAGAATTTAGACATGCATGTACTATACTTAAATGACACTGGGTTAGGGGAGAAACTGAGTGATGAAAATATACTCTGTTTCGGTTGTAAACTTGTTAAGTTGTACAACTGAATATTTCGCACACCATGGGTGCGTGATGATTTGCTGGATCATACCTGACTATAATTCCTGTTAGCCTGACGGCAGGTCCGACTCAGCATCGGACAATCCTGTGACCATTTCCTGGGTCTGTACAGGAAACAATCGAAACAGTTGTATCCCATCAGTTAGCTTTTCCAATTACATGACATCTTAGACAAAAATACCCCTATTATAGAGTTGACTTTACTAAAATGATAAACTTGCTATGATTGTGACCGTACTAAAAGATATTTGCTTTAACCTGTCACTTAATATTATCGTTAATTATAGATTTAATGTTTTTCTAAGACTTGCAATTATTACCATGTTAGACATAATTATTACATCACATTTTTCTGTATTTATTGTGTTGGTCGCTATCTGACGACCTGGATATACATGTCCAGTTACTGAGTTGAACCCTGTTGATCCTACCGCGGAAGACATGGAGTATTTTGCTGAAGTGACCGAAGATCAGTAGTTATCATGTACTTAGTTTGTATTAAATGCAGTCTTTTCATGTTCTTGAACCTATCATTCCTTAATGGATGTTATCTAAAGTTATCCAGTATCGTCCTTCTGTTTTCTTTATGTAATAGACTTCATGGATCAATGAATGTCAGTTTATTTATCTACGTGTATTTATTCTTTGTGGCTGTGATATTATAATCGAGGCTTTAGCATATTCAAACTGAATATGTTGCCGGTACCTGCTACACATGCTCGTATACCGTATATTGGGAGCGGGGCGTGACACTATATATAACTGTATTCTATTTTGGTGGATACGCATATAAAAGTCCTCAACAAATCAAGTCTGTATCCATGATTGAAAATGGGCATCGACACACTAAATGCCACATTTGATTTGTATACGATCTATTTGGCCCCATGTAGCCAGCATCAGCAAAGTACCACAAAATACTGATAAAAAAATATCCAAAGTGCCAGCTGAAAGTAGTTGGTTAATGTTGGAAAACGGACCCTAGCCTCGACTACAAAACTTGTGTCAGAGAACCTCCCTAGAAAAATGGTCATTATCAAATAAGCTATTCTTGATTGACATCAATGATTTAGGAAAGCATGCTAAGAGAAGCTTCAAAGTCTCCCTATTAGGATTAATATTTCAATTATCTCCTCTAGTTAATTTTTATGGAAAGTAAATTTAGGAGGTTGGCCTTGATTCTGCTTATGAGATTGGATTTTAAAACATAAATGCATGGGTCTACTTATATTCTACATATGTGGGAAAACTATAGTTAGAAACTTTCAATTTGCTATTGATGCTCGATTGAAAGTCAAGTTCCTTCTGGAAGTTCCTTTTTAGAGGCTCTACTTCTCAAACCGTAAGCCCTCTCTTGCTCTTGAAAAACTCCTCGCTGTTTATTTCCTTTTCCTCTATTCTCCTCCACTACCCCTACCACCACACTACCACCCAAAAAAGAAAACTACTATTACTAAAAGCACGATGCGGAATTAGAAACAATCAAAGTGCGAGCTTAACCCAACTTAGCCCCTCCTTGGGTGTGCCTTACTCACCATTACACTTTATCCTCTATATAGTTTGTCAAATAAAAAAGGAAGCAATACTAGACTTCCTAGGTATAGACAGTTATTAAATAACTCTTTCTTTTTCTTCCTTTTTAATTTTTTCTGGGGATGAACACTATCATCGAAAACTGTGCTGCTTCCTAATTTCTTTCTTAGACATTAGCTTTCCTACTTGTATTCTTTCAAATGAAAAGTGAACTATGGAAGGCATTGAAATGTATCTCAATAGCTTGAGTTATAAATAGACACTACATGGAGAAGATCCGGTAAAATATAAATAACTACACCAGACAATGAAAATTTAAAAAAAAGTATATTGTAAACAAAATATTGCACTAGTCATAAAGATAAAACAAGTGAATCTTGCTCTGCAAGTAAATTTAACGTACCTTTCAAGTCAAATGCTTTAAAAAATAAAACTAAGGAAGGAATATTAGTCCAAGAAGATGCAAGTACCCATATCCATTCTTTCTTTTGTTATCAACTCATGCATTCTATGCATAGAGCTAAGAAAATTAAAAAATAAACAGAAAAGAAAAGATAGATCAAGAGGAGATAACGATAGGGGAAAAGCCAGTTTGATATGAAGGATCCAAGAACAGAACATCAACAAAAACATACCTCCCCCCCCCCCCCCCCCCCCAAAAAAAAAATTATGGGCTTTGGAGTCATCACTTGTCATTCCTACTTCATGTGTGCATTTCAAGATTTGGAAATGGTTTATGAAATATCCAATTGAAATGCATGAAACATATGCTTTAATTCAAAATAATTGGGAGTGCATGATGACAAATAAAATTATAAAATCAAAGTAACCAAAGGAATACCCAATGAAATGCATACAGCTATTTAAAAAAAAATAAATGAAGAAAAAAAGATAGGTCGAGAGAGGATAAGTATAGAGGGGAGGACAGTACGATATGAATGGTCCAAGAATAGAACATCCACAAAAACATTTATTATGGGCCTTGGAATCAAAATTGTGAACTCCAGCATCACTTGTCATACCTACTTCATGTGTGAATTTCAAATTTTAGAAATGGTTTAGAAAATATCAAGTTGAAATGCATGCAAACATATGCTTTAGTTCAAAAGAATTGGTAGTTAATGGTGGCAAATAAAATTATAGAAACAAAGGAAATAATAACTGCACAATGCAGTCATTCATCTACACATACCATGGTTGCACCAGTGGCCTTAGCAACATGACGCATGTCCTCTTTCCTGACGCGTCTTACAGCTATTGCCCCAGCCTCAACAAAATACTGAAATGGAAGTTTGAAGTTTGTTAAAAGATTAATATATATACGAAGAAGAGAGAAGCAGCGCAGAAAAAAAAAAGAAAAGGACAAACAGATGAAAGAAAGAAAGGTAGTGGAACAAATCAAATGGTGAAATTCATTAAGATATACTAACTGCTTAATCATTTTAAAGTGCTCCAGAAAATGGCATGTAATTCTCTACAAGTCATTAAAAATGAAGGAAAAGTGTAAACTACAAGCTCTATAAATAACAAAAAAACTACAATCATATGCCAATACCTAATAACAACTTTTATCAGCTTGTAAAGATACTACAAATTGATCATGGAAGCTTAACATAATAGCTCCAAAATAATCCAAACTGCATAACTCACATATATATTTATGCTTACAACTAACTTTAAAAAAAAAAAAGGGAAAGTGACAAACTTCATCATACATCTTCAGAACACTATATTGTTAGTCTCACTAATATTCACCATAAGGATAGAAGCTATGCAAATACAGTGTACTGATGCATTGGTGCAGAGTATGCACCATAACAAAAGAAAATGCCTATTCAAGTTATAAAGCTAAAGCTGAGCTACAAATTCCAATTTTGGCATCCTACAGATCAAAATAGGAACAAGTTCAATAAAAAAATAAAATAAAAAATCAAATGACAGGAACATGCCTTCAGTGCCATATCATCAATACCCTTGGTTGTTAGTACAACATTGGCTCCTGCCTTTAGAAGCTTTTCAATCCGCTCCTTTGTGATATCAGCTTCTCTGCAATAAAGAAAAGTTGAAACAGTACCATAGTGCCAACCAAGAAGCTTCCAATGAATTTGTTAGGAGGTACACATGCATGAAATGAACCAAACGAGCTACAGCAAAGAGGCATTCCATACACAATAAATAGAGGCTGAAATGGCTACATGCCAAAACTTATATTCGACTATAAGGATGCAAGGAGCATGCAAATGCTTGAATAGAACACGTGAAGAGAGAAGTTATTGCACAACTTCACCAAAAGGATCAAAATATTCAAATTCTCTATGTTGATAAACAAGCTACTGAGACCAGGCTCCATCAGTTGCGACATCCATTAACAACATTTTCTTCCTCTTCTGGAAACAAGAAAAGGAACAATGTCCATTTCGACATCCATTAATAACATTTTCTTCCTCTTCAGAAACAAGAAAAAGAAGGATACAAAATAACAAAGAAACAAGACAGAATATTAAAGACAACTGCCAATAGCATGACAATTTCAAGGCTCTATCTTTTCAATGGTTTTTAAAAATAACCCCCCGCCCCCCTCCAAAAAGGAGGTAAACATTCAAATTAGATATGTCAGTACATGAGCTACTGCGAGCAGGCAACATTGCTTGCAACATCTTTTAACAACATTTTCTGCCACTTTTCGAGAAAAAAAAAAGAGAAGGATAAAGAATATGAAAGAAACAAGATACAGAATATTAAAGACAATTGCCCGGTAAAACGATACAATGGAGGTGCATTGCAATTTTTGAGGCTCTTGTATAAATGGTTTTTAAACATACCCCTCCAATTCTTCAATATTTCGATATCCACCCTTTCAAATCTTAAAACTTTAATACATATTCTCTTAAAAGCATCAAATTTGTTCAAATAACCCCACAAAAAGACTTAAGAACCTTCATCTTTAAGTGAGAACAAAGGGGCATGAAAATAAGAAGTGAACAAATTTCAATCATTTGGGTACCTGAGATCACTTAAAGATTTCAAGGTACATATAAATATTGAATTTCAAGGGGGGGTATAACAAAATAGGACGATAATTTGAAGGGGGTATAAGAGGATAATATCTAAAATCACTTTTTTGAGGGAAAAAGGCACTCTTTCTCAATATAATACGCCAGCAAGACCTTCACTCTAACAAAATTATTTATAACGGCATTGTATACTATCACAGCTTAAACAAGCAAATTGTAATTACATCCAGCTTACATTTAAAGCTTAATTTACAAATCACAAGGGCCATCAATGGTTCAATGATGACAAAACTTTACGAATGCAGCACGCGTGTCTATACATTTCATGCCATGAATAGCTATAGCATAGTTCTATGGTATAGATATAATTGTACAGCATTATGTAGTATACAATAGCTTGGTGATGCAGGGTAGGAAAATTTTCCAACATTCTTCATCAAGAATACAATATGAGAACAATAAGAATATATACCACATATATTGCAATAAAGTATTGGAGTCATTACAAAATATCAAAGTGAGGAAGAGTAATATAGGCTGCAACAGTAGATATACATATTTGATGCACAGTTCAAACAAATTCCAGTGTGATGTTGGCAAAAAAACTGAGATCCAAATTCTAATAACTTTTTTCACCAGTTTTCATGACTTTAGATTTCCTAATCTAAAAAAGTTGAAAGTGGACAGAAAATCACCTCTGACGTATTTTTTCTAGTTCCCTGGGATCTGTAACTAAGACCTGAACACCCATCTGCATTTTTGTCTTCTGAAGATTAAAATCAAGACAAGCAATTCTTGCAGAGGCAACTCTTGTAGGCATTCCTTGAGCAGCACGGCCAGTGTTTAAAGCATATCCATTCAGCAAGTAACTGTCTCTGGCACTTTTTCCATGAGCTTTCAAAATATTAATGCTCTGTAGCAAAAAAGAAAAGTAAAGGAGATAAACATTAGAATAAGTGAACTAGACATAAGTGATGGTCCAAAGAAGTAAAAACAACAGAGCCTTTTTGCCCAAGTCCCTGAGGTTGGCATGATGACCCAATCTCAGATCAACTGATCATTTTACAGAAATGCTGATTTCCTGCTTTTGCACATATAGCAACATAGTTTTAACAGGTTTGAATATTGGCAATGGCAACTTACTATCTGGGTTAAAGATAACAACTAGAATTGAAGTAAGAAAAATCAACCAAAAAAACCGAGCTATTTAAACAGAAAGAGGAAATTTCCTACTATATAAGACTCTTCATTGGTGATTCTCCCGCAAGAGGAAATTTCCTACTATATACACCGTTTGCATTGTTCTATAATTGAAAATTAGAAACAATTTCCTCAAAAGAGTTACAAAGGACACGTCTCTCAACCCTCAGCTGCAGCTTCTTGTGGGAACATGGGTTACAACTTCAATATGGGGTACAGAAGGTTGAGGATGTGCAACGTAACATGAAGGTAGTAGGTAGCAATAACTATGGTAAGAGGATGCAAGCAGCATCAACAGAGATGTTCAGAAAGATTCAACAGACCTGAAGAAAATTTCAGGTAGAACCCAACACAATGCAGACTGACATTGTGCCTTTCCAAGGAAAACATACACACATGCATCATAAGTTGAGCAATAACAAGAGAACTAATTTAAATCCTAGTGCCCCACAATCATAGGCAGACAGTGGGATCATTCAAGAGAAGCTTAAACATTCCTTGTTACTGCAGGCCTCACCAAATACCACTGCAATGAGTTATATAGCCAAAGAAGCGAACTTTTAAGTATTGGTCGACACAGATATAGGCATATATCATATATTCATATTAGATTTTAATGTACCCAATATGCAATATACCAATATTTATATAATATTGGTCCAATATTGCTAATATTTCTGATATTATTGATGTGATATACATGATATTGCTTTCTGATGTGCATGTACAATCGGTCAGAGGAGGCAGTTATCGAAAATTTCCAATCCGATTCCGACCAAGAGGAGAGTGTGAGGCTCCAACCGACGTGCTCGCCGGAATCCGACCGAACTCCGATGCAGTCGATTCCGACGAAGGCAATTGAGGTTTAGTTTTAGCAGGGAAGGGAAAAGAAGAGTGAGAGAGGGGGGAGGGAAGAGAGAGAGAGAGATGATGGGGGTGGCGAGGGGGAGTGGGAGAGGGAGGGGGTGAGAGAGAGAGAGAGAGAATGGGAGAGGGACGAGGGAAGGGGTAGGGAGGGTGAACGTGGGAGGGAGGGAGAGGGGGGGAGGGGAACGGGGATGGAGTGGGGGGATGAGGAGGGTGAACGTGTATTGAAAACGGCATATTTGAATTCCCACGGAAGGCATGAGGAGACTCTGAGAGTGATTCTAAAAAAGTTTCAAAAGCTATTAATGAGCATGTAGGGCTTAATGCCAAGGTAATAGGGAGAGTCTCAAGGTATTTTAATGAGCCTATAGGACCTACTGCAAAAGGAATTGAAAGAGAGTCCGAAGCTTTTAATAGGACGAACAGATCTCTCCAATGCTAATCAATTCTACCAAGTTCGATCGGAGCCGGTCCAAGTTCGATCGGAGGTCGAAAGCGAATGGTTGGAGTCATATCTCTGAAATGATTGACAAGCGGAGGCAGTTGGATTTCAATCGGTGAACTCCCCTACCTCCATTGCTCAGCCACTGTTTCCTTTCCTCTCTCCATAGCAATGAGTTCAACGGACACATTAAAAGCCTCATACTCTATTTTAATTTCTTTTACAGTAAGCCTCACAAACTCATTAAAATCCCGTGATACTCCCAATTAATCCTAAATTAAGCCCCACATGCTCATTAACAATCTTTGAAACTTCCATAAAATCACTCCTAAATTCTCTCTTTCCTTTCTTGGGATTTCAAACCTGTCGCTTTCAACACACCACTCCCCATTCCTCTCATTAATTCGGTCTCTCTATCTATCTATCTCCCCCGTTCACCCTCCCCACCCCCCCTCCCTCTCCCCATCCCCCTCTCCCCTCCGCATTCACCCTCTCCATCCCCTTCCCCCTCCCTCTCCCATCCTCTCTCCCCCTCTTCCTTCCCCTCTTCTACTAAAACTAAACCTTGATCACCTCCATTAGAATTGGTAGGGTTTCGGCGAGCATCCCAATCAGAGCCTCGCCTCTTCCTCTTGGTTAGAATTGATCGGAAATCTCTGACAACTGCTTCCTCTGATTGATTGTACACACTAGCTTTAATGTGTCCGTGGGACCCACTACTATAGAGAGAGGAAAGGAAACAATGGTCGAGCAATGGAAGCAGGGAGATCTAGGGGTTGGAAAGCACTAATTTAAATACCGGCCGACATGCCTGTATACCAGCTGTTATATCAGATTTTTTATTCAAACAATATGATTAGTCATTTTTTTTCCATTTCTCCTTTTGAACTAGTATAGGGCAATATATCAGCCACGTGGCAATGTATCGCCCAATAATCGATACAAAAATACCTACGGGTATTTATGTTTATCATTTTTTTATGTTTTTTGGTTGTTGGTAAAACCTATTAAACCCAACTCGACTTGACCCATTCAACTCATTTATATCCTAATCCTAAATCTAACACGCCCTATATCTCACTCAGTCTCTCTCCCGTGGATCGTGTCATAATCTTGACTTCGACCCTGATCCCTTCAGTCACCCCGACCACGATCCCCTCAGCGCCCCCCCCCCCCCCCCCCCTCTTCCTCCTCTAGCAGACGTGATTCCCTCAGTGATTTCGACTCCCAACCCACTCCACTTCGGTTCTTCCCCCTCGATCACCTCTTGCCACCACTCCCGCAGCTCCCAGCCTCCAACTCCTCTCCTCTTGCCAACAACCCACAACAGTCCATGCACATCCCCAGCACTCCCAATAGGCCAATGGCCAAGCATTCACACTCAACAGCTCCCATAAGGTCATTTTTATTATGCATAATTTTTTTTTGCAAATTTGCAACATGATATCTAATATATGCAATAATTCATCATTTGAAGAAGCTTGTACCCTAAACTTGTTAAAATATCTTAATATGTTTATATATGCAATTATATGTTTATTTTTAACAGATGACACCGATATGACAAACCCGTATTTAGTATCATATGACGATATATCATCCGATATCCGATATGTAATTTTGCACACTGATATTTTGCTAGTATCCGATATTTAAAATACTTTAAGAGAGATCACTGATCGAAATCTGACTACCACTGATGGCAATCCGACAGCCTCTGGCCACCGATTCCTTTACAAATATGGCTCCGACCGTTCTCGCCTTCGACCTTCGACCAAACTCAAACCTATTTTGATCGGAGTCGATCGAGTTGGTCGGCATCGAAGAGATGTTCATCCCTACTTCCTGATACCACAAATGATAGGCCGATACTAATATTGATTCCGATATGTCAAACCTTGCTAAGAAGCTTGAACATACATACACATGGACAAGACCCCACGACCACAAACTCTCAAAGAGTTCACAGAAATAGTAACCCCCTCACAAGATTTATTGTGTCACACGTATATAACATGACAGGTTCACAATTGAAGTAGTTGTCAATATAGGTTATAGCCCTATCATCACGGTAGCTACTAAGGCCTTCTTAGATGTCAAAAGCAAAGTGTTTTAGGGTATTTTTACGGTGTGTGTTTTGGAGTGTTCTTATCGTAGTTTTTTGGGTGTTCCAACTTGTACATGAAAGTTTAGTTTTCTCGTAAGTTTTCATGGATTTCATAAAGAAATAAATAACAAATATACCCAATTAGGAAAAAGGAAAGTACGTGGAAGAAAGTTGAAACAATAAAAAGAGGATTTTTTTGATAAAAAAATTCAAAACACTCCAAAACACCCCGATTTGGAGTTTCTAAAAACCACTCCAAAACACCTACCAGGTATTTTGTGGTGTTCTTAGTAACACCCCAAAACAACTTGTCCAAAAATTCACAAACAAGCGTTTTTATAAATACTTAATAACACATCCCTCCAAAACACTTCAATACTAATCTCCCAAGCATAGCCTAAGAAACCAAAGTCCTGGACCCTATCAACTTTTGAGACAGTCTGAGTCTTGAAGAAAAGCAAATCATCTACAACAAATCAGACCAAATTATTATTTTTTTTGGCAGGAATCCCAAGGATCATGAAACTAGTGGAAGTTCAGATGGTCAAATTTTGCAAGGCTCAGAAACAAAATCAAATTGAAAACCAGGAAATTGCAACGCAACAAAAAAATGAACTAAACTAAAAGGAAACAACAAAAACACACAAATTCCAAAAGACAAAAATGGAAAATGGCTCCTGAACCTCTGTCCCACAGCTTACTACATCTAGCTTTTTTATTAAAGACACTTGAAGAAAAGATTGCACATGACGACTCCAAACGCCGCATCTGAAGAATAGGATGCCGTACAGGT
Organism: Dracaena cambodiana; assembly: GCA_036321105.1. Classification (NCBI taxonomy): domain Eukaryota; kingdom Viridiplantae; phylum Streptophyta; class Magnoliopsida; order Asparagales; family Asparagaceae; genus Dracaena; species Dracaena cambodiana. The sequence continues at coordinate 36,727,164 of JAYEPQ010000013.1, forward strand.
AGCTCATACTTTTAAAATAGTTCCCTAGACTATGAAACTCAACACTCAAGCTTCTCAAGCAAGAAAGAGCAATCCCAAGACTGTATATATCATCAAACTCTGCAAAATTAATAGTATGTGAAGTGGATAAAAAAAAATGAAGCAAACACAGGACAAACAAAATGAATTTGCAAAATGCCATGTTCATCCAAAAATCATTGATTTTTGCCGTTCATACCAAAGAGAACTTATAGACAAGGAAAAATGCATACAAAAAAATTTTTTAGCAAGAACTTACCTTGATAGGGTATTTAATTTCTCCCCGAGCATTTGTAGTCTTCACTGCCTGAACTGCATCTACAACCTATACAGGGGAAAAAAAAAAAAAAAAAAGGTGCTGAACTTTAGGTTCTTCAATTGATAAAAACACACACACAAAGAAAAGGACTCAAAGAAGTGCTAGGAGAGAGAGAACAACAATGACGACAACAGGCTTTATCTCAGAATTGCCAAAAGGAGTAGGATGACTTGAAAAAAAGAAGAGATTTAGGCAAAAGCAGATAGAAAGAAAGCATTTGCACATTTTTGTTAATCCATGAATATGATCTATATAGATATATAGATAAGTGGTTTTATATTCGATATTGTCTAATAGGCTAATATATGTGCTTCTTTCCATGTGCAGGTAAGTACTCAACTAAATTGAGAAAAAAGAAAATAAATAAAAGAAACAGAAAAATATTCAATTAGTAACTCTAATAGTCGCAAATGATCAGATAGCATGCAAAGGCTATCTCACATTATTTGTTGGCTCTGAAGCAAAAAAAAAAAAAATCTTCCCACGAGCTTCTAATTATATGACAGCTCGCCAGATGAACTTCTAAGTAAGGGAATTATAGGAAATTTGTCTAAACCAGTTAATGCATTTGGAGTCAGCTACATAAATCCCTTTTTGAGCCATCTCGTTTACTACCACTTATGAAGTTTCTTAGATTAAATGGTAACATGAAAATTCTTCCAAAACAACAAGATTGTTGCAATAGAATGGAATTAAAACATAAATATTTCAATGAAAATGTTATGGCTTAACCACACTACCAATGCCCACACAAATTGATTAATCATTATCAAATATATTAACAAGAAGAACGGAATCATATAGCCAACCACAACTTTATAAAGCTAGCATTACATATGCAAGTATTGGAAAAACAGAAGCTACAATTAGATGATGAGGGTACAATTTTCATACTATCACATGGATATGGGTGGCAGACACGACAACAATCGACGGTCCATAGGCAATTATAGAAAGTCCAGACAGAAGCAATTACATACATATATATAGGGGCTACTGCTTATGGGCCGTCAGCTAGTTAAATTAAATGAGCTAGCGGCAAAAAAATAGTAATCTTATTATTTTTTTTAATTTTTTTAAATCATTATCTCTACGTCCTTATTTTCTTTACAATCAAATTTCTTGAGTTTTGAAGTTTATTTGCTCTTTCATCAAGCCAATACAAGATGTATTCACCGAAAACTTTTAACTTTGTGTCTACTCGATGGAAAACCAAATCAAAACTAAAACCTAAGAAATTGGGCACGACCGAGATCAAAAGAAAAAAATTTAAAAAAATTATTGGTGATAGTGGAAATGAACTGCAACTTGGATATGAACTGCAGCTTGGATAACTTGTGTGAGTTATATAGCTCATTTCCATTATTCTCATATATAGAGAGAGAAAGTTAAGGAACAAACTTTCGATTAATTTTGCAAGTTAGATACAACCCATCTTTTATCATCTATTTTGCCTTCAAGATGTGTTTAGTCAAAATTTCAAAAGACAAAATGGACGGTCACTAGTGAATGCATGGTGGAAAAAGTATTAAAACAAACTTTCTACCTTTAATAGAAAGTCTCTAACCTAACTCATATACATATACGTATATACATTCATACATACACACACACATATATAAACTTGGCACCTTCTGGAAGGATTTGAACCGATATCTTTCCCACTCAAAATCAACTTGTAGACATTCTAATGATCAATCCATACCATTCAAGTTGATCTATACTATTTGGTGTGGATATAATCCAGAAATAAAAAAATTTAAATATTTTTTTATCATGCATCTAACTTGAAAAAAAAATCAGAAATCAAAAAAATCTAATTGGAACAAAATAGATGATCTAACAGGAACAAAATAGATGATCTAACTGTTAGTTTAACAGTGTAGATTGTTTAAAATCAATAAAAAAAAAAGTGTGCGACTATTTCCAGCTATTTGAAACATGACTAAATTATCGGATTGAGAATTTATGTCCTAAAACATAGATATGTTTGCCTACTTGATGCACAGACCCAAAAAAAATTAATAATTTAACTTTTCTTTTCATTTTAGGACATCTTATTTGGTATAGATCAACTTTAACGGAGTGGATCATGGTAATAAATGTCCCATTCTTGAAATCCAACGGGAATGATAAGAACCCAAATTCTTCCCAAATGATCCAAATCTATATATACGTGTGTGTGTGTGTGTGTGTCTTTGTGTGTGTGTGTGTGTGTGTGAACCAATGGTTCTCAAACAAAGCTACATGCGAACTCTATAATGATCCATCTCGATGAAAGATCCAAACCGCTCATGTAGAACTATTCATATTTATTAGTTTACAAACTAAAATCAAGTTCTTCAGACTTGACTCTAATAGTATAGACTATCGCCTATACAGATTCTGATAGTTAAACCTTGTTACAGAGAGTAGAGAAAAAGGCAATTGCAAAGTAAAAGCTTGAGACAGTTTTAGATTAAAAGCTTTCAAATCAGTATGACAACTTATATGAAACAATTTGGCCTTTTCAAGACATGTTTAATATTAATTTAAAAATAAAAATGACAATTATGACAAAGAATGTCTATCAAGCTTTATTTGGTTCTAAGTGACACTAGCACATTTAGCGAAAAATATTGAATTTGAATAATATGAAACGTAAGTAAAACATGCTCAATTAATCGTTTTGGATCCTCAGATGGATCAAGAATCCCTTGATGAGTTTGGATCCCCAAGTGGATTCTACAAATTCATAGTGAACCTCCTTGTTTAACCCGAATCCCATCTGCCACCACTGCTCATATATCATGGATCAGAATGATGTGGAATACAAAGCATGTCTACCAAAAAAAAAAAAAAATGGCTGCCACTGAAATGGGAATGTGAGATAAAAGGGTGGAATATGCTTTAAAAAATCGGTAAGAAAAGAGTGTCATAAGAAGCAAATGGATAAAACAAGGAAGCCCCGAAGCAAATGGATAAAACAAGGAAGTCTCAACTGAATGGTTTTGGCATGTGGGACTATTACAACCATGTTTGATGGCACTACAAGGGTTAAGTGTAACCTAAATGAACATGGATTGAGCCAATATGAAAAAAGATATGTGAATTGTTAATAGGTAAAAGGAGATGGCCCTCAAGAAGGCTCATTGGACAGGTAGATTTGCATTTGTAGCAGCCTTACAGATTTTTTATGCTGCTTTGATGTTGTTGCTCTTATTATATTAAAGTTGAAGTAAGATTACTCAGAGACATTTGAAGGTGGCTCACTCACACCATAGGTACACAAACCAAAGTAGCTAAGTGATTTAAATTATCTGACCTAAATATTCAAGCCACTTAATATCAACTCAGCTATAGGACATAGTGAGCATTTGAAGAAGTACAGAAACAAAACTAATAAGCTTTTTTGGTTGCCTAAGGCCACCATTCTTCATTTGTGCCAAATACCTACTTAAGGAAACTGCAAGCTATCATTTTAGACGTCACAACACTCCTCACATGCTAGATGCCGTAATACTAATTCTGAAATGAAAGAATCACGAAACGTTCATTAGAACAGGCTAACATATGATGAAACACATTAATTTGCTACTAAACTAAATTTCAAGCTCAAAACTTCCAGACCACCATTTTCTTTCCTTTGGTGTTGTAAAGTCAATCCAGTGAATCCACCAATTACAAATGAACATCAATCATGCCCCAAGTAAGCATTTGAGTACTTAACGTAAGCTTTTTTTAAGAAAATGAGATAACAGAACCTAATTACTAGAACTGTAAAGTTCTAACATGTTAATACTTATTGATAATTGCTCGACAGTTCATCACAAATTTTTTTTGATAGGCTGAACTGCAGGCAGGATTTAGATTTTCACAAACAGGAACCAAACGATCCTCTCTTTTGTTTGAGATGGCAGGTCATCAAATACATGAGCAAGTAGTAGATATTTTCATAACCAATTTTTCTAAGATTGAAAAAATAAATTCTATGCACCTAGACAGGCACAGATGCCTCGCATCATAACATATTCAGTACTGTATTCTGTGAACTTTGAAGTCTAAAAATTTATATGTGAAACTAGATAAAATCATAAAAAGTAATAAGCATCAAAGTAGTCAAAGTTGTAGCTGTTTGTATCAAACAAACATTCTTCGGGTGCAATTCAAAAGCTCTTGGATATAACAACAACTAAATAAAACAGTTCAACCAATTAACTTCCAATTAGTGATAGGAACAGACGACCCTGCTGGTCAACTGAAACTAAATGAATGTCATTAATACACTATACATAGAAGTAAAGGACATCATTTAATTTGACAAACAACAGAGTAATCACACAGGAAAAGCTCACCAAATTTGCGAAGAAATCACTGTCATTGGCAACTAATTTTGAGGACATGCTTGTTTTTGCACAATTTACAAGAGAATCTTTTCCAAGCTTTTCAACCTGAAAACAAGCATTGGAAATACTTTAAAGAGTCTGTGACAATACGTGGAAGATTCTACAGGTTCTAGTTAGAAAAATTGCCACGAGCTATATAAATGCTTGATCCTTTTAAATATTTGATGTAGATAATACCTTTACAGCAAGTTTTTCATCAACATATTTGCAGGCTTCCCTCATTGCGAGCTGTTTGAAGTGCAAGAAACAACACAGTTAAGCTAATGATATGAAACCTTTGAATTTTTGTTACGCTACCATAGATACAACAATCAGCCAATTGGTGAATGGTTAGCAATACAGACATATTTAAAAGAAACTAAAACCATACTCACTAAGCTTACATATTATAATATTCGCGTTCATATCTAACTTCTCTATTGGATAAATATCTGTGTATATGACTCCTGTAATCTACCTACACAGTAACTATAAAAATCATCTAATTGTTTCACTGTATTCATGCTGTTTATTAATATTGGACATGGTTTGTTCAAGTATCCTACAAATGACAGCATACCAAACAGGTGAAAGCTTACCCTAAATCCACTGATTATAGATGTTGGATGAATCTTGTTCCTCACAAGGTCATTTGCTCTCTGCAGCAGCAAAACCAAATCCATGAAATTGAAAAGAGATCTTACATACGAGGGCAGAAGTACCCTTATCTAATGAACTCCAAAATATATTACCTTAAGCAACTCTGCAGCTACAATAACAACGGATGTTGTCCCATCTCCTACTTCCCGGTCTTGAAGCTCAGCCAATTCTACAAGTACCTAATACACCTCAAGCATAGAGTTGAAAAAAAGTTAAGACTTGCAGTTAGACTGTCAAATATTACATTATACAGAAAACCATTTTGCCATGATTTGTTTACCTTTGCAGCTGGGTGTTCAACTTCTAACATCTTGAGTATAGTTGCGCCATCATTAGTAATTGTCACATCACCAATATCATCAACCAGCATCTAGGTAGAGGTACATAACCAGAAGTAATTAGCTTTGGGGGGAAAGAAAGAGTATCAGTACCAAATTTGCTTCTGCTAAACATGCAATTTATTATACTCTAGAGTACATGAGAAATTCAAAGAACTTAAACTTCATAGATCATAATCCAATATATAGTACAATAGGCATAATACATCACAGATGCCTTCTTAGATATACAATTATCACCGTCACTATTTGGAAATTTAAGTATAGTCGTATTTTTGTTGTTCAGTTGTTCAGTGATCAAGATTTAAGTCAGCGAAACAAGGAGGAAATAAGTTTTGAAAAGATACTACAGAGAGGAATGGGGGAGAATGATATAAAGATGGTCATCACGCAATAATGTAACAGTCTTCAGAAATTAAGTTGAATTATAAGAGGCATGAAACCATTCTGCTTAATCAAACCTAGAAGCCTATCTTGTGCTTCCAATTTGAGATTATTTACAGGCTTTCTAGTATCCTGCTACTGGATTATGGTATACTCGTGTAATAAAACAAAATCCATCAAGCACTTGCAGAAACTTTGTGAGCAACATGAAATGGGTTTTACGTTTCTACATTGAGATTACATTCTTTAATCATGAAGAACCCTGTAAACTACTTGCATTTAAATCTAAAAGGGTGTTGGGTTTGTTTTTTACCTGTCATAATCAAACGCAAAGGTGGGGTGGTGGTTTCTGTTTTCATTGTTGCTGTGTTTGTGTGTTTGTGTGACTGTTCTGGCCAGGGGAATTTACCATAAGAAAAAATATTTTAAGGGGGAATTACAAAGTTTGCTACGAAAATAACATCTTTAAGCCAAAAACATCCAACCTGAAAGATGGAGAGAAACAAATTAATAAAATCTTGACTGCAGATGCTAAACATATGAAACTCTTAAAAGAAAAAGGATCAATTTTAGTTTTAATCTTAATTACAACAGATCATTTCCAAAAGAAATCTCTCAGACAAACAAAAGGACACCAGATGAAAAGAAATTCTTCAATCCAACCAAGACAAAAAAAAAAAGGCTGATGACTTTGCCTACCCAATGAGATGAGATCGCTTTCTTCAATTGGAATAAAACCCTATGCACTAGTTCATCTAAAATATAGGAGGAGAAAGACATTTATCTTTAATCTCAACAGAACATGTTCAAAGCAAATCAACGCTCGTGAGCCAAATAAAGAACAAAATTTTTACTGCAGATGTTAAGCAAGTAAAAGCCTAGACTTAAGTTTAGTACCTTATCGAGCCCAACGGGGCCGAGCGACGACTTGACGACATTGGCGATGGCTTGGCAAGCGACAACTGCAACAAAGAGAGAGCAAAGTTTAAGGATCGAATCAAAATGGAAGAGATTTGAGAGAGGAAAACGATGAGATGATATGAAAAGGTACCATTTTGGGTTCGGACGTCTTGGCCGGATTGGCGATCGCCGAGAATGTCAGGGATCTGAGATCCTATCGCCATCGACGAAGAATAGAAACCCTAGAGCCGAGCTTCTTCACTTTGCCCAGGCTACAGGGTTTTTTGTGTTGAGAGGGGATCTGGAGAGTTCGAGTGCGCTAGGCGAAGTTGGCGCTACTTTTCTAGTTGCTAGGGTTTGAGTTGAGACGTAGTCGAGAGCAAAGGACGGGAGTTTCTAGAGTGGCACACCATTTTTGCTAGTGAGCCCACTAAAAAACTTGAGCCCACTTAAAAACTTTTTTTCTTATTACAATTTTTCTATTAAATATTTTTGACTGAAATATCTTATGTTCAATCTATGTTCTTCTTTTCTTTTCTAACTGCAGTTCAGTTAACCAAAAATAAATAAATAAATAAAAACCACAGTTATTTCATCAAATTTTTCTCTATATTAAATTATTTCACAAATTTTACTTACTCAAAAATCCTAAAAACTGTACAGATTGATAAAAGTTATGAACCGAAAAAAAAAACTTATTGTCCAGACTGACAGTCAGGACACCTCTCTACTATCCGGACTGACAGTCCGGATGGTCTAATATTCGTCCGGACTGAAAGTCCGAATAATGAACTGCTGTCTGGACTTTCAATCCGGACGAAATTTTTTTTTTCCGGACAATTGAAACTTTATTTGGGGTGCACACCTCGAACAAGAGAGAGTTGTTAATGATAGGTTTAATTAATGGCTGTTTCAATGTTGAGTCATGGCGTATTGGAACAACTGACACTTCTTCCATATCCCTTTGTGATTAGCACACTGCTACAGCGGTAGTGGCTGCAACTCTTCTTTTGTTTCTTCACCCTTTCCTCATTTATAAATTTATAATATAACCATGTATTGCCGAAGATAGGACAAGTGGATAATTGAACTATTAAGGATGTATGCAATGTATAAAAATAGTTTAACTTTTAATTGAGATCATGAGAAATTGTAACTATGAAATTGTAAACCTCATTTATAATGTAACCATGAAATTGTAGTCCACATCTTGGTCATTAATTAAATGAAAAAAACTTCAACTTTTCACTATTAGAAAATAGTCAGATATGAATAATATTCTAACAATTTATATAGCGTTCAAATTTGGATATAAAAGAAATAATAATATTAAAAAATGATTCAAGATACAACTCATTCAAGGGATATTATTAACCTTGTGTATTAAGATTTAATTAAACTATCGAGTCATAATAATAACCATAAAAAAAACAAATAAAAAAAATGTTCATCACAAGGTTTACGATGATGCAACAAACACAAATAATTTACTCATCTCTCAAATTTATATACAAAGTTTACCCTTTTCGACTATAGATTTCATCGATACACAAATAAATCCAAATAAATCTCAAATTTGTACACAAAGCCCTCCCACGCTTACACAACCCGTTATCAAGTAATAACATTTTCCCTCGTGCATATTTCATCAAACACCTCCAGCCCTCCCATCCTTACACAACCCATCATGCTATATGCAACCACATTCGGCTAAATTCCTCTCGTGCCAATTCCATCGAACACCTCTAGCATCTTATCCAACCATCCATTTGTACACAACCTATATATAGAGCCAGTAAACGTAACAACCGTCAGTTCAATTTTGTTGTTGTCCATTTCATCGAAAATCTAGAAGTTTGAAAAATAACAAACAACAGGCAATTACACTCACAAAGTATATCCATCAAAAAGTTTTGATTCTAGACTTGTTGTCATTGTCTACACAACTTAAAATTTAAAATCTAATGGCTTCCCTATAAAGCACAAATTGACAACAGCAAGCGGTAACTAATAACAGTAATTAAAATCAAAACAACTAATTGGTGGGAATATGAATGAGAAAATTCAAACTTATGAAAGTTTATAACTTAACCAAATTTAAACTAAAATAAGGAAATTAATTAGCTTTAGCTAAAAGTAGCCTAAATGTAAAAATGGGATCATTGATCTCTAACCAGCTGTAAACATCAAGGTATTTTTGCAAATATACCCATCACAGTAGATTCGCTACTCTAATAAGGAACAAAATCGAAAGAAACAAATTAAAAGAGCGAAATCGAATAGCCAATTCATCTTTTTTTACCTCAATTTCTCTCCTAAATCGATCCTCTCGTTGTGGCTGTCGAGGCGCGAAGAAGGGGGGAGGAAGGAGGAAAGAGTAGCGGGTTGGTAGAATTAGGGTCGGATTCAGGAGAGGAGATGCTCGACGGGCTTTAGGAGGTTGGCGGCGGCGAGGCGACGGTTGAGGAGAGAGAGTTAGGTTTAGCCGGTGGCTGAGGAGGAGGGAGAGTTGGGTTTAGCTGGGAAGTGAGGGAGAGAACGAGAGAAGTTGGGAGAGAGAAATGGAGGAAGAGTAATTTTGTTATTTTTGATATGCTCACTAGGAATAGCTCTTTTTTTCAAAGAGAGGGTGGGCCCAGTAGGAAAACTGGGCTCACTAGGAAAAAATGTGTGCCCCTCTAGAAACTACCGCAAAAGACTCGAGGAGGCAGAAAATTTAACGGTCGGGTTTGGATCGGGTCCTATTAGATCCTTTAGCGGATCCATTTTTTCTTTTTCCTTCTTTCTAATTATAACAAAACCTGTTGTACTGATTTTTTTTTAATCAGCTTTATTATATTTGCTTTTAAGATATAGTTATAATGAATATTCAGATCAAGTTAAAACTAAAAATTCAATCTTCCAACTGTACTAAGAGGATTCATTGATTGTACCTGATTTTAACATGAAAATCTTTGAGAATAATGCCAAAATGAACATGACATGCTAATAACTATGGGTTTATATTTTTTTATTGGCTCTTTGGATTTAATTTGTTTGGACACTGATGTGAAACCAATGTTAGGCAGATAAGATATGTTGATATGTAAAGACATTAAATAAATACAAATGATACATGCGCTCGACGCACAAATGCGGTGCATATCCTATACAGTATGTACTTTTGATAAAAGTACATGTATAATATACTTTTGATAAAAGTATAGACTTCAGACTACGCTAAAATGCTGCATATCCAACTATCAGAGAGTGGATAGAAGGAGGGAGGGAGGGAGGGAGGGTGTGGGGGGTGCCAAGATCGGTGGTTAGATAGGTGGAGTGAGGGAGGGTGGTGCAGTGGTTAGATGGGTGGAGGGAGGGACAGTGATACAGAGAGGAGAGTTTTTTTTTTTTTTGGTGGGTGGATGAGGGGAGCCGGGAGCAGGAGAGGAGCGGAGAGGCGGTTCAGAGGGGGTGGGCGAAGGGCAGTTTAGAGGGACGAGGAAGGACGAGGTTTTTTTTTTTTTTTTGGATATTTTTGGAAAAATATGTGTACCCTTAGAAAAAATTTAGCTTGTCAAAATAGAAGGGGTGTGCCCTTAAATATTTAGGGTGCGCATTTACAAATTCTCCCATCCTATCCTTGGGTAGCAAACTCGAAACGATGAGATGCCTAATACTAGAACCAGGTTGGACAATCCACTAACACCATTGCTATACCTTGACTCCCAGCATAAAAATGCACGTTCTGCATGACTGATATGAAATATGGAGCTTAGAGAGCAGTAAATATATCTCAGACAGTGGGAGCCCTCAACTTCAGAGCAAAATTTTCTGCTACACCATTACTCTGCAACAAACATCTGTTCAGCTCATAAAACCACCCAAAATAAATTAACTCTTCCCTAAAGGAGAAAGCAAAACAGGGACAGAACAACCCTACACAAGCCTCTAAAACAGTCTACATGTCCAAGATCTAGTTCTCAAGACAGGAAACAGAACTGCACACATATTTCTATTCAGATAGAATGAAAAAGCAAAAAAACAAATAAAAATATGAGTAATTGAAATAACAAATTCGTGATATGGAAAAACGAGAGGTAATAACAGATAGCGTATAACACAAGGACCTGTGGGTCACAAAGAACTCTATCTTGTTCACAACATTATTTATCTCAAAACAATTGCCTCTACGAAATCATGCTCACAAAATATGCATGCTCAAGAGCAGGAGGGAGAAACCAAAACAAACAACAAACGCCCTGGAGGTTTAGAAACACGAGAGAAAGATAGCTATCAAACTACATGCCCTGATCAACGAGGTAGTCCCCAAGCCTCTCCACAACCATGTTGCACTGCCCTGGTGTCATGGGCTCATCGTAGATGCCAATGACCAAAGCCTGGCCAGTCTTCTTAATAGTGATTCCACCCGATCCCTGCCAAAAGAAGAGGTAATTTAATATTCACAAAAATGCAATGAGAATAATGATGTAGAAATCAAGTTATTATTCCTCGTAAAAGAAGTCATCACCAGACAAAGTCTTAATACAATCTCATGAGGATATATAACATAATCTATAATAAATAGAACGGATGATATTGATATCAAGGTGTATAACAGAACTTGGCAGGGCTTAGCCTATAATAAGACAATCTAAAGGTTACTTTCACATTGGAAGGTATCAAACTATCAATAACATTTGACTCCTGTGCTTTCCCCAAAAGCAATATGATATACGGTATTAACTAAGTTCCGCAAGGCATAAATGATATTAATAACGCAAAGCACAGCATTCTCCTCAAAACATTTTATCCAGAATGAGCACTATCATTGTTTAATACTACCACCATAATTGCAAACATGGATATAAACACGGCACTTCAGTGTTTTTAATCTTCATTTAAGTGGATATTTTTTCTGCTCTTTCATACATTTAGGTGTGTTTTTAGCAGAAAATATATATTTAGTTGTGATTGAATAAGTAGGCAAATGTACATATTCAGTCAGATGCAGAAACTTATTATTAAAGAAAATGTAAAATGTGTAACTGTGGCTTATAATAGTTGTCTGTTTCATGAATGTGACTGTCCCTTCACATTGCTGCAATTTCCAATAATAGCAGTGGTCCAAACATTGTCATTAATTCATAAAACATGATTATGGAAATAACCATAATTGCATTCTACTTCCCATGTATCATTTATGATGCTGCAACCAATGGGGATGCCAATTTAGTGTACGCTATATATTTATAAGCCATTTTCTGCTCTCATGCATTTACCAGTAGCCTCCACTTCCCTTGAAGTAATTTATGCTACTTTTGCAAGGAAGCGTCTGAAGTCTAAGCAGCACCAGAATAGTACACTAATACTAATGGATGTGATGCATTACCAAGACAGAAAAAAGAAAGTTGTCAAATAAAAAGAATATTTATAAAGAAAAATATACTTCAATATTGGATGCATGATGTGACAAATGTACTATGAGGAAAGATAGAAAACAACTCAATGTTACGTTCACAATTCTGAAATGAAAGTTTGGGGTAACCTTGTTCAGTAAGACCAAAGCTGAAAAAGAAAGATGCCTGCAACAGTGGAACAATTATAGGATAATTTGATAAGAAAAATGTACACAGACCTTCCACTTCTGCATTAAATTTGATCTAGACTCTCCCAAGAGAAGAACTATGCCATAAAATCCAAGTGGCTAAAGAATATTTTTATAACCCTCTATCAGGAATCATAGACACTATAGTTCAAAAGTAACGATCAGAACAATATATCTACTCAGCAATAAGGCTTAGAAAATCCATTTTGGAAATATTTGAAGGTGCTGTTTTTCTTTTTATTATTACTTTTATTGAAAGGAATAGAAAGAGCTTAGTATATTAGAACACATAGACAATCTTCATCAGCAGCTTTACGTGGTTTGATAACAAAACATTTGTAATAATCCAATTTTCGTTAAATATGACAAGCTACAAAAATAATGCACCAAAAAGGAACCTATCCATATTTGGCCTCAAGTTTTAGACAAACAATGTGAACTGTTGACCTGGAAAGAATCCTATTAGAGTACTAGTCTGGATGAAATTGTTAAGTATTGGGGATGACTAGTCATTTATTTGAAAAGAGATGGCTTCCATTCTAATAAGCTTCTCTCTCATCACCCAAAGCACATTATAGCTTCATTTAAATGCATGAAATCAGTATGCTTAGCTTACAAAATCACAATTTTCATGCCACAGTAAATCAATAAAAGGGATAGAGTTAGTTATAGAAAAATTCTGCTAAATGTCCAGGAGATGGTCATTCTTTCTACTCAGTTAAGAGTGCAAATACCGAAAATTTGATTCAGACCAGCAATACCTCCAAATAAATAAATATACAAAGCTTTGTACGATTTTTTTTTTTTTTATTGGCATCAGATGTAGATAACTTCCAAAAGCACATCAAGATTATATCCAAGTAGACTAATATTATAATAAATTACTAAAGAAATTTTCCAGATACATGAAAAGCTGATGGCTTCTGTAATCACAAGGAAGCTGGCATGCAAACAAGATTGTGGTGACTTGCAATCACCAGGAAGCTCTTGCAGACGCCAGGAAGCTAAACCTTAAGCTGGGTGACTAGACAAAAGAAAATCAAAGTCTAAAGATTGATCCTGAGATAAAGAGTTATTGGCTAATGATTTATGTGTTGAAAGAAGAGCTCGTTTATGCTTATTCTTCAGGCCTCTGCATATGCAAATGTATTCTGATAGACTATAAGATCTTTGATCCGTCATCAGTACCTAGGGATGATAATGAGCCAGGCCGGGCCGGGCCGAGCCAAATCCATTCAATGTCCAAACTAAAATATTGGACTTTGGACTAATCCAAAATCTACATGGGTCATTGTAAAAAAAGCCCAATCCAGCCTAATAGACTTCGGGCGGTCCAATGAAATTCGGACAGCCAATCACAATTATAATCAAGTGAGATCTTTCTATAAATATACCATATATCAGTATGTACATGAATCAAGCATCAGATCCATACCCAAAGAGATTTTAAATCTAGCAATCTGATTTCATCCATTTTAACATCCAACTAGTTTCATCACCACTCAACAACATAAAAGACAAAAAGTCCATTTCTCAAAAACCCAACAAAAATCACAAAAAGACTTAAACTTTATTAAAGCAACAAAGCTATGGAAAGAAAGCTAACAAGAAAGAGACCAACCAGAACCTTGGTGAGAGCTGTGAGCACTCTGAACCCTTGAAAAAGGCTTCAAGCAATTTCCCATATCCACACCCTACCTCTTACACGACCATCAATGGCCCATCAACAAACTCCAGTTGGATAGCCAAAAGATCAAATCTTTCCCTCAAATCCCAACTCCTTAACCAGAAAGATTCAATCTTTCCTCAAAAGATGCCTCCTTCATCCGCCAAAGTTCTTGATTCTTAACGAATCGTGATCCCAGAGTCGAAGGAGGAAGACAGCGAGAAGGAAAGAGGGGGGGCGGGGGGGGGGGGGGGGGGGGGGGGCGGGGGGCAGAATGCTCGAGGACACGAACGAGAGAGAGGAGAGAGATTGGGAACGGGATTAATTGGATTGGGATGTCAGGGCTTTTGGACTTCGGACTTTTTGGGTGGGTTTGGACATGTCCAAACCCTATCTGATTAACCAATGAACCCGAATATGTTTATCCGATTCAATCCAAACTTGAAACGGGCAGATCAGGTTGGATTTTTTTTTTTTTGGATGGTCCAATTGGACTTTGGGTTGGCCCATGCCCATTCTCATCCCTATTACCTTAAAGAATGAATATAATATCCCTGCCTATAAGAAATCTCTCTCTTTTCGTCCTTCTTTTATCTCAATTTTGGACAGTTGCTCCTGTTCATGTGAGATTAAAAAGCAAGATCGATAAACATATTCTTTACTTGCCAATTGACTTTCTACGATATGTGAGACTCTCCTTCTTTCCATAATTCACTTGGCTGGAAATCGGGCACCAAGCTAAAGAGTTCAACTTCACTTCAGGTTGACAGAGAGTTGGGAACTTTGGTCAGATCTTTATCAAGCATTAGTTCCATAGGCACAACGTAAAAAAAGGTGATGATGATGATTGGGAGATGCTTTGATATCTTCATGCTGTTAAGAATGTCAGAACACAGAATTTTTTAAGCAGCACAAACAAGAATTTGGGGTTTAAGATGGTGGAGATTTGATGATTTAGGGAAGAACAATACTATAAATTATAAGGAAAGTATACAAGATAGATTTGGACCTCACATCCTAGAATCGTTCACCCGCTCTTGCACGAGTTTTCACTTGGGAAACGCAAAAGTTTCACCATCACTCACTAACCAAACCAAGAGTCTTACACAACTGATTTATAAAGAAAATTGCATGTATGACAGGGGCATACCAAGAGTCAAAATATAAATTTTCTCACATAGGATCCCCGTCAATTTTCCAGCTCCTCTTCAATTTCCCTTCCCCTTTTTCTCTTTCTATTTTCATTTATCTCAAATTCTTGCTTCTCCTCCAAGGCACTTACTACAAAATTTTTTGTAAAACTTTAGTCCCAGATGTAGTGCTGGAAAAGGCATGGATTTGAAGGCAATGTTGATAAACTTGTTACAAAAGGTGCTTATTAGGTAGGCTCCTGAGTGTTCGATTTGGAAACAAAGAGGAGTGTATCCAAGGGTTTCAGTCAGTAGATCCAACAATGACCTAAACCACCTTCTCGCATCCTACAAAATGGGAAGTACTAGACAAAAGCATTACAAGCAAAAAAGCATTCCACTATGTTCATTGTTCTCCCTTTGTTTTTCATGGTTTTTAACTTCCATACCAATGTGTCAATCCGGAATGGATTGGTTAAACATTGAACTAGAGAGCTCAGCCTTGACTCTTCTATTCATTCTCGTTTGGCACTTGGAATCACAACCAACAATGGTTGGAACAACTCGCAAATTCTAGCCACTTCACCTGTGACGACTGATGAGCAAGTGCACTTTAGGAAAGGAGTGCCCTATAAGGTTGAATTCCACCTTCAACCCAATCAAAAAATAAATTTAGTTCTTATTTTGGTGGATGGAGAATAGGTTCGGCTTGTGAAGCGACACATGACGATAGGGATAGGACGAGTAGCAGATTCTTAACTTGCATTTGTAAAGTAAAAAACATCTGATTTTTCACGCATGATGTCATGTGTGCACTCCTTTGTATTAGACCTTTTATCCCCAAATCCCTAATTTCCTTCCAAATTTTCACCACAAATCCTAATTTTCCTTTCGTTCTGCATCAAATTTATGAATATGAAAGAAACATACACTTAGTTTCTCAATGCCCCTCGATCAAGTATTTTGGTGAAGAATTTTGTAACTATAATTACTAGTGCTACTCAAAGTCCTGATACCGATATTTCCATCTCCGGAGTACAAGTGATATTATGATTGAGACTAAATCCAGTATAGAACTCTATCATTGATCCAGAGCTTGATGATAGATTTTCATGCTAGAGCCAAATGCAGAAATACTCGATAACCATATTCATAAGAACATGGGGCCTAGCACACATGTAGTGTCATTTGCTTATCTCCTACTTAAGTACTATAAGAAAATCCAATGACAAATTGTGTTGTTGAAGTACAAGAACTCTCAACTGAAGATTATGTTTTGCTCGTCTCTCGAGCTCCCGTTCCAAGTTCTTTCTTTTTTGCACTAGCAAATTTCAACCTCTCTTCGTCTTCCACCACTATCACTACCATTGTCATGAAAAGGTCAGACATATGATACTGGATTATCGACTAGCTCGATTTCTCTATAGTTGGTTCGGTAGAAAGGTTTGTCAAATCTCGAGGAGATTGAATAGTTTCTCCCCAGATTTTGTAACATATTATTGTCATAGTAATTCACTACTAGTGAATTTTCCAAACCAGAGGAGAATTGATGGAAAAAATAAAAACTAATATTTGGTTAAGATTTGAATAAGGATTTAGTTAGGATTTTAAAAAAATTGTTTAGATTTTATCTTATTTTATTTGTATGTGATTCGTGTAGGGTTTATATTTTGTAATCACGTTTTAGAATAATGAAGAGTGAATTATTTTACAGTTATTTTGAGAGAATGTGACTTGCTACTCTTATTGAGTCGCGCGAGACTAGCATATAATTAGTCTAGGTGTGAGACCTGAATCATATATTCTTTATACTAAAACTAACTTTATCTCCAAATCTCTAATTTCACCTCCTAATCTCCACCACAAGCCCTAATTTGTCTTCTATACTGCATCAAGTTGTCTTAAATGGAAATGGAATGAGCTGTATTTCTCATTTGTAAATTTCTAATGATGATTGTCTTCCTTCTTGCTTTGTACCATTATATTATCAACCTTGAAGTAAAAACAACTGACTTTTGGCACAGTCCATGTGTGCGATGTCTCGAGCATGATATGTGCCTCCCTTCCTCTCGTCAAATTTGAAGAAGTTGCTTTAAAGAGAAAGGAAGGAACTGCATTTCTCATTTGTGAATTTCTAGTGATTATTGTCTTCCTTATTGTTTTGTACCATTCCGATATCAACCTAGAAACATCAATTGCACACATAAACCTTAAATGCTGCTAGCTTCAGTTCTTTGTCTTTTTCATTGATTTAGAAATACGACTCACCGAAATGAAAACTGTGTGAAACATTTGAATATAGTCAATCAATATTAGTTGGATCAACTGTCCTATAGATCAGCAAGGCCTTCAATTCAACTCAGTTTCAGTTTATATAAAGAACAAGGATTTGCAAAAGAGTGGACAATTTATGGTATTGATTCATAATTGGGTAAATTATATGTTGAGAAAAGTGTGATCATTCATTAAGTGTACTGATGTGTTACCCTGATACAAGTGGTATAAAAGAGTAACACACATTCGTCGGTATTACTATGTGAAGCACAACCTTAAAAGTTGATATGAAATGCAATTATAGAACCAACACTTCTATGGAGAAGTACAAATATTGCAATCAAGTGACGGCAAACTAACAATTCAGTTGTTCAACATGTGAAACATGTCACCTGAGTTAAATGTGATGGTAGAAATAATTTACTACATTAAGATAAAAGTGGATTTGCAAGAGTCAAAAGATGATTTGCTGATATTATGACCAATATACAAACAATTCTTTTGCATTTTGTCTGGCTGAGAGTTGCACAAGTTGACTCTACTAAAGAATACACTGCATCTACAATGTCATCCATCTCTTTTCCTCTAAACACTTAAATTAATACTATCACATGGAAACGCATGAAGCTCAGAAAAAGTGAGAGGACTAGCAGACTCTTCACATTTACAAGCTAACCGAAATTTAACACATAATTTACCCTATCTAAGAAAAAAATGGAAATGATATACAAGTATAATTCCTCACCTTCTTCCCACGAATAACAGCTCCAGGCTCTCCTTGGATCACCATATACTTTGTTGATCCAAGAAATAGGCCAGTAGGAGCAAGGGACCCTGGTTCAGCAAAATCATTCATAATAGCATTGATCTCCTCAGGGTTAAACTGCACGTTTAACACAAGTAGGTTTTCTCACATTATGAATACTGAAAAGAAACTGTACACAATGCAGAAAGCATTTAATATGCACTACAGAAAAGTAATAATACATCAAATTCAGCAAAAACAAAAAACAGTAAGACGAAACCTTGAACATAAATTAAAGACAAAATGAAGAGAAAGATGTGAAAATTAGATTTTAAAAATAGAAAAGATTTTACTGCAACATGTGTATAAATTGCCCTAAAGATGTATAAACCAATAAAACAAAAAAAACCTGATATAAAGTACACCACAGTCTCTAATTTGTGTGAAACGAAATCAGAATGGCATTAACCTATAGATGCCTTGTCAGTTTGATATCTCCAAACAGAATTTAATGCCTGTATACATTTATATCAAAATTTTCTTAAATCCCACAATTTATGTGGCCAAAAATGTAAAACTTAAGTAAATAGGTAGAACTAAAACTCTGAAAGATTTATAAATTAAGGGAGCATCCACAAAGCAAGATTTATAACTTAAGAAAGCACCCACTAAGCTGCCTTAACCATCCGTTCATCAGGAGCGTGTTATTTTGAATACAAGGAGGAACCAGATTCAAGAGTGGATATAAAGATCATTATTTACCCATCTTTAGGGGATCATCTTTAAAATTGTAATATATGGAAACAACCTAACCATTTCCCTGACCTTCTATGAGACATCTGCAACAGTTATTTTACCACAGGTTTGGCTTAAACCTAAAGAAAGAGATATATTACAACAAAACTCTTAAACTAATTTAAACAGATACAAAAATAGATTTATTATGAAATATGATATGCTATGCTATAAAATTAAGGAAAAGGATATTTCAATCATTACAATAAAAAGAGGAGAATATGGAGGGTTCAGACTTACTATCTTTGTAGAATAGGTTAGTTAATAAAAAGGTCACTTCATAGTGTGTGTGTGTGTGTGTATGTGTGCGTACACATATATATAAGAACAACAAATTCATTAGATGTATCCAACACACACACACAAAGAAGATATTGCCTTAATCATGCAGCAATAGAGATGGTAATGGATGCGTTGTCAATTTTTGGTTCACCCTATATAAAATTTAAAATTAAAAATGAAAGTTTCATTTTTCTAATTCAAAATTTTGTATATGACGGGCCAAAAATTGATCCATAGACGCGTTCATTATCATCCGTATGCAGCTTGCTTATATTCCATTTGTCTTGGTGCTACTTATGTGCACTTGTCCATTATTCACACTATCCAATGGCCTTAGAGTCTAGGATAACATGCATCAAGCTGTGCTCAAGGTGCAGGCCCAGAAACCGGGTCAACCTAGTAAATATAACCAACATTGAATGTTATTTGATCATATAACTGAATTCTTTCAGGTGGTATTTCAAGCCTTAAAAATCCTTGGCGGGATTAGCCGACATGAACCGAGATATTGTTAAACTAGATACAATAAGCCATTCAAACTTATTAGACATCCATATGATGCTTATCATGCCTTAGACTTGCAACAAAAAATTTTAGAGAAAAAGAAATAGTGTCATAAAGATTTATTGCGTAAGCGTCAAATACATATAAGACAAGTAGCTGACAAGGAGAATTTGGAAGGACATCTAAAAATGGTCGGAACCAGGTTTGATTGTCATTGTCTGATCTATGTATGTTTGGATCTCGTACTTCGATAGCTTCTTGTTAGATTTCAGATCGATATATAGCACAAGCAACGTAAATCAAACATCTACCCACTGCTAATGGTCCACATATCTTAGACATGAATGCATATACCTGATCAACAGGTTATAAATTGTGAAACTTCATTCACAATAGTTCTATTTCAAAATTTTGAATAGGGCACGCCAACAGCTGGTCCTTAAAATCGTCCGTTCTCATCCCTGGACCTATCAAAAACTTTTTCCTCTACATGAACAACCCCAAAAAGAATATGATCGTATACTGCATCCTAGTACACATAGACACACATGTAAATAACCACTCAAAATGCCGCTAAATGTCGAATCATAACCTACAACTTTTCAATGTAAAAACATGCAACTTCCCCAACAAAATTGCAGGTCAAAATATCTTCAATAATATCAAAACCAATATTCAAAAAGATTCACATTCTGCATACGCGATCCATCAATCAAGCAATCAATTCCAGTACTGGATCCAACATCAAGATCAAGATGAAAGAAAAACGAACTAAAACATATTCTTGGGGAGGAAAAAAATCAAAATTAAAGGAGACCTGAGGGAAGGAGGCGCTCTGGGCCCAGACGCTGCCGTCATGGCCGGTGATGGCCGCGGAGGTGAGGTGCTGGCCCTCGATGTCGCACATTAGGTGCTCGTCCACGTAAGTTTGCCAAGACATTGTCTCTCGATTTCAATCTCTTTCTTGGTTTTGGGAGAACTTTTGGATTTGGGATGGCATCAAGCAAAGGAGAAGAGGGGGAGAATGAAGAGCGGAGATCCAACCAATTCGATAGCAAGTGCCCTTCACGTCCGCCTTCGTTTTAGGAGGGAGGACGTAGCTCTACTCGTTACCCTTAGATTTAGCGTAAATTACAGAGTTGCCATGGTATGATGTGGGATTTCAGTGACCGAGTCGTCGACCGGCCCAATTGTACTCCTAGTCATTGGGTCTCGGAATATCTATAGTTCTCTGGAGCAGCTTGAAGATGGTGGTTAGATTGAGATCGTACGTGTACTTAGAAATGCTTTTTGCGCGACTTTTAAAATAATCGTGCCATTACTTTTTTTTTTTTTTTTTTTTTTTATGACCATTATTTTCACGTGCTTGTAACTTTTTTAAGATCATGCCTTTTTAAATTTATTTGCCCATCCATCCATTAAGTAAATATAAAATATTATATTTACTGAAAATTGTTAATTTTTGTCTTGTTTGATATAAAATCAAATCAAAATTAAAATCCAAGAAATTTGGTATAAGTAAACTTAAAGGTTCGAGATTATAATCCAAGATAATTTTTTTTTAAAAAATTATTAGAGATAGTGGAAACAAATTGCAATTCAAGTAATTTATATGAAGCGGCGACTCATTTTTATTATTCACACACACATATAAGAATAAGCCTACCCCAAATACTTGGGATAAAAGGCTTAGTTGTTGTTGTACACACATATATAAGAATAATGGAAATGAGCTGTCATAAGTTACATGAGTTAAAGTTCATTCCTGCTATCTCTAATAACTTTTTTAAAAAAATTCTTTTGGATTATGATATCGAGCCCCCTTGATTTACTCATACCCAATTTCTTAGGATTTTTATTTTGATTTGGTCTTTAATCAAGTAGACATAAAAATAAGGATTTTCGTATATATAATAATTTGTATGGACTTGATGAAAAAAAAACAAAACAAATAATCTTTAAAACCCATGAAATTTGATTCAAAAAAATAAAATAAAGTCATTACTTTTTCGCTGCTAACTCACGTAACTTACATAAGTTGCCAACTCATATACAGAAATCTATGTGCGTGTGTGTGTATGTGTATGGTATTACCGTAGGTGAGCCGCCAGCTCAGGAAAAATTACGTGAACTAGCGGCAAAACTGTAATGATCCAATGATTTTTCTTCAATTTTTTTTAACAATCACTATCTCTACCTCTTCAACTTATTTCGGATTAAATTTCATAAATTTTGAATTTCATTTACCCTTTCATCAAGTGCATACAAAATATTTTTTTCATTGAAAACCGTTAATTTTGTGTTAGCTTGATGAATGACCAAATCAAAACTAAAACCCAAGAAGTTGGGTATGAGTGAACCCTAGGGGGTCGAGATCATAATCCAAAAGAATTTTTTTTAAAAAAATTATTGGAGATAGTGATAATGAACTGTAGCTCAGGTAACTTGCGTGAGCTGTCAGCTCATTTCCATTTCTCTCACTCTCTCTCTCTCTCTATATATATATATATGAATTACTGTATGTGAGCCGCCAGCTCAGAAAAAGTTACGTGAACTAACGGCAAAACTATAATGATCCAATTATTTTTCTTCAATTTTTTTTACAATTACTATCTTTACCTCCTTAATTTCTTTCGAATTAAATTTTATAAATTTTGGAGTTCATTTACCCTTTCATCAAGTACATAAAAAATATTTTATTCATTAAAAACCGTTAATTTTATGTTAACTTGATGGATGACTAAATCAAAACTAAAACCCAAAAAATTAGGTATAAGTGAACCCTATGGGGTTGAGATCATAATCTAAAATAAATTTTTAAAAAAAGATTATTGGAGATAATGAAAATGAACTGCAGCTCAGGTAATGTGCGTGAGCTGTCAGCTCATTTCCATTTTTCTCATATATATATATATATATATATATATATATATATATATATATATATATATATATATATATATATATATATATATATATATATATATATATATATATATATATATATATTACCGTAGATAAGCCACCAGGTCATAAAAAGTTACATGAGCTAGCGTCAAAACTATAATGATCCAATTATTTTTCTTCAATTTGTTTTTACAATTACTATCTCCATCTCCTTAATTTCTTTCGAATTAAATTTTATAAATTTTTGAGTTCATTTACCATTTCATCAAATGCATACAAAATATTGTATTCATTGAAAATCGTTAATTTTGTGTTAACTTGATGGAAGACCAAATCAAAACTAAAATCCAAAAAATTGGGTATGAGTGAACCTTAGGGGTCAAGATCATAATCTAATAAAAAAAATTTAAAAAAATATTGGAGATAGTGGAAATGAACTGCAGCTCATGTAACTTGCATGAGCTGTAGCTCATTTCCATCTCTCTCTCTTTATATATATATATATATATATATATATATATATATATATATATATATATATATATATATATATATATATATATATATATATATATATATATATATATATATATATATATATGAGAAAAATGAAAATGAGCTGATAGCTCATGCAAATTACCTGAGCTGAAGTTCATTTCTACTATCTCCAATAATTTTTTTAAAAAAAATTCTTTTGGATTATGATCTTGACCCCCTAGGGTTCACTCATACTCAATTTTTTGAGTTTTAGTTTTGATTTGGTCCTCCATCAAGTTAACACAAAATTAACGATTTTCAATGAATAAAACATTTCGTATGCAGTTGATGAAAGAGTAAATAAACTCCAAAATTTATGAAATTTAATCTGAAAGAAGTT
The DNA here is from genome assembly GCA_036321105.1 of Dracaena cambodiana. Lineage (NCBI taxonomy): Eukaryota > Viridiplantae > Streptophyta > Magnoliopsida > Asparagales > Asparagaceae > Dracaena > Dracaena cambodiana. The sequence goes on from JAYEPQ010000013.1 coordinate 36,750,914, forward strand.
AAGGATATAGAGATAGTAATTGTAAAAAAAAAAAAATTGAAGAAAAATAATTGGATCATTATAGTTTTGCCGCTTGCTCACGTAACTTTTCCTGAGTTGGCGGCTCACCTACAGTAATCCATATATATGTCTATATATATATATATATATATATATATATATATATATATATATATATATATATATATATAAGGTCTATTACAAACTTTTGATTAAACAAAAAGTTAGAATTATTTGCTTGATATATATGTTAGTCAAAATTTTAAAATTATAATTATTTGTAAATTATCATATTCGTGGGTCAACTTAAGATTAAAAAAATGTGCGATAAAAAAGTGTTTCATTGTAACCTAAATCCATCTATAAGATCAGAATCTGAACCGAACCTTTGATTTCAGTTTGAAATTGCATGAACTGTCTTCGTTGGGTACGAATTTAATTCGGATCCATACGTTTAGATTCAAATTTGACTCGGATTTGATTTCAAATTTTAACCTGAATCTCACCCAAATACGACAATAAAAAACACGTAGTCAAAATATCGCATACGATTGGCTGGATGGAGGAATTTGATGTGTTCCCATGGCCATCTAATGGTCGCATGATTTTCAGTTTGCTAATTGTGCCACTAAATTGAGTAATTCTTAAGAATTAGTCTCCATTTGCATCTTTATCACCGCCTTCCATCCCATCCACTACTTGAAATTGGTGTGAGTCATCACCAGGAGAATACTTCACCTCACTTCAAAACTATGGAATTGCCGAATTCGAATCTCCGACTAGCAAGTTACTAAATCACGAAGTGTCCAAGAAGCATTCAGATGATTATCTCGGTCTCATCTCATCTTGATCCGTTAAATATTTGATCATTTTACCCCTCTTTTCATCTTCTATTTTCCTCCTCTCTTCTTCTTCTCTCTTCCTCCTCTCTTCTCCTTTTCTTCATTATTTCTCCTCTCTTCTTTCTCCAGTATTTAACCGTGTTAGGGAAGAGAGGAGAAGAGAGGAGGAAGAGAGGAGAAAGAAGAGAGGAAAAATAATGAAGAAAAGGAGAAGAGAGGAGGAAGAGAGAAGAAGAAGAGAGGAGGAAAATAGAAGAGGAAAACATGAGTAAAATGGTCAAATATTTAACTGTGTTAAAGAGGAGGACTAAATTGTTGTAACTTATGAGATTTGGGGGGCAAAATCCTAAATATGAAGATTTGGGGGGCAAAATCATAATATATAAAGATTTGAGGGGCAAACCTGTAAATACCCCTTGAACTTTTTGCGCTTAGTATCCACGAATTGACTGGTCAATATTAAATGAACGAGATGCAACTTGTATAAGCTTACTAACTCTAATTTTTTTTAGTAGAAAATGACAAGATCCCTATTACTTATTTTGACATTCCCACCATTTTAAGAGGATCATACTCCACCAGTGCATTAGTCTTATCAAATCGTTCGACTTTCACTATTTATTGGCTTGAATTAGACATCGAACATCCCAATTTATTGTTTGTAAATGTTTAGAGTGCGATCAGACCATTTGATGAAATCTCTAAAGTTACCTGCTTCACGCGTGTCTTTTGAAAGCCTTCTAGAATATTATAGTTCATTAACTCGGCTATTTTTCAAAATAAACTATAAAAAATAAGAAACAAAACCATCAAGCGAGAAAATTATTCCAAATCATGACTAATAAGTTCGTATTGCTAAATATGGATTCATCTAAATGACTAAATTTGGGCTTAATAAGTTCGGATTTATTTATTCATTATTAGTAATAACTATAATTTATTATTTTGAAAAAAAATATTAATTAATACTTTATTTAATTTCATTACTTGTAGAAATATGTCATTTTTTTTTTCTCATCTTTCAATTGTCAATGATATAATATCAACAAGTTAATGAAGTATGCCTATTTATTTCAAAAAAAATATTTTACTGAAATAAATTTTGACATTAAATGAATTTTCTTTTCCTTTTGCATATGAATTAATCATCATAATACCCTATTCATCACTTAGCAAACAAAAAAAATAATAATTAATATTCTAAAATATCATTTTCCTTCTCTAAGAAAATTAAATAATTTTTTAAACTTTTTAATCTATTTTTAATTTATTATTCATCTTTTTGATAAACAAAATTTCTTTCGGTCATTTTGTATACATGTTTGTAATCAAGCATACATTCAGCCACGAATATAAAAATAATAATAATAAGTAACAGTAGAGAATATGATTGTCAAAACTAAATTATTTATCCCAAAAATTACTAAATTTTAAAAAGTGTTACAGGGAAAATGAGAAATTAGAAATGAGGACTTGCTAAGTCCGATTTTTTTTTTGATAAGATAAGTATTCAACGACTACGTCCTTTTGGAAAATTCTTTTTGCACACGACAATTTACTTTTGATGTCTGGTTAATATTTACACAAAGTCCCTATTTTGAAATATCATTATTTTACTCTCTGCGTCTATTTTTTTTTTCACTTCTAACCCTACATCTTGAAGAGGCAGGATCGCAGCACGCTGAGCAATAGCACCACCACCACTCCACCGGCCGCCTGCCCCACCACCAATGTCCATTACCATCCATTTGCCTACGAGATGGTCGGGGTTTATCGTCCAAAGCATTCTGTTGGCCGGAACAAGCCTGGAGAGATTGTTGTAGGACAAGTTGAGTATCTCCAGAGTAGGCGAATTTGCCAAATTTCTCATATATCGAATCCGTCAGCATAGTGGTTGATAGGCTAGGCTCTTTAGAATGCTGCCGGAGTGTCGGCTGTTTGATAAATCGATGGCCGAGAGAGATTTGGGTAGTTTTGGAATTGATCCGTCATTGATCCAGCGTGCTCATTGTCCCATGCCATAGAAGTTTGAAGTGATGGAATCGTGAGGTCGTTAGAGAGAAAAAAAAAATTGCGAGTTACAAGTGATTGTTCGGAGGGCCAATGAACGAGAGGGGCGTTGATAGAGAGATGTCATCAGGGATTGCACCATTTGGGGAAAAATATGCGAAGCGAAGCGTTTGATGCCCATCTATAAGAACATAACTAATTGGGACGATTCAAGAGTACTTGAAGCATTCAACAATGCAAAGGCCTGATGCTAGGCCGAGATCAACAACCTCCCTTGCGAGCTCCCCTTGCCTGATCCAGAAATGTTCATCTATGAGATTGACCCTAACCCTTACATCGATCCCGAACTGATAGTAGATCTGGAAAAGCCGCCACCTCCACCTCCTGAAAGCAGCGACTACGAAGACTTGAGCTACGAAGCCTTTCTGAATGCTACGCTACCTGTCGTAGCACGAGGATGGGGCCACGCTGAGGATGAGAGGCCAGTTCCAGCTCCTGGAAGCGGTTCATGGAAAAAGGCGGAGGGGTGAGAAGGTATTGCACTAATTATGAAGGGTAATTTAGTCAAGAAAAATAAGTGACAAATTTGTAATTATTTATAATTTTTAAAACAGTGAGTGAAGAATAAATTTCTGTGTGCAAATAGAATTTTCCCATCCTTTCATACACAAAACTAGAAATATCTCTCGGTGTACAAAAAAAAATCTATTCACACACCACTTTGCTCAATATGCCCATCTTCTCTCTACTTCACTTTCAATTTTGAATCATCCCATACTCAACAAGCCCCTCTTTTTTTTTTTTTTTTTCCAATTCTAACTCTTTCCCCCTTTCTCTCCTTTTTTTTTTTTCAATTCCATTACATCTTGATCGGATATTATTATTTGACTAAAACAAAATTTGATTGGATATGTCGAATATTAATATTCGGTAGATTGTGAAATAACAACCTAGTCTATAAAACATAATAACGAATTTGTAATTATTTGAAAACGTCAAAGCTAGCCATATTGAGCAAAGTAGTGTGTGAATATAATTTCCATAAGTGTACTGTAGATGGATCTGAACTTGCCATGTCTATATTATTCTTGATTAGGAATACTTTCCGTAAATGTCATTGATAGAATTTCATATTTTTGTATAAGCTGTAGCTTGTCCCTGCCAACAAATGTCCAAGTGCTCTGAATCAGATAGGTCGCTATTAAAACCACACACGGCTTCGCCAATTGATGGGAGTTTCTAGATGGGCACGGCATATTTCCTAGTGAGCCCACTTAAAAGATCGTTTTATTTACCAATTTGCCATTATTTTTTTTGTCAAAAAATGCCCTTCCCTCACCTTCCCCGCTCGCCGCCGCCGCCGTCGCCGCTAGCCATCGCCATCGCCCTCGCCCTCCCCGCTCGCCGCCGCCACCCTCGCCCTCACCCTCGCCGCTAGCCGCCGCCCTCGCCCTCGCCCTCCCCGCTTGCCGCCGCCGCCCTCACCCTCGCTGCTAGCCGCCGCCCTCGCTCTCGCTCTCCCCGCTCGCCGCCGCCGTCGCCCTCACCCTCGCCGCTAGCCGCCGCCCTCGCCCTCACCACTCGCCTCCGCCGCCCTCACCTTCTCCGCTCGCCTTCGTCCCAACCCCCACACCCCCCGTCCGGGGTATCCAGCCCGGACAGGGAGCCTCTGTCCAAGGTATCCAGCCCGGACAGAGAGTCTCTGTCCGGACTGGATACCCCGGACAGAGAAAGAGAGGGAGATGTGAGGGTAATTTGATAAAATAGGTGTGCTCACTAGGAAAAATAAGGTTTTTGAAAAAGCTAAGACGTGCGCACTAGGAAAAGTGGGCTCACTAGGAAAAATCCAGTGCCCATCTAGAAATTCCCCAATTGATCCATTAGAATCCACCGCTCTTCGTCATCGTCTCGTCGTCATCATCAGATTGCAATGGGGATCCCTTCGGAGTTGAGAGACGCTTGGGCGAACCATCGGAGATCTTCTCCCGCTGCTTCATTCGTGATCGCTGCGCCTCATGAGCAGTCCATCGAATCCCAAAACACCATTCGAGGTACGCACAAATTTTACAGAATTTGATTCCTTAAGGTTCTCGATTCAATTTGATGGTTCAATTAGTTGATTATGTGAAAGATTTATAACAGGCATTTGTCGTTCTCCAAATTGCAAATAGGAAATATTTGTACGATTTCTCAAACCCTAAATTATTGGAGAATTTTGCTTATTTACTTATTTATTACCTGTGCAATATTTTGAATCTTGAGAATCTACTTTATAATTGACAAAGAACTGTGTCTTGTGATAGTTTTTCTATATTTGCCCTTCGTTTTTCAGTGAGGGTCTGTTTGGTTTGAGGGAAAATGAAAGAAAAGAAAAGAAAAATTGAATTTTTATTTTAGTTTCCATTGTTTGGTTTGGAAGAAAATTTAGAGTAAAAGAAAGTTGAAAGAAAATAAGAGAAAATATGGTATAAATTTCCCCCCTCTTTTTCTCTCTCCCAATCTAGAAAAAATGATAGAAAATATTACTTTATATTTCTATCACTGTTGGGATCCCGCTGGGGTTGCTTCCTAGTAGCGGATCTTCCATTGTTGATCTGCGGCATGTTAGAAAGAACAAGTACAAGAAGGAATAGAAGAGTTCAAGAAGAAGAAGATGAAGAACACAATAGAAGAAGAAGACAGTGTTGAGAGAGAGGAGAGTCGGTATTATTCATTCATGGATTGCTTATTACAACAGTTTAGGCTATTGATAGCCGTATGAAATGGATTAGAATCCTCTAGATCTCTCTAGCTCTTCCGCAGATATTGCCGATCCTCGAGCGCACGCAAGAATTGCCCCTTTCAGGCGGTTAAGACTCCAACTGGCACTTTCATATGGTTATGAAGTTGTTGGCATCTAAATGGGTCGGGTATCGGATTATCAGGTCAACTCCAGTGAAAATCCACACCATCACTTAAACCCAATTAGCCGCTTCAACTGAAATAACTGCTTTCCTCCCGCTAGGAACATGCAATCCCATCATTCCTCCTCCCTTGAAAATATTCTTCGTTCTCGAAGATAAAATTTGGGAATTTCTCCACGAACTTGGAATATTCCTCCCATGTGGCATCGAAAATATTAGAATTCTTCCACTGATTGACAGCGCAGTTGTGTTTTCTCAGCTTAACTGTTCCAAAACCTTATCAGGCTCACTTGTACAGGTCCCACTAAGAGGGTAGTGTGCTGCAAATCTTTGAAACCTCACCCTTATACCTTTTAATTTGAGAAACATGAAAAACATTGTGTATTTTGGACTCGAGTGGCAATTGTAGTTGATAGGCGACTTTCCCAATTCGAGCAATGATCTGATATGGTCCAAAGTAGTGTGGAGATAACTTTTGAGGTGTGGATCGTCTCAAAGAAATTGTCGATAGGGTTGTAGCTCGAGCAATACCCAATTATTAACTTCAAAAGTCCACTTCATCCTCTTCTTATCGACATAACTCTTCATTCTATCTCAGGCTGTAGCTAAATTGTCCTTTAGCAACTGATCATGATCATAGGGAGCATCCTCTATAGCTTGTACTGTGGGTGTGTGAGGTACATATTGATGCAATGTGCTCTTCATAAGGAGTTAGGCTAGTAGGAGATGTAAGGGTTATATTATGCCAGTAAGCTGCCCACGGAAGGCACCAAGTCCATTCATGAGGTTTTAGCTACAAAAACACCTGAGGTAAGTCTCCAAATATTGGTTGATCTTTTTGGTCTACCATCGTTTGAGGGTGGTAGGATGTACTCATTTGCAGCTGAGTACCATGCATTTTGAACAGTTCAGTCCAAAATTCACTGATGAATATTGTATTTCTATCACTTACTATGGTCTTAGGCAAGCCATATAGCTTGAGGATCTCCTCTAAGAAGCATTGAGCCACCTTAGGTGCCGTATAAGGATGCTTGAGTGCAATGAAATGAGTAAATTTAGAGAAACAATCAACCACCACCAATATAGTATCGTTTCCTTGGTTTTTGGGCAATTTTTCCACAAAATCCATGGAAATGTCTTCCAAACTTGCTATGGCACTGGTAGATGATCTAATAAGCCAGCTGGAGCTATTGATTCATGCATGTTTCTTTGGCAAATATCACACTCTTTTACCTAACTTCTGATGTGGTTCTTCATGCTAGGCCACCAAAATGAATATTTGACTTTATGCAGTGTGCGCTTTTAGCGAGAGTGTCCTCCTGTAGGAGAGTCATGGCGATCAGAGATAACTTGTTGACACATCTTGGACTAGGGATCTAGGAGTATTTTGCCCTTGCAGAACCATAGGCCCTCTTTTCTTTATAATGCTTGTTCAACACTCGTCCTTGTTGAAGCTTTTCATTCAATATTTTGAAGAAATCTGAACTATTCACCATATCCTTGATGTACTGTAGCCAGATAAGTTGCATAGTAGTAACACCCTTAGCCATGAGAGGAACTTCCTCCATTTCATCCTCCTCTCTTCTAGAGAGAGCATCAGCTGCTCTATTCTCAGTACCCTTCTTATACTCCACCATATGGTCAAAGCCTGCTAGCTTGTGTAAACAAGCATGTTAGGACTTCTGTCTGAACCTCTTATCTAACAAGTACTTAATACTTTTTTGTCCAGTTCTAATGGTAAATCTTCTTTCACGAAGGTATTGCCTCCATTTTCTCACTTTAGATAGAATGGCCAATGTTTATTTTTCATATGCAAAATAAGAAAGAGATTTACTTTTTAAGCCTTGGCTGAAGATGGCTATAGGATGGCCTTGCTGCATCAATACAGGCATCACATTCCAATATGAATTCCTCTTGAAAGTTTGGTATCTTCAGTACTGGAGGGGTTAGCAGAGCTTGCTTTAGGTCTTCAAAAGACTTCTTGGACCGCTCACTCCATTGGAAGGAACCATTATTCAGTATGTCATTGAGGAGAGCTCCATTTCCCGTATATCATCTAAAGAACTTCCTATAATAGCTTGTTAGCCTCACGAAGCCTCTCATAGCTTTAGGAGATTTAGGTAGTGGCCAATTAACTATAGATTCAAGCTTCTTCTTGTCAACTGCTATCCCATTCTCTATAATCACATGCCCCAAATAATAACTTTAGAGCACCCAAATCTGCATTTACTCTCTTTAGCATATAGCAAGTTCTGTTGGAGGATTTGAAGTACTGCTATGAGGTGTTGGATATGGTCAGTCCATGTCCTACTGTAAATGTGAATGTCATCAAAGAATATTAGAGCAAACTTCCTTAGGTAGGATCTGAATATTTGGTTCATCAAACTACGGAATGTTGAGGAAGCACTAGTGAGCCAAAGGGCATCACTATGAGCTCGTAGTGCTCGTCATGTGTTTTGAAGGTAGTCTTCTTAATGTCTTCTTCCAAAACCCTTATCTGATGGTATCTAGACCTTGAATCCAATTTGGAGAATAATTTTGCTCCATACAACTCATCAAGCGGATCATCTATCATGGGAATGAGGAACTTGTCTTTTATGATATTCTTATTCAAAGCTATGTAGTCAATACGCAACCTCCAGCTTCCACTAGACTTTCTTACCAAAACTACTAGTGAGGCAAAAGAGCTTGAGCTGTACCTGATAATTCCTGTCTCCATCATTTCCTTTACTTACTTTTCAATCTCTTTTTTTTTTGGTGGAAAGGGTAATAGTAAGGTCTGGAGTTAATAGCTTGGTTAGGATCAATCAAGGGTATCTTATGCTCACAAAATCTTTGTGGAGGCAAGCTCTTGGGAGTTAGGAATTTCAACGACTGCTGCAAACTCTGTCAAAACTATCTGTATATGATACACTGATACGAACCTGTCTTATTCCATTTCTGAGCATCCACTCCCTTTACTTGGAACAACTTCTCTAATAATTCTCCTTCAATAACATCAATATTAAAGGCTGTACTCCTTGAAAAGTGATAGATTTCCCTTCCTCCATAATTTTAAAGTTCTTTGGTTAAAATCCCAGAGAGAGGGGCCTAAGCTCTTAAGCCATACAGTCTCTAATATCACCTGAGAGTACCTTTAAGCCATACAGTCTCTAATATCACCTGAGAATCCCATAAAGGTACAATAAGGGGATCTGTTTTTGTTATATTCCTTGAATGTTCACTTTGACACTAGGACAACATAGCTTTTTCTTTATCTTCTCCCCATCTGCAACAACCACCTTGAATTCTTGAATTTCAATTAGCTTTAAACCAATTTTTTTAGCAGTGACAGGATCCACAAAGTTTTGGGTACCTCCAGAATCTACCAAGAAGCTTACTTCTTTCCCATTGATCCTCCCTACTAATCTAATAGAACTAACCCCTAACAAGCCAGTCATTGCGTTGAAAGTAATCTCCATTGGTCTTGTCTGATCCACCTCCACATCCTCAAACCCCCAATCTTTCTCATCTTTTTCTTCAAAAATTTCTAACCTGAGGAGCTTTTAATTTTTTACAGTGATGCCCAGGGGTATATTTTTCATTGGAAGCAAAGGCCTTTCTCCCTCCCTTTCCCTAATCTCTTGAGTAGTAAGATTTTTAATAGGAACTACAGATGTTGAGGAAGGAGTACCTGCTCCCTTGCCCTCCCTGAGAGCTTTGAACAGCAGCAATAGAGCTACTACCACTTCTTTGAGATGAAATTTTGCTTGGCTTCTTGATCATCAAAACCTTCTCTTCATCCATTCTGGCTAGCCGTATAGCTTCAAGGACTGATTGGGATTGTTTTGCCATCAACTCAACCCTAGCACTGTTCCTCATTCCACTGATGAAACAACTTGTTATAAACTCCTCAGAAAGACCCTGTACCTGATGAGATAGATGCATGAACTTCTTGATATACTCATTCAATGGTGCCATTCTTTTGCGTGAGCTTGGTCAGTTTGTTAGAATAATCCACCACAGACAAAATTCCATATAAAGAAATCAAGCCTTGTTCAAACTCCATCTAGGTCGAGAAACCTTCCTTAGCTCACCCTCCACCTATACCACGCCAGAGGTGCGTCTTCCAAGTATAATGCTGCCATCTTGACTCTCTAATATGCAGTTATGTGGAAGTAATCCAACAACCACTCCACCCAATACAACCATCCGTGCATATCCTTGCCAGAGAAGGTGGAAAAATTGGATCGTAGCTGGTTTGTCGATTGTCATCAGAGCGATCGTTAATACGTGGAATATTTTGAGGGTTGGAATTGAAATGCCTAGACAAGAGGTTAGATGGAGCACACATTATGGATCCTTCTTTTGGTGGATTGGATTAATCTTGAGGAGGTGGCTCTGCAGGAGAGGTCGGTTTGCTAAGAAGAAAATCTGGAAAAATTGGCTCCTATTGTCTGCTGTAGGCTTTGAATGAGATTTTTGAGCTCAACTCTCTCATTGTAATGGTTGTTTTGAATCCTCTTCAATTCCTCCATCACCGACCGAAGATTAGAGGCAAATTCTTCCATCTTTGAATTTTGTTGATCAATCATCGATTGACTAATCTCCATCTCCGATGCTAAAAACTCCATAGCTGTGGCTGAGGTTTTAGATCCTTTAGGGATTGGTCCGAGCATCGTTTGCGCTTTGATGGCATTGTTGGGATCCGGCTGGGGTTTGCTTCCCAGTGGTGGATCTTCCCTTGTTGACTTGCAACATGCTAATCAGAACAAGTACAAGTAGAGACAGAAGAGTTCAAGAAAAAGAAGAGGAAGAAGAAGAGAACACAACAGAAGAAGAAGATAGTGTTGAGAGAGAGGAGAGTCGGTATTATTCATTCATGGATTGATTATTACAGCAGTTTAGGCTATTGATAGCCGAATGAAATGGATTAGAATCCTCTAGATCTCTCTAGCTCGGTATTAACTGTAGAGTACTTGTAACGGGAAATGTCTAAAATGGAAAGAAGCTTTTACAACACGAATCTAGCTATGTAAAGTGAATAAGGAAAGCAAGTTTACATCTGAATCAAAAAAATTGAAGCAAATTTAATAAGATTCATAGAATAACCAATCTATTAAGTTCAGGTAGAAGAAAATACCAAAGATCATTGGCATCTTTTTTTAGTCAATCAAGTGTGCCTTCAACATCAGCTTCAGGATTTCTCAAGTCCAGAACAAGGTCAGTTCAGTCAGCTAGAACCAATTATTATGTGGAGAAGGACAAATGAAGGGTTTGCAAGAAGGAAAAGGAACAAAAGGCTTAATTCCTTCATCACGACTTAATGGTTATATAAACAACCATCTAAAATATCAAGGTTTATAATCTAGCTAGGGAAAATATTTTGACAAAAACATTGCTATTAAAGACCAGTGCTAATTGTTAGTTTGTTGTTATCTTCAAAATTATGAAGTGACAGAAATCATGCGAAGGAAATCAGATATGTTCTTAATAACAGAATCTATTTTTGAACCAAGATATTTATCTCAAAATGATAGGGATGGAATAGAACTGAAATTTGCATCTCAATATTTAAGGTTAATGGTTTGGGTTTAGTATGAGAATGGGAGAGATAAATAATACTGGGCAAGGTTTTAAATATCAACCAATACTGATACATATCACTAATATAGTACAGAGTTTGAGGTATTTGATATGACGTAGACCATATATTCGATAATATTGGTACCTATATCTGTCAATATTGTTGATATTTTTGCTGATTTAACATCAATATTTTGGATATTGCTGATATGATATTTCAATACTGTCTATTTCTGATACATAAAACATGGGCCGATACCGCCTATTGAAGACCTTGATAAGGTGAAAGGAGCTTATTTTTGAGCCATCGGGAAGAAAACAAAGAGGTAAGGTGGACGAGGCAGAAGCAAAACCAGGTTTGACCAGATAAATTTTATTAACTTCTGCTATAGTCGAAAATATCAGAAAGAGTGAAGAGATTAGTTGCTTACGGCATTATAAAGAGATAAGTAATGAGGGAAGAGTCATTTGCAGATGGAAACATAGAAAAATCTAAAAATCTATACAAGTTGCATCGGAGGATTATGCAGATATGGATCTGTCTAGGTTTTAAAGATATGGACCTGTCTAGGTTTTAAACAAACCAGAGTGGACTCATTTTGAATAAAATATTAAGTGAATCCTGAAATATAGTTTTTCTGGTCCAACTGGTGGACCTATTGACACATACATATTGCAAGATATAGATACTAGGACTAAAATTCCTCAAAAGATCAGTTTCCATATAACAATTTTAGGTATAGGCTGCAAATTAGATTTTCTTTAATCCCCCATAACCATAAATATATCTTACTTTTTAGGTGCAAAAAAAAAAAAAAAAAATCAATTTCAGCTAATTGCTGTAGTTTTATTTTGATCCTATCTCATCTTGTGTGTTAGAGAAGTAAATTGTTTCATATATATATATATATATATATATATATATGGACTACTGTAGGTGAGCCGCCAGTTCAGGAAAAGTTACGTGAGCTAACGACCAAACTATAATGATCCAATGATTTTTCTTCAATATTTTTTTTAAACAATTACTATCTCTACCTTCTTTAACTTCTTTCGGATTAAATTTTATAAATTTTGGAATTTATTTACCCTTTCATCAAATGCATACAAAATGTTTTATTCATTGGAAACCGTTAATTTTGTGTTACCTTGATGGAGGACCAAATTAAAACTAAAATCCAAGAAATTGGGTACGAGTGACAAAAATAAATTTTTTAAAAAAGATTATTGGAGATAGCGGAAATGAATTACAGCTCAGATAACTTGCATGAGGTGTCAGCTCATTTTCATTTTTCTCATATGTATATATATATTTCTCTAGTTTGGTAATGGATTCCATGGTACTGAGGCTTTATTTTCTATTGTAATTTGTATTTCTTCTTCTTCATCAAATTCTATTCTATTTCCTTTGTTTTTTTCTTAACGTACGGTTTCAGGAAATATCAGTCCTAGGTAATTTCTTCGCCAACTACTTATTTTTCCCCATTACATGAATTTTTTTTTTTTAACTTGGGTATTGTCTTTTTTAACATAGAGAAAAACTAAAAGTTAGATTGTGAAGATACATACAGAATAATAAGCAATATGATTATCTTTAATTATTGAATCCCTGCTTCTAGTGTTGGAGCTAGTTGTTGACGGTCAGCAATGTGAGCACCCTTTTCCATTATGTGTTGCAAACAGTTTCATTTTTTTTTCCTGGTATCTCATCTTCTTTGGAGAAGCAAAAATTCAACAAATAAAACATATGAGTTTACTAGAGAACTTATTCTTCATTACTTCTATGGTCGTGCCTCTCACTATTGACTCAAAAAGATTTTTTAAACGTTAGGCCTTCAAAGGCCTTCATTTTTATAAACTAGAAGGTTTAATCATGTTAATGCCAGATTGTATTTAAGCAGACCCCTTGTCCCGTCCCTGTTTATAGTTAATTGCACTCTTATCAATGAACATGATTTAGACTGCACAAACAATTAAACATTTTTTGCTTTGGTCAAGTTGTTGAAAAAAAAGAGGGTGTACCGTCTATTTAGGATTGCCGTAGGTTGTTATTTGTGACTTATTTAGCATGATGCAAATGTATAAGATGACAGTAATGGTTTATCATTATAAAAACTTATTAGGCTACAGCCTTACTGTCATGTCCAACACTTATCATCTGCAGTTCAGATAGCTCTTTGTATTCTATGCTTTTATTAATACTTTTTTGTGTTGAAAAAAGTTGGTCTTTTTCACTCTTTTCCTTTTCCCCCATTATTATGTAACGAAGTAGGCTTTATCTGTCATTTTGTTTTTATAGTATTCTGCCCCTTTGTGCTATTTATAGTCAGTTTTATGCTTAACACTGTTTAGCAAGTATTTTAAATTTTTTCATGTATTTGACCAGAATGAAGTTCTTTGGGAAAAATATCTATAATTAGTTTCTTTTACACTTGATAACTATTTTATATCATTTAATTGTCTGTTTCATTGCTTTTTATATTGCAGAAGCAGTTACTAGAGGAATGAAGACAGCCGTTGTTGCAGGTCTTGTTGCTGCAGTTCCAACGGTCTGATTCTGTTCCCTTTCTCTAGTCGAGTCTTTCATGGAAAGTGACTAGAAATTGCTATTATATTCTACTCTTCTCGGGAGTGTTCATGTAATATAAAAATCATTATATGGTCTAGTATCGTTTTTGTTAAAATACAAAATAAATTTTTTCAACCCTTACCACAATTTCGGAGTTTTTGTACAGTAGAATGAAGTTCCTTCAACATGGTATCAGAGCAACCCAGGTTCAAATCTTGTCGTGCGCACATTTAATTGCGGTTTTTAAAAAAAATTATACCGCTACGTAAAACCCAGGTTTCTGTCCAAAAATGGACCTTCAATCTGTGCGGGCGTGTTAAAATATAAAATAATTTCCTTCAATCCCCATTACAACTTCAGAGTTTTGGTACAGTGGAAGGGTCCTTCAGCAGTTCTAATCTTATTCATCCAGTCAATTGTTTTTATCTCCCTCCAACTGAAAATCAATCAGATGAACAGGTTCCTATATATAGGATTTGAAACTTTATCTTGCTAAGTAGAAACTATTGATTGTAGTATCGAATTTTAAGATCTAAATATATAGATGTGGCATATCATATTTAAATGGGTTAATTACAGTTAGACCCCCTTGTAGTATTGGGGATGTGCCACTTAACACTCTTGAAGTTTGAAACTCTCAAAAAACCCTCTGAATTTAGTTATTTTTACTCTCTTTTTTTACTAAATTACACTCTTGTCCCTCAAATTCCTATTCTACGCTCATCCCTCCTTTTAACCAGCACACTTATTAAAGGGAGGGATGATGGTAGAATAGGAATTTGAAGGATAAGAGTGCACTTTAGTAAAAAAAAAAAGGAGAGTGAAAATAACTAAGTTCAGGAGTTTTTTTGAGAGTTTCAAATTTCAGGGGTGTTAAGTGACACATCCCTAATACTACAGGGGGTCTGCCTGTAATTAACCCTATTTAAATAGCCTATATAGTAAAAATCATATGATTTAAGGAATCTGTATCTCTGTGGAGTGCGGATCATAAGCTTAGAAATTGACCAGTGAAATAGAAACGTCATACATAAATATTGTAAGGTCGTATTTCATGGGTTAAACTTCTTTAAATCACATGATTTTTTGTTTATAGGATATATAAATGTTGCTGACCACATCCGTATGGTTGGAGTTTAAGTTTTGGTGCTGCAACTTATAGTTTGATAAGGTCCAAGTTCAAACCCTATCAATAGGATCCTAGTCCAACTCTCTCTCTGTATTTACACACACACAAACACACAAACTTGGTATTGTTTATTAATGATAATGGTATATTTAACTCAATTTATTAAAGGCAATACAAACTATCTCTGTATATGTACTTTATACTATTCTTCACTTCGATTATGTTACATGTTTCAGTTGGTTGGTTGTCGCGTCATTCCTTGGGCCAAAGCGAATCTTAATCACGTTGCGCAGTCACTCATCATATCATCAGGTAATATTCTCAAGGCGCTCATTTTTTTGGTTGTAAATGGTTTATCTACAAGACACATATGGATTATCAAATGAAGCTAACCATTTGTTCCCTAATTAATCTGGATTCGTGGAAAGAGTCAGCTATTATGCGTCTCTAAACTTCAATAGCATTATGTTTGATATACATGCTGTATGTACTTTGTCTGACATTCAATCTCCAATGTGTGTTTTTTGGTTTCAGTAGTACAAGCACTAGCCTTTTACATTTTCTTCTTCCAATTCTTTTCCTTTAGGTGACAATATATACAGTATATGAATGCTGAACTATTTCTCTTTCATTATTAATATTAAATTAAAAAACTCTATTAACTGGGTCTCAGGGCATCATATATGGGGCACAAAATTAGGGTAAAACTGACCAGCATGTTAAACCCATTTCTTTGCCTGTGAACCCCAATATTTATCAAAACATCTGTATCTTGATATTCTCCATGTTAGGTGATATGCCATCTCATTGGGCAATGACCCAGAAGTAAGCAGAGAATCTGTAGAAAGCCGTGTCTTTATAAAATTTTCAGGCATCTGTTTCCTCTTTGCAGATATATTTGGTCAATCAAATTTGGCATGATTTCTTCTCATTTCCATACAGAAGAGATGGTTGTAGACTGAGTCATGCCATTCAAGATTGTACCCATGCTTGTGACATTACATAATCTTCCCTATCAAGCCCACCTATCCTTCATGTACATCCACAGATCGTTCTAAAACCTTGAACTTCTTTGCCCAAAAAGTTGTCACTGATGATATCTTTCCTTTTGCATTTACTAATTACTAATTCATCTGTTCATCTCCTTTACCCTTATTGTAACAGCCATGAACTATGAACTCGTAAATCTGAAGAAAAACCTTGAACTTCTCAGTTCTAATCTAACATCAGTACCTTAGCTACACTGTAAGTGTTTAACTGATATAAAAATTGAACTAAGACTATGAACATAGCAACTTAGTACAGGTGCTGTTTTCTTTTGGATTTCACAAATGATACATATAACATTTATATATGGAGTTGTTTGCTCTATCTTGAATCTGCAGAAGGTATTGTCCTAAAGCTAAATAATTTAATATCTTAAGCAAATAGATAGGAACCTATTCATAAATCAGGTAGTTTGCAAAATATGCAATTAAGATTTCATATTGGAATGATGCGGATTTGTTTTCTTATTGAGCATGATTGTGAAGTGGAGCACCCACCATTCCAGGATGAGCAGCAGCCCCCCTTCAATTTTTTTTTTAAAACTTAATATCTGCAACTTTATGAGTCTGTGCTTGCCTTTCAAATTTCAATTCCTCCCCTCAAGTCCCAGGAGTCAAGACTAAACCTATTTTGGCCCTACAATATTGCGTTTTTCCAACTTCCGTCTAAAAACTATTTTTTTTAATTAGCTGGCAGTATTTGGATCTTCATCAAACTACGTCTTAGTCACATATTGACTTGCAACACTATAATTTTATTGTCAAATATTGCTATAATATAGTTTTTTTTTTGGTCGGGGCTCCACCTCCACATTCGTGGTAGGTGTGTTTTGTCTCTTGCACTCCCGACGAGTTGTCCGGATGGCTCGATCCTTGAATAATCTCGCACCCTTTCCCCTCGGTTCAAATGCCTGGGTCCGCCTCTGGGGGAATCTAAATTTATTAGGTGGCATTTTGGGTAGCAAAGAGAACCATAGGGTTTTTCATGGTTTTCGTGATGTAAACTTGTCTCTTTGATGATCATGATAGAGAAACAAGGCAAATTGAGAAGAGGATAAAGTTTTGTATCATTTTCATTAGGTTTTAATATTTTAATTAGGCTTTAATATTTTGATTAAGTTTTAAGGTTCCAATATCTATCTCCTACTTGAGGATCATGAAGAGGAGAGGCTAGACCGTTGGATACTCTGATATGTTGCCACTCTTGTGATACTATAAAACCTTCATTACTGTAATAATTATTCATTTGAAACTAGTATGTTGCGAAATAGATGTTACAATATGGTAAGCCACTCTCTCGCTCTCTCTCTCTCTCTCACACACACACACACACACACAAGCACATGCTCTCTCTCTCTCTCTCTCTCCCTCCCCCCCTCCCTTCCTACTTCCCTCCTATCTTCCACACTTAAACAAACACCTGCTCTCTCTTTCTTTCTCAGGCTAAGTTGACAACCCTAAAAGGGTGATTTTTTTTTGTGTGTGTGTGTGTGTTGTGGGGGGGGGGGGGGGGGGGGGGGGGGGGAATAGGCTAAACAAACAATCTCCAACTTTGAGTTGGACAACTTAACTAAGAAATTTCACAATATTAAGAAATAATAAATGAAAAGGTAATTAGAGGGTTCAAAATCAAAGAAAGTAGGGTTAACACATTGGTATGCAGTGACTTCCTCAACCATTTAGGTAGTCCCTTAGCTAGAGGATTCCTCTAGGTAGTTGGAACCAATATTTTAGATATCAGCCAATATTCTATACATACTGCAATCCCGTAGTGGATTTTGAGATGTCCAACATAATGTAGGCCATATAATATTGGTATTGATATTGTTGATATTTTGCTGTTATTTCTGATCTTTGCTGATATGGCATGTTAGATATTGCTACTTTTCGATAATATGAAATATCAACCGATACTAGTATTATTTTCAAGTTTTTAAACCTTGATTGGATCTTTCTTTTCTATTGGCTTGTCTCTCTGGTCCATCCTAAACTTTTATCAAACACACCCATTCTCCATCGAGAGATGGAGATTTGCTCTCTTCCAACTAACGAGGATACACCGTAATTTACTATTTAAATGATTGGATTTACTTTTAATCCACTTATAAAGCAATTGGATTTATCACCAATATATTTTCAACCAGTAGTTATATTTTCTTTACCGATCCACTTTTAAATGACCTAAACATTACTACCCATCCACTTTTCTAGTGATTATAATGTACAACTTTCATGGTGGATTTCACGATGTGTTCTCTCACAAGATGAGAACCAATTGAAACTCGAATGTCATGGTACCAAGATGAGAACCGATGGAAACACTATTTATAATACCAAGATAAGAACCAATTGAAACTCACAAGTCAAAATATAATGAATGTTTTCAAAGCAAGATTTTCAAATTGAAACTTTAATATACATGATAATGACTCAAAACTATAAATTAGCACACCAGGTGTCTAAGAATGCATAAGAGATAAGGGAGAATTCATTTTGCAAAGATGTGAAGGTTAAAGAATAAGATTAAAGTTAGGGGTGAGCATCGTTCGGTTCTGTTCGGATTTGGACAGAAAAATCCAAACCGAAAACCGAACCGAAGTTCCAAACCTGAAACCAAAATTGACTGAAACCCGTTGAAAACCGAAAACTGAATTTTTGGTTTAGGTTGGTTTGTTCAGGTGTTGGGGCCTGTGGCCCACAACCTATTTATTTTTAAAAAACACTTAACAACTGGGCTTAGCTTAGTGGGCTCTGGCCCATTTATTAAAAAAATTTGAGCAACTGGGCTTAGTTTAGTGGGATGTGGCTGTGCTAAATTAGAGGGAAAAAAATCAAATAAGTTCCTCAGCCCAGACATGAGACAACCTATAACTGGTAAATTGTTTTAAACTTTAGTCCTGGTAAAATAACTAATTAAGTTACCTGAAAGAAAATAATTACACAACTACGAATAAAACAATAAAATTGCATAATAAGCCACAAAAATAATCAAATTACAAATCCAGTAGTCTGCATATAGTGATATGGAGCTCTAAATAATGTAGTAAGTTACAAGTAACAATTACATCTCATAATATAATATATATAAGCTAGTTAAATTACATGACATGGTCACAAACTGAAATTAACATATTGTTTTCCAAATCAATACAAATAGTACACCCACATAGCACCTGTACATGTTAACGGAAAGGTTTGTGATGAGAAAGGCCCGAAAGAGTTCCATCACGCACTAAAGACTTGAGGCTGTGCAAATGCCAACAAGCCAATAACCTGTTGCACATATCTGCTTGACATGAAAAATTAAATTAGTCTTTATGTAATTATGCAAATTTGAGAGATCTGAGTCAAGAGAGCTCCTAAGATCTCTTGCCTCAATAGAAAGCTCTTGAGCTCTCTACAGAAATCTGCACAACTTTGTGCATTCTGCAGCTCTCTGCAGAGAGCTCAGGAACTCTTTGCAAGAGAGCTCTGAGGCAAGAGAGCTCAGAAGCTCTCTGCAAGAGTGTGTTACAGTGAATTGGTCATACTTGGATCAGTCTCAAATTATAAAATGTGTTTCTGAAATAAAGAATTCCCTGGCATGCACAAACAGTGAATTTTTGTGCACAGATGTATGCTAAGATTAATGCACAGATGCATGCTAAGATTAATGCACATATTCAATTAAAAAAAGCTACGTATGTGCAAATTCATAAACAAAATGTGAAGAACAAAACTAGGATATATACCTTTTTAACTTATCCTCCTTGACATGTGCATCAAAGCTCGGTGGTAGTTAACTCCACGGCTATTAAATCCAAATCTAGAAGGAAATAAAGTTAATTAGAACTTAGGAGGTAAATAAATTTTTAAAAATACATTAACATACTAATGAGCTATTACCTTTATCAAACTTCTCAATGTCGCACAAATCTTCTTTAATATTCACCATTGGAACTCTCAGTTATCCTTGAAGCCAATCATGAGTACAAATGAGACTCTGGATTGATTTGTTGGATATTGAACTTCGAAATGGATCAAGAACTCTCCTACCTGTGCCGAACGTCGATTCCGAAACAACTGTGGATATTGGAATTGCTAACACATCTCAAGCCATTCTTGATAATATTAGAAATTTTCCACTGTTAACTCTCCAGAAGTCAAGAACAATGTTCTAAATATCGGCCGGTATATCGGTATACCGGCCGATATATCGTTTTTTACAAAGAAACGAGACGATATGGGGTTTTTTTTATCGCATATCGTTTTTGACGGGTATGGGCCTATATATCGGCCACGTGGCGATATATCGGCCAGTATCCGGTATGTGAAAAACCGGCCGGTATGGCTTAATATCGGTTTTTTGTTAACGGGTTACGATTGCGGTTGAAACCCGTTAACCCGTTAGACCCGACCCGATAGGAAAACATAAAAATCCGATAGCTCCTCTATTCGCGAACAAAAAAACCCTAAATCCCTAATCTCCTCCGTCGCAACCGAGCTCCCCACTCCTCGTCGCCTTGGCTATCGCCGGTATCCGCTTCCATCGCCGCCTCTCCGGTTCTCCATCCTCCTCAACTGGTCGATCGACTGTTCCTCTCGGAGAAAATATCGCCGTTGCTGTTTCTCCCCGAGCAACCGAATCGATCTGGTTTCGTCCATCGCCGTCTCTCCGGCTCTCCATCTTCCTCAACTGGTCGATCGACCGTTCCTCTCGGAGAAAATATCGCCGTTGCTGTCTCTCCCCGAGCAACCGAATCGATCTGGTTTCGTCCATCGCTGGTGATCCATCTCTCCCTCTTTCTATTGCGTGCTTTCTAGCATCTCTACCTTGAATTTTGGTAAGTAGACTGCAATTAATTTTTCTCTAAATTTTTGTTTAATGTTAGTCTAATTTTCTTTTAAATTTTAGTTTGTTATTGTAATTAGTGTATTTGAGTTTTTAAATTAAGAATGAGTAAGGGAATTTTCATTTTTAAGTTTGGAATTGATGCCTAGGGCAGCACCCTTCGGCCAGTGACTGTCACTGAATTGTAGCATAGTTCTTGGGTCCCCTGAGCATTTTCTTTATCCTCAGACTGATCATCATGAGAGTAACTCAGCAACATATTGGCATTGGTTCAACATCTTGGGGGCAATAGAGTTAGACCCACTTGTTGGATAATGTACTTGATTAACTAGGTTCACAAGGAATTTGGTTAAGTTAGTAAAGAGACAAATTTGAATTGTAATTAAGAGTGCATAATGTCACATTTGGCATTTTATGGTGATTAGAGACATTTAATAATGTTTATATAAAAATTGATTAAATATGTGATTTGAGGTAGAAAATTTTAAGTGTTTTGAGTAGATAAGAATTTGAAAATCTCCTAAAATACCGGATTTTCTATTTTGACTATTGTGAATAAAAATAATCTTGTCTCTATAATATATTCGATTTTGACTTTATAATAAGGATTCTCTAGTTTGTATATGTTTCAGGTATAGAATAAGATTGTGTTTGGATGTCCAATAAAAATCATGAAATTATATAATTTTGATGGATTCCAAAAAAAAAAAATTCATAATATTTTCATATAGCATAGTATTTATTGACATATAGCATAGCATAGCATAACATTGACATATAGCATATTATTTGTAAACATGAAATAATATAGCATGTATTGTAAACATTGACATATATTTGCAGTGTTTTAAAACAGTGAATACACATAAATACACAGCATTTATATGATTATTTTTTTAACTTAGATTATGTTTATTAAGTATTAACCTTATTTATTTTAGTAAAAACTTGAATTCTTAAATAAATTAAGTTAATATAAATTAAGTGCAACAATTATTTAGCTATTTAATCAATTAATTGTTTGTCTTTTTTCACTTCACTTTTTTGAAGTCACAAATAGTTTGAAAGATGTTCTCTTCTGGTGCTTCAAATGTTCAAGAGAAGCGTGGAGGTAAAGATCCAGCTTGGGAATGGAGAAAAAAAGTACCCAATAAGCCCAATAAAGTGGAGTGTAATTTCTGTAAGAATAAATATGGGGGAGGCATTACCCGCTTGAAGGAACATTTAGGTCATGTCAGCGGGAATGTCAGAGGCTGTCCCCTGGTCCCAGATGATGTGAAGCAGAAAGCACTGGTAATGCTAAGTAAAACTATAGAGGTAAAGGAAGGAAAAGCAACAAAACTTCAAAATTTGTTAAAAGAAGTTCGTGTTAGGGAAGAAGAAGATGAGGAGACAACTCGAGAGGAGTCATCTTCTCGCAAAACAACAGGTCAATCTTCCCGCAAAACAACATGACCGATGGATCAATTTGCAATTCGATCGGTCGAGGAAGCAGTAGAAGCAGCTCAAAAACAGCCTACCGTGCCATTAGCCTCCAGAAAAAAGACCAGAGACGATGCAATTCGATACACTGCCAGGTTTTTTTTATGAAGGAAGGCTTGCATTTAATATTGCTACGCAGCCAGCTTTTATGCAGATGGTCCAAACCATTGGCATGTATGGACCAAACTTACAGACTCCTAGCCCATACGAGCTAAGCGAGACTTGCCTCCAAAGAGAGGTCGAGGAGACAAATGCAACTCTTGAATCATTCAAACGGAGTTGCCGAACAAATGCTGCACTTTAATAACTGATGCGTGGTCGGATCGGAAAGGGAGAAGTTTAATGAATATCGTTGTACATTGTCCGGCCGGTACAGCCTTATTGTCTCAAGATGCATTTTCTGAGAGACACGATGTCAGTTATATCCACAAATTTGTGGAGAGGGGAATGAACGAGCTTGGCGCGGAAAATGTTGCACAGATTGTGACAGATAATACCTCGAACAATATGACTGCAGCAAACGTATTGGCTCTGACGCATCCAAATATATTTTGGACACCTTGTGCAGCACATACAATTAATCTGATGCTTGCGGATATTGGAAAGATTAAACATATCCGAAGTGCAATTATGATGGGGAGATCAGTCTCCGTGTACATATACAGTCACACCAAATCTTTAGATATAATGAGGAAGGCGATTGGTGGAGAGCTAATACGGCCGGGTACAACTAGGTTTGCCACGGCATTTCTCTCTTTATCATCAATCAGAGAGAAGAAGAAGGAGCTGCAACATATGTTTATTTCTGATGACTGGATGGATTGCACTCTTTCCAGAACAGATGCAGGCAAGAAGGTATTTATTTTAATTAATAAAAAAAATTATTTTATAATTTTAAATTATACGTTATTCATATTTTTTTTAATACATTTTTTTATGAATGTTTAGGTTGCAGAAATAATTGCTGGCAATAAATTTTGGGACAACACAAATATTGCCCTAAAAGTATTCACTCCACTAGTGAAAGTTTTGCGTAGAGTTGATGGTGACAAGGTCCCTTCAATGGGCTTTCAGTATGGTGACCTAGAGACTGCTAAATAGGAGATAAGAGATGCTCTAGGGGGTGAAGAGAAAAAATATCTTCCAATATGGAAGATTATTGATAGGAGATTGGAGGAAAAACTTAAGGGTCCTCTGCATAGAACTGGATATTTCTTGAACCCTCTGTATTACTATGTGAAGCAGCCTGAGATTGATGCTGATGGGTCGTTCATGTCAGGCTTCGTTGCCGTGATGCACAGATTCTATCCAAATGATCATGATAGAATTGATAAGATTGCACAGCAGCTCTCAATGTATCAAAATCAAAATGGATCATTTGGAATGTCTTTTGCAAGGGCAGCAGTAAAGAGAATCATTAATCCAGGTATGCAATTCAATTTAAGAAATGCAAAATTCAATCTATTTTTAATTAAAGAAACTACTAAATAACTAATAACTATTTCTAAATATTCATTGCTAGCTCAATGGTGGCAATTCTACGGGACAGATGCTCCCGAATTGAGGATTATGGCAATGGGGATCTTGAGCCTGACAACCAGTTCTTCGGGTTGTGAACGGAACTGGAGCACATTTGAGATGGTATTACAATTTTAACTTTTCTAATTAAATATTTCTTTCTCCCAAATAGATATGTTCTAAGTTCGTTTCATGTGATTATCTTTTATTTAGGTGCATACGAAGAAAAGAAATAGGCTAAGTTCCAAGAAATTGCATGACTTAGTTTTTGTCAAATTCAATGAAAGGCTCAAGAGCAAATTTTCAATCCCAAACAGAGATCCACTAGTAGCATACAATGAAGAGGAAAATGTCACCGAGTGGTTCATGCCTGAGAAAAAGAATGGCGATCCTCATGAGACTAGTGATGATGAAGTCTTTCTTGGAGAACAATTGACTTTTCGACAAGTGTCAATTGCTATGGGTGCTAATCCGAAGAAGAGAAATAGTGAAAAAGTTAAAGCATCTAAGTCGAAAAGTAGTAGAACTTCAAAGGGAAAAGCATCATCATCTTCAAAGTCTAAACAGCGGCACGCATCAGATGATGACGATGAGGAAGAAGTTGACACATCATGATCAGATTCGTCATCAGATGATGAGGAAGGCATGCCATCAAATGAACCAGTCGACTCTGAATCTAGCTAGAAAATATGTTGTAAAGACTGATATTTAAAGTTTCCAGTATGCTTCAAATAAACTCATTTAAAGGATAATGTTGTAATTTTATAAATTATATCATTTATGTATTGTAGAAACACTTTTCTTTTCTCTTGAAAACTTATTTTTCTTAATTTTATGATTGTACGTCGCTCTGTGCATATGCGAACGT
Source organism: Dracaena cambodiana (assembly GCA_036321105.1). Taxonomy (NCBI): domain Eukaryota; kingdom Viridiplantae; phylum Streptophyta; class Magnoliopsida; order Asparagales; family Asparagaceae; genus Dracaena; species Dracaena cambodiana. The sequence continues at coordinate 36,775,677 of JAYEPQ010000013.1, forward strand.
TCTAAACGGTATCTGCAAATTCGTAAGTTGAATGTAATAAGCCAATGTAAGTACTATAAACTTATTTTATTTGTTTTATTATATTCTATATAGCCAATTATATGATTATTCTTTAACTGGTATGACACCGATATGACACTCCGGTATTCAGAGTCATATCCCGATATCCCGCCCGGTATCCGGTAACCGGTATGTAATTTGACTGACCGGTACGAGACCGGTATCCGATATTTAAAACACTGGTCAAGAATAGGGAAAGTTGACATATCCTTGCCGATAATTGGCACCTGCTTGGCCTTATTCAAATACTTCTCAAATTCACTTTGGATAGGTGTCGCATATACTGCAGGTGTGATTTGTGCATAGAACTTATGCAACATGTGATAATTCTTTGTTGCACCCGATTCCCGAGCCATTGAAGATTGTAATGGTCTCACTTGCATATCATCTCTAATGCCATTCTCCTTATCATGTATAGCCTTATACTCATTGAATAAAACTTTAAGGGTTCTCTCCAACTTTAAAATGGTATTGCTTGGCCCCCTCTCTCCTTGAGATTTAAATATCTCTCCTATCATGTATTGTGCAAATTCCAACTCGAATCACAGCAACGGTATGAACATCAACAAATTCACCTTCTCACAATTACCCCAATACTAATCGTACTTTTCTTTCATCTTATGAGCCATCTCATAAGCGAGAATATCATCACCTATCATGGTATCATGTAGCTCACCTTCAACGTTGGTGATCTAATGAAAAACACATTAGATGTTACATATAAAGTGCCTGATACCTTCAATTTTAAGTCATAAAAGGCTTGTAAGAACCGACATAATCGACTAATGCACCTAATCATCTTCTTCAGGCTGCCCTTCCTATCATCAGCCCAACTTGTCTAAATAAAGGATCCTTCAGGTCAAACTGATGGAAAACTTAGCTCTATCGAACAATACTTTAACAATTGGTTCTGAAATATATATAGATATGTGGGCGAAAGGAGGAGAAACAAGCTCTAATAGTCAAAAACTCATGATAGTTTAGTGAACTATGAGGAAGAACAAGTTCTAATTGTCAAAAACTCATGATAGTTAGGTGGACTGCAAAAAATTAAGAGTAAGAGCCGTAATCTATTATGTTAGATTTGTTGATTGACATTAGTCAATATCACTTGCAAATTTAATTTAAATAACAACTCAACCTTTAATCGAAGTACTTGGGGTAGACTATATGAACCAAACGAGAATCATGCCCAATCAATCACAATGATAATCCTTCTCCATTCATTCCTATCAAGTAATATATCCTAATTTAAACCTTTAGAATCCATATCTTTTCGTATCACCTCCATTCATATTTTTTTCGGTCTTTCCTTTACTCTTTTAACTTGTCCTATATTGATAAGTTTTCCTCGTCAAACTGGTACATTTGTAGGTATATGTCTCATATAACCAAACTATTGTAAGTGATTTTATCGCATTTTCTCTCCGATAGGGGCTATGCCTCCCTTAGCACAAATATCTTCGTTTCTTATTTTTATCTCTCCTAGTGTGCTGCACATCCAACGAACATGCACATCTAATACTATGAGATAGACAATATTACATTAAAATCTTCAAACAGTATTAGATAGACACAAATAAGCTTACCACAAAAAATGATTGGAAATTTGACCATTGAGATGCAAATGAGTTATTGATGGTTGTTGCATGCTCACTGGCTTGGGCGATGGTCGAAGTTGACTACCGCAGGTCAATCAAATTCAACAGAAGGGAAAAAAATCTTTTTATGCTCTTACTGGTCAACTCATGGCAGATGACTTCATACTTCACCAATTGCAAAATTTGGGTGACGCTCAACCGCTTACAAGTGTTTGTTATCCACTCTTCCAAAAATGTTGTTGGCTTGTGCATTCCATGACTCGTGAGCAAATGAGATATGCTTTGAATAAGGATGAAGATACAAGTCAAAGAATCAAGGAATGAATAAAAATGAGTAATCAAGATTGATTTGCTCTTTAAAGTCCGATGTGCCAAGCTAAAGTTAAAGTTCATCAAGTTACCTTTATCAGTAGGTCCTAAATGATGCGGCGATTGTTGCCATGCACCAAGGTCTTCAACAGTTGGCATTGTCTCTTGATTAGCAAAGAGAGCTTTATCAACCACCACCTCCCTTTTTTATTTAGAAATATAAGCTAAGAAATACGACCACGCTGATAGGGATGCCGTGTCCGTGTCAGACATGTGTACGATGCAGAGTGCGCCAAAAACCATGTTGGAAACACCACACGGCATGTCTAATAAAATAAAATAAAAAATTCCATGTCATTGCCATGTTCGACCTTCTGGTAAGTTGTGTTTTTGCTCCGTTCGAAATTCTTATAGATTGTGTTTGAAAAAAGTAGTTAAATTGTTTGGAAAAATTGAAAATAAATATATCACTAAATTGGGAGTATCTATCTAACTTAATTACCTTAATGAAGTTATACTTTAATATTTATAGTGGACATGAATCTTGTTTGGTTCTATATTTGAAGAAACGATTTTTTGTAAACATATTGTACGTCAATCTTGATCCGTTATTATCACTATCTTTTTTTTTTCTCTTTGCATATAGATGGGGAGGGAGAGAGATATATACATGGTTAATGCCGAGACTTGTTTTTTTGTAAAGAAATGAAAAGATACAAACTCATATATTGCTAGTACTTTCTTTTTGGTTATTATAGTATAATTATTATTTTAACAAAAGAAGAATATATATATATATATATATATATATATATATATATATATATATATATATATATATATATATATATATATATATATATATATATATAGGTGAGCCGACAGCTTAGAAAAAATTACGTGAGCTAGTGGCCAAACTATAATGATCCAATGATTTTTCTTCAATTTTTTTTACAAATACTATCTCTACCTCCTTACCTTCTTTCGGATTAAATTTCATAAATTTTGGAATTCATTTACCCATTCATCAAGTGCATATAAAATGTTTTTTTAATTAAAAACCGTTAATTTTTTACTAACTTGATGGGGGACCAAATCAAAACTAAAACCCAAGAAATTGGGTATGAGTGAACCTTAGGGAGTCAAGATCATAATCCAAAAGAAATTTTTTAAAAAAGATTATTGGAGAGAGTGGAAATAAATTGCAGCTCAGATAACTTGTGTGAGCTGTCAGCTCATTTTCATCTCTCTCTCTCTCTCTCTCTATATATATATATATATATATATATATATATATTTCCGTGTCCTTGCCTGTGTCTGTCTTTATTTTTTTCAGAAATGCTATGTCTAGTGTCCGTATCCGAATATGTGTCCTTGTCTGTGCTTCCTAGATTATATGGGCATTCCATCCATCCTCCTATATGTCCCATGGTTTGCTTGCAACACTAAATCCTATTAAGAAAAACTAGACTCCATGGAACATTAATAGCTTTTGCGGTATGTCACTCATCTAAACTAAAGATATTATTGGCTCAAGCATCCTTAGGCCAACAGTCTCTTCCTTTTCAATGATGACAAACCATCAATCTGATTATAAATGCTTACAAGAGATAAGCACAATGAAAGAGCTATATAAGCAAGATATTCATGTATTTTCCAGTTATTAGACTCGTCCCATAACATATAAATTATATAAAACTTAAGCTCTTTAAGAATCATATCCATAATTCTACTCCCCTTTTGTCATTAGCAAAAAGATTGGGGGCATGATGACTAAAAGATAAATACCAATTTTAACTTTATAGGAAGTAGTAACTCAATTTCTGATGCATTACTCTCACAAAGATAATATGATAAATGGGTTGGATGGTCCATACCCATCGAAACTAAAATTATGAACAAGATACCAACCCCTCCTCCCCCATATCATAGAAAAAGAAATACAAATCCAATCTGGAAAGGGGTAAGTAGATTATTACAATTATTTATGTGAAGAAATCAAATGAGTATGTGTCTTACTATTTTGTGATGCTCCATTTTGTGCAATAAGTACAATTGTGAATGTATTATTACTCAGCACTAAAAGATGTCTTAAATATAAACCTCAATGAAATGTCTCAATTAGTTGGTCTGGGATTGGAGTCACTTGTAACTCAATAGATGCACTAGCTTTTTATAAACTTAAAATTATTAATCAATATAAGAACCTATCAATTAGCCTGATCTTATTTGGATGGTACTTAATCTCACTAATATTTGCATTCGGATATGGTTTAAGCAAAAAGTTAGTAAGATAAACCATATCCTTATCCATATTAAATTCGATAGCAAAATCTTTGCCGTATCAGAAAATTTTGGATCTGGATATGGTCGCTTAAGGTCATATACTATTACACACTAAGCCTGTCCAAAAAACTTTTGGATAAGGCTTCTGGTGATGTTGTCATTCGTATTTTCTTGCTTCACTGAATTTTCTTGATTTATTATCAATTTTAATGAGTTTCTTGCACATCTCTTGCATACTAACAATTACTGGTATGTAAAATCTTAGTAAAGATGTAAAGTCTTAGAAATGCATGTCTATAGTTTCATGGTATTTGATTTAACACTGATTATGTGTCAACAGATTAAGCATCTAGAGTTATAGGAGGGTAAGAGACTATTAGGTGTTTCAATTAACTCCTATCCTTCTTTGATGCTCTTGGCATCTCGCGTTCCCTGTTTAATCTGCATCCTTCCAGTCTCAAGTCTTGATCCTGTCAAGAATTTGATATTACCAGTCCCATTAACACCGTATCGTCCATTTTTTTTTTTTTTTTTTTTTGTTGAGTGAATAAATTCTTCAGATACAGTAGCTATAAAACATCAGCCCCTCCAGCATACTCCTGCCGGAACTGTTTTATTTCTTTTTTCGATCTAATTAGTAGATTATTATGGACTTACTTTGCTTTTGCTGTGCAGCTGCAATTTCCGGATTCTTCATTACTGCTGACAAAACTATTCTCAAAAATGCAAAGGAAAATACCATAGGGAAGCATGAGAGACCTACTTGAGAGGGGCCTGTGATAAGGCTTGGATCCCAAAGATGTGCCGTCCCTGAACAAGGAAGCCTTTTGTTTCGAAGTCAAATCTTTTGAATCTATATGACACTGAACTTTGCCCTTAGTATATCAATAAATTATAATGTGCTAGCATTTTTTTTTTTTTTTTTTTTGAGCATAAACTATGGGTAATTATGTGCTGACTTCTAATGGGGTTGTATTTGAATAATTGTCCATCAATCCATCCAAAATGGATGATATGAGTTCTAAAATGGTACTTCGTTTTCTTCTATTTTACTTTTATCTTTGTATTGCTTTAGTAGGTAAAAAGTTTGGATAGGCGGGTGGCGTTGCAAGGTATTCTGGCACAGTGGATTTGAGGGATATGGTGGAGTTGAATCCTATGAGGTGGAATCAAAGTTTAAGCTGTTTTAACACGTTTTGCTTTCTATATTTGTTGTCTTCCTTCTTGTATTTTGGTTCTTAACTAAACTTCTGCTTTGAAATATTGGCTGTTTCTAGGAATGGAAATGGATGAATTCAAGGGCCAGGCCGATATTATTTAAAATTTTAAATTAAAAATAAAAATTTTATTTTCTAAATGAAAATTTTGAATATGACGGACCAAGTATTGGCCTTTGGGCCTGTTCATTTCCATTCGAAGTTGTTTTAGTCATTTTCTTCGGGTTTTGGGACAAAAGCTTCAAGCTAAATTGTTCTTCAGTGTATGATGTCATAAATGGTGGATGTTTTCTACTTTGTCCTCCGGTGGATATACTAAGTAATTAACGAAACAGTAGGATCACGTAGATCTTGCTACTGCAAAGAAACAGGCTTTTATCGCATGATAACTGTTACATCTTACCTTTTCTTTTGTTTGTCCTAAAGATTTTATATTTTTTAAGAAGGCAATCATTACAAGCCCAAAATTAACAATTTCTTTATTTAAACCTTGAACCCTTGACAAAGTTTTGGGATTCTCATATAATTCTATACTAATTGGAACATGGGGGAATTTGGATCCTCAGTTGCTGCCTATAAAAGCAGTGGAGAAATATAACTCCTCCAATCTCAATTGTTCCTTTTGTTTTGATGTGCCTAATTAAAAAAGCCAAATAAAACCACAAAGAATAAACTATACAAAATATTTAATTAAACTTCGAAAATATATTTGTTTTTTATTCTTAGCGTGCATAAAACTCGTTCTGTCCATTTTATCTTGAATCTCTACGGATGGAGATTTTTTTAATAAGGGTTAATTACAGTTAGACCCCTTTTAGTATTGGGGATGTATCACTTAACATCCCTGAAGTTTGAAACTCTCAAAAAACTTCCTGAACTTAGTTATTTTCACTCTCTTTTTTTACTAAAGTGCACTATTGTCTCTCAAATTCCTATTCTAACTTCATCCCTCCTTTTTAACCAGCATACTTATTAAAGGAAGAGATAATGGTAGAAAGAAAAGTTTAGATCTCTTGTTTACTTTTCTTTCTGCTTTATTAAAGGGAGAGATCTAAAATGAACAAGAGACCCCAATACTAAGGGGGTCTACCTGTAAATGAATAAAGCAGTTGGAAGCAGAAAGAAAAGTTTAGATCTCTTGTTCATTTTATAGTCCTGATTAAAGGTAACCAACACCAAAACTGCTAAATTTCTATACAAGAAATTAAAATTAAGGAAGAAATTTAAACTTATCTTGTCATTTGCTTTCCTGAATAAATAATCTTGAAGCTGGAATTATCGAGCCAGCAACGAGGAAAGTGAATATAATCAAGGTAATAAAAATGATACAGATAACGAATTGTCCTGTATAAAATTGAATGCTTGCAATTGAGTTCACATTGACATGCATTTCGTCATTTTTGGTTGCCAGTTTGCTATTTAGTTAATATGTTGACATGCATATTTCGTCTCCATCTCAAATTACACAAACCAGAAACATGAGCAAAAGCTACAAGCATCATGAGCACCAACAAATTCAACAGCCATGTCATACTAACAAAAACCACACGGTTCGTTCAACCAAATGCATACCCAAATCATCAGAACCGCTAAAATGCATACGAAGTTTCACTATCTCCACCATATCTTGCAGCGAATAACCCTCTTTGTACAGCTTATACTCAGGAGAATAAGCCGGAGTCTTATAGAGCAGGAAACTTCCCTCTCTCTTACCAATAGAAGTCTTGTTACCACAACAGTTCTTAGTGGTATAAATCAAGGACCTCTTCTCGGTTCAAAAAGTGCATCATTGGAATTGGGCTGGAAGGATAAAAAGCTCTTGATTCAGGGGTTTCCATTATAGCTGAATGTGAAGGAAATATTATTTACACTGATACTCACAAGATCATTTGATCAAGTGCAAATAATAGAAACACTAAATATTTCATTAGTTATAATATCAACATTCTAATCAATATCGAAAATAATGCATTATGAAATTCGTTATATTACGTTACGTAATCTAAAAGAACCCCAACGCTACGTAATAATTGGAAATAACTCAGTGCACCGTAATAGTACATTTTTAATGTTATTTTATATTATATTACATAATCTTACCTTAAGTTACGTTATTAACAATTATTTTTTTTAGTAATTTCTATATTGTTGTTTATTATTATTTTGATTATTAGTGAATTGCTGTAATTTTCATACTTAATTAGTTGCTGGTTTGTTTAATTGCTTGTGGAATTGCTAACATGTTAATTTATGATTGTTTCTTTATTTGCTTGTTGTAATTCTTGTCCGGTTACTAAAATATCTTACTTGTTGATTTTATTGAATTTTTAATTGAACTAAAATCAACAATTATAAATAAAATAAATTGAACATTACAAAATATAAATACAACAATAATAATAACTAAAATTGAAATGAAAAATTAGAATATTGTTTTCTTTTTTAAATGATGATTGGAATTATAGCTACAGACTTGATATAATTTATGAAGATAAATATGAAAATTATTGTAAAATTTAATATAAAATTAGAATAGATTATGTATTAGAAAATAATTATATATATATATATATATATATATATATATATATATATATATTTAGATATTTTAAAATTATTTTTTAATTTATAAAAATTATTTTATATATTTTTATATTTATTTTTATTAAATAAATAGAAAATTGCACAACATACGTTATGCGTTACACTATATGTGACATAACTTAACAGAAACAAAACGTTACGGTACCATTATCATTGTTTTAAACATTTGTTCTAAAAATAATACTCGTATGCATCAAAAACCGCATATTCGACAATAGAAATGGACAAATTTTAGCGGATGGCAATGGTGGGGAACTAGCTTATATACCATGGGAAGGTTACAATTCTGAAATCGCAGTACTTCTTCGTCGCGAAATAAAATTTCGCAGTCCTACGGGGGCAGTCCTGGTGGTATAAAACAGGGAACTTCCTGAAGCCATGATACATTCTTCAGCTTCTCCAAAGCCTCGGAAATAGTCATGTAGCTCTTTATGAAGTTGCATTTGAATAGTAACAACAAGTACTTGCATGGCTCGATCCATCGACCGCTCGTAGTTTTTTTTACATCTGTTTTGGTTCACTTGTTGAGTCCCCGGAAGTTGGGGATCAGCTCGGCCAGGGTTTCGCTGGTCTGAAAAAGTAGTAGAAGTAGAAAAGAAATTAAGAAGTAAATTTTAAGATGAAAAGAGATTACTTATTAGAAGTGGAATATGAGTAATATTTAATTGATTAATTAAAACAATAATTATATTATATTATTTATTTTTTATATATTAAATACAACTTTTAAATTGTAATGATGGCAAGCAAATAAAAAAATTACTTTATTTGCCTTGATCCTCTACTTTTTAGAGCTCTTCCAAACTAAATTGTGAGGAAGAAAATTTTGGAAGTTAGATACCACGTAGACGCCATCTCAGCATATAAGAAGTAATTTCCAACTTTTTTTTTGTTGCCAAACAAACATTTAAAGTAGTGACAGTAAGTTTACTCCCACTACTTCTAGTCTAGTTCTATGCAAACAAACACACCTATAGTCGATGGAGATCTTGTGGGTTTGGGTTTGCTGGCGGGGTGGGTTCCCAGGATTTCCGAAAGGGTGAGAGAGGGGCCCACATTGGTCAGGCTTTCCAGCTGGATTGTAGAAATAATGTGCGCATGTACATGTTAATTTTTAGTTCGCCTTATTCAAAATTTTAAATTGAAAATAAAATTTTCAATTTATAAGTCAAAATTTTGATAAGATTGACCAAAATTGATTTGAAATTAAAAATAAATTTTTTAATTTTAAATCAAAATTTTGAATAAGATGGATCAAAAAATTAATCCTCAAACATATCCATTCCCATCGCTACTGGATGGTGACTATATGATGGAGAGGCATGCTGCTTTTGTTCACTGAATTACTTTTTATTTTTTTTATTTTTAAGAAGGATGAATTCATATTGCATCATAATAAAGTCAGCGTTCCAGTAGTTTTAGAATTCATATTCTAAGATTCACATGAGATATCTTAGAGGTATATTAAGGTCATTAATCTATCTCTATCCCGCAGAGATATTTTAATGAATATTCTCTTATTTTTTTCCAAGCACATTTTACGAAGATTTGATACAATTTTTATCTTTTACCTATAATATAACTACAAGTTATCTTGCAAAAATATTTGGAAGGTAATTAAAAAAGGATTTTAACGAGGTTTCTTTTTCACCCATCTGTGCTTCTTTTTAGAGTTAAGGATGTAATTTGAGTTAAGGATATAATTTGGTATTTTTTTTTTTTGTTGGAGTTAAGGGTGTAAATTGGACGTATATCAGTAATTTTGGCAAATGGAATAATGTTATATATGCTTTTTTCTTGCCGGAAATCTTAGTAGATGGAATAATGTTGTATTTTGTATTTTTCTTGTTTGTATATTTTATCTTTTCGATATCTCAAATTCTAATGATCAAATTATCATTCAAATTTTTTTGCTACATGCTCTCTATTTCCTCGCATAGGTTGACGAGTCTGGAACGGGTGACATTGACTTTACCCAAATCTGAGTTCAGATTCAAAAAGAATGTTCCAAATGGAGTGCGATAATGCAAGACAGGTTCAAGATGTGATTATTCGTTTATTGCATGTTAAATTGAGATTCTGGAAAACTTTTTAACTTAGAAAGGAAGAAAAGAAAATAAAAGACAAAAATAAACTTTTAACTTTTTTTTGGTATTACTAAAACGATTATGCATCAAATATTTCGGTTATGTTACAAAAGCAATTCGGCAATTTGGATGTAAATTGAAAGTAAACTCCGTACATAGATAAAATTGGGTGTCTGATGATGACATGTATAATAAATCGCACCCATATCACAATAAAAAACAAAAAAAAAAAAAATACAAAGGAGAAAAAGACACATTTAGCTGTAGTTCTTGAATGTCTATGTCTGAAAACAAATGGGTTCTGTAATAGGTATGAGGATATACAGGTACAATGACTGATGTTGACTTGTTTTATTTAAAAATTCAAATTAAAAATAAATTATTTTTAATTTAAAATTTTGAATAAAACTTCCAAATAACTAGCTTTTGGCCCCGTCGGTTCTCATTATTGCTGCTCGGCAACAACCGAGAACAAAATACTTCATGATCCAGCCAGTGACTAGCACAAGAAGTGTGCGAAAACAAAGTGGGCAGATGGTGTAAAATTAAGCACGCCAATATAACAACTCACTCAACATTGAAGAGGGTCCACTAATGCAGCCTGAATCATCACGGTTGAACAAATTAAAGACATTTTCTAGGCTAAATTACAGTCGTTACAAACTATGTTCTTTGTTTACGTCGGCATAATTACATCTGATTCCCTCGTCGATATTATAGAATATAGGCAAAAAGTATGATGGGAATTTCTAGATGCGTCCAACCTTTTCCTTAGTGAGCCCCATGAGAATTTAAAATATGGACATTTATTTTAGTGGGCTCTATTTCTTTCTTCTCTTTTTCCGAAGTTACCCTCTCCCTTTTATCCACCCTCAGCAATACCAGCAGCAGCGACATCAGCACCAGCAACAGCGGCACCAGCAGAAACGGCAATGTGGTGGTAGCAACAGTGGTAGTAGCCTACTGCTATCGCTACAGCCGCTGTAGCTGCTTGTTATTGTGGCGGCCGTAGCAGCAGCAGCTGCCGTTGCAGCGGCGGCAGCAACAACAACGACGGTGGTTTTTTTTTTTTTTTTTTTGAGAAAAAAAGACTGACAGTTATTTTGTTAAAAAAATTTATGACAAACTTGTAATCATTTGGTCTTTAAGTCATGGGGCTCACTAAGAAAAAGCTGGGGCATATCTAGAAATTCCCAAGTATTATTAGCTCAACGGATGTAGCCAATCCTTGCCTCCATAATAGAAGAATGTGGGTTCAAATCCCCTTACCTAGTTAGGGAGATCTGGGAGCATTTTTTTTCAAAAATCTTATTTCCTTCCACTGAATACAACTTGATTATAATGAAAGAGAACAATAGAAAAATAAATGAGAGAATTTATAATTTATCGCTCTCTTTTACAATATTTGTGGGTTCTATGTGGCGATGAGATCTATCAAGTAGCTATTTTTGACTATCTGACGTGGAAATCTTCTACTCGATGCAGATGACGGCCGACCCTAGCTTCTTTCTCTATTGGTCCAATGAATTCAAAACTTTCACGCGTAACTTGAATTGCCAAAGGATCAAAATGATCAAAGATCAATGATGGATCTATTTCATTGATCATCAGATCTTTAATCTTAAATCATCGATCATCATCAGATCTTTAATCTTAGAGATCGATTTTTAATACATCCATCATAGATCTTTGATCCTTTTGATCTTTTAACAATTCAAATTATGCGTGAGAGTTTTGAATTCATTGGACCAGCAGAAAAGAAGCTAGAGCCGACCGTCATCTTCATAGAGTAGAAGATTTCCACGTTAAATCGTCAAAAATAGCTACTTGATAGATCCCATCGCCACATAAAATCCACAAATATTGTAAAAGAGAGCGACAAATTATAAATCATCTCATTTGTTTTTCTATTGTTCTCTTTCATTGTAATCAAGTTGTATTCAATGGAAGGAAGTAAGAATTTTGCGACGAACAGTAAATGGACCATCTTAGAAAAAAACAAAAAAAAGAAGAAAGAAGAATATTAATGTAGTTATCTATCTCCTTGTGTGTTGCTCTCTCGCTCTCTCTCTCTCTCTCTCTCTATCCTACCAAACAGAAGCGAAGCAATCAAAGAGAACCATGTTCAGAAAGCAAAGTACTTGCATCTTTAGAAGGCATCCACACAAAACGGAGACCAAGGCTGTGGCATCCAGTTGGTTCTCATCCTGTTCTTTTATGAGTAGCCTCCAAGATGCTACATTGAAAGCTTTACATGCTTTTATGAAATCCATGTTATGAGGCAAAAATCTAATGATGATCTCCACGAAGAAGAAATGGAAACTGAGGCCCACTTCCCATTTAATAGACTTGCGTTCGAAGAATGCTGGCCCAACTATTGGTCTGTAGACTATAATATATATGTGTTCAGATTGCTGGAGTAAAAAAAGAGAAAGAAAGCTGGGGCTTTAAGACAGAATTTTAAACAGGATATAATTATTACAAATATTGATTTCTCAAGAGATTTCATTAAATTCTTCTAGTTTTTTGAGTTGCAAAATTTCTTATTAAAAAAAGAGAGCCCAAGAGAGAGGGAAAGATATTAAGAATTCGATATTTAAGAGTTGAGAAGGATCAAAGATATTGAATTTTGAGAATTAAGTTGAAAATTCTGGAATAGAGAAAGATTAAGAATTTCGAATTAAGAAGGAAAAAAACATAAAGTTGATACCAATCGAATTGGATTGGAGACAGACGGGAACATCGAGAAAAATAGAAACTCAAACGTTGAGTTAAAACTAAAAGTCTCTAAAACTAGAAGGCATATAAGGCTCATAGGACCTTTACTAGATATTGTACTTGGAAAAAAAATTAATTTAGGGGCAATTTTAACAAATGAGACCGTAGTTGCCTAGAACGCGGGCTGCATATCAAGACCACATAATATATCGAGAGAGACCCTGCGATACACTTGTTAGGAGCCATGCAGGTTCTCTCTCTCTCTCTCTCTCTCTCCTATATATATATATGGAAAATCAAAGTGATTGATCCGGCGTAATTTTTTTTTTTGATTCATGTAGCTTATCCCAAATACTTGGGATAAAAGGCTTAGTTGTTGTTATATATATATATATATATATATATATATATATATATATATATATATATATATATATATGGATTACTATAGGTAAGCCGTCAGCTTAGGAAAAGTTATGTGAGCTAGCGGCAAAATTATAATGATCTGATTTTTCTTTAATTTTTTTTTACAATTACAATCTATACCTTCTTAACTTCTTTTGGATTAAATTTCATAAGTTTTAGAGTTTTTTTTACTCTTTTATCAAGTGCATACAAAATGTTTTATTCATTGAAAACTGTTAATTTTGTATTAATTTGATGGATGTTCAAATCAAAACTAAAACTCAAGAAATTGGGTATGAGTGAACCCTAGGGGTCAAGATCATAATCCAAAAGAATTTTTTTAAAAAAAATTATTAGAGATAATGAAAATGAACTACAGTTCAGTTAACTTGCGTGAGCTTTCAGTTCATTTTCATTTTTCTCATATATATATATATATATATATATATATATATATATATATATATATATATATATATATAATTTTATCTTTTAACATACCCAATGCTGGACAAATATGAGTTACTCTGCCAAGGAGATGCAAGAGGCTCTCGTTTTAATTATTACGTATAATAAGTCTCGTCCAATCCAACTTAACTTTAAGACCACTAAGACTTTACTCTTTAAGAAGGTCTCCAAATTTTTTTTTATTCATTCTCTCTAATCCTTCTTTAAAGCCTAATGGCCGCTTATTTTAATTTTATGGGGGTTTTTATTTTTTTTTTGAGTGGTTCGAGCCGACACCAATAGGCTAGGTTGAGTTTCTTCATTTCTCTTTCATGATTGACAAGCCATGTCTCTTCAGCTCTTGCTGGGGGAATTTCTAAATGAGCACACGACTAAATCATTGTTTTGACAAAATCACTCTTATTTCCAACCGAATCAATCCCTAACTCTTTCTATCTTTCCATCAGCAGCACCAAAAAATACTTCTCCCTAATAAATTTTAAACCCATAAATTCAAAAGAAAGATGAACCATGTAATGTGATGAGGAAGTGGGAGGGAGAAGCATGCACAAAAGAGGAGGGAGAGAGATTTGAGGTTTTTTGAGAAATTTTCTAAAGAGTGATATAATGGAAAATTTTGGTGTGTTCACTCAGAAAAACGCTCTCTTCTGAAAAGAAGAGGGTGTGTTCAATAAGAAAGGTGCGCTCACTATGACCAGTGGTGTGCTCATTTAGAAATTCCCCACCTGCCGCAATTAAGGTTGTGTTAACCCTAATTTCTCGTGGTAGGAACCTGTAATAAGTCTCACTCCTGGTCAATAGCATCAGTCTTCTAAATTTCTTTGGTTGGTCCAACTCAACTCAACTCAACTCAACTCCATTTCCTTCTCTCTAGTCTTTAACATCCCTTCCTATTTAAAAAGTCAGCAAACGCTGCCCATTGGTCATTACCCCCACCCCCTAAATTCCCCTCACCTATCATTGAATGACCCTTACCGGACACATTCATTACTCCTCTCTCCCCTGCACAGCACCCTCAGTGAGCACATGCCAACTGTCATACAAAACAAACCAACCAGATCCAAAACCCTCATCTCCTCCTTCCTCCCAAAACAAAAACAAAAACAAAATGAATCCTTCGTTGCTTCTCCTACCCGTAGCCATGGCCATCCTCTCCTCCTACTCCCCAATGGCCTCCCCACTGGGCCCCTTCATCGGAGTCAGGGGCGGCATTGGCGTCTACATCAACCCAATTGAAACCCCCCCACCAAGTCCACCTCCTCCGCAAGACCCCAGCGCCGAGTACTCGGCCCTCCAAGCCTTCAGATCGGCCATCACGGAGGACCCAGATGGGCTTCTCACCACCTGGGCCGGCCCAAACATCTGCTCCTACAAGGGAATTTTCTGCTCCATACCCCAAGATTCAGATTCCCTCCCCTCGTCCCAGTCCCAAGCCGTCCTCGCCATAGATCTCAACCACGCCAACCTCAGGGGCACCCTCGTCGAGGATCTCTCCCAGCTCACCCACCTCTCCATTCTCCACCTCAACTCGAACCGGTTCTTGGGGCCGGTCCCTGATTCCTTGCAGAACTTGCAGTACTTGTCCGAGCTGGACCTGAGCAACAACCAGTTCTCGGGCCCATTTCCGAGCTCCACCCTGCTCATCCCCAATCTCATTTACCTCGACCTCAGGTTCAACTCGTTCTCCGGCGAGATCCCTGACGAGGTCTTCTCTAAGAACTTGGACGCGGTATTCCTCAACGACAACCAGTTCGAGGGTCAGATTCCGATGAGCCTGTGGAGCTCCTCGGCTTCGGTCATCACGCTTGCTAACAACAAGCTGTCCGGTCCGATCCCGTCAAGCTTCGGCTACGCTGGCACTAACCTCAAGGAAATACTCTTCCTCAACAACAAGCTTACGGGTTGCATTCCCGAAGCGGTCGGGTACCTGAGTGAGGTGGAGGTGCTGGACCTCAGCTTCAATTCGCTGGCGGGGAAGCTGCCAAACACGATATCGTGCCTGTCGGGGATCGAGGTGCTCAACATTGCGCACAACCAGCTGTCCGGGGAGTTATCTGACGTGATATGTGATCTGAAGAGCTTGGCGAACTTGACGGTGGCGTACAACTTCTTCTCTGGGTTTGATCAGGACTGTGCCCAGTTGTTCTTCAGGAACGTGGGGTTCGATTTCTCGGGGAACTGTATCCCCGGGAGGGACATGCAGCGGCCTGCGCCGGAGTGTTCGCAGGTGCCCGGCAGTGGACTGAGTTGTTTGAGGACGCCGATGCCGAGGATCGTGGCCTGTACCTTGGCAGGGCTTGAGGCTAGGGCTTACCCATTCCCCAGCTCAGTCCCCTGAGTTGTTTAGGGGTCTTATGTATGTAATGTAAACTTGTTGAAGCATTGCTAAGTTTGCTTCATTCAGTGTATTTTTGCTCCCTTGCAAGTTGTTTGAAAACGAGAATGAAAATTTTATGCTTGGAAGTTAAAATAGATATATATGAGTAACAGAATTGGTATTGTGTTAAAGCTGTAGATATCGCTATTTTAAGAATTCTACGATTAGAATGAATATTGATGCAAAGGGTAGCTATTTATGGACTGTATTTTGAGCTTTGTTGCAAAAATTTTGGATTAGATGGAATTTTGTTGAGTGGTTGCTCGTGGTTATAATGGGAGGCAACTATGTGTAGGCTAGTGACATGCTTCAAGGTTTGAGTGCGTGTACTTTAAGCTTTTTCTTTGCCTGTGAAATTAGTTATTTATTTCAGCCATTATTGGTTAGCGAATTTGGTATTTGTGATCGAGAATGGTGCTAGTTAATTTTTTTTCCCTTGTTCTCTTTCCTTTTCATCTTTGTTTTATGGAAAAGAGACAATAATTAGATAATAAGAGTATTTTTTTTTTAATAATTACCTATCATGATTTGTTTCATACAAAAAGGATTATGAAACAAGGTATATATTTGTTTCGTTCCAAGTTATATGGCTTTTCACTATTCCTTTTCAGAGACAAGTTGCTCATCTTGTTTAGCGGATCAATTATTTATGCGACAGTGCGATGCGCTCAAAATTCTCTGTTCTCCGCAAAAATCTTACTTTCTTCCATGAGGATTTTTATATTATCATTCTCTTTTATAATAAAAAGTAGGTTCTAATGTAGTGATGAGATCTAACTAGTAGAACTTGTTGACGATCCGATGTGAAGATCTTCTTATTTGATGAAGAAGATGATGATGGTCGACCCTAACTTCTCTTTCTCTGGTCTCAAGGCTTCAACGCTCTCGCGCATAACTTGAATCGCCAAAAGATCACTAAAGTCTCCTCAAAGAGGCTATTTATAGAGTTTAGTTGGTTATCAGAGTTTCCTTACGGATAGGGATGAAAGGTTTTTATATTTATCAAACATTCTAATCAAATATTTAATTTTTATTTAAATCTCTTGATTTTGGATTCTGATTGGACTCAATTTGGGTATTAGATAATCCCAAATTTCAATTACAACTAATTTAGGATTCTGAAAATTGCCCACGCAGAGTTAAGGGCTCTGAACGCGAAGTTAACGAATTAACTTCGCGTTTTGCCTCTCCACGCGAAGCTAAACTTTTCGCCACCACGAAGCTAAGAAATAGCTTCGCGTTTGACCGGCCGCGAAGCTATGTTTTGGGTATCTTTTAAATTTTTTCCTCCAACATTCTCTCTTTCACCTCTCTTCCTTTCCTTGTCTTTATTCTGATTGATTCGCTTCTTCGCGTAAGCACTTGGTTCACCCATTTCTCGATTCGCTTCTTCGCGCAAGCACTTGGTTCGCCCATTTCTGGCACGCTATAATAGCTACTACATTAAGAAAGAAGCAAATGAAACATCTAGAAACACTTCGCCACGCCCAACATTTCCTATTCATGGGCATTTATTCGGAATTATTAGAGTGGCATCCATTTTTTTGGGGAACATGAGTTGAAGTAACAACAAAAATATTTCTAGTGGAATATCTTTCATAAGCCCCAGAGAGATAGTTCTCTAATAGACTGAAGAATAAATATTTCGACTCATTTACATGTAGATTGTGAATGTTTGGAACCACATTATGCAAGGGGACATTACTTTTGCTAATTCGTTTTTTTGCAGGTCTTACCAAAAATGGATTTAATTATTTCAAAAAAATACATTCGACCAACTCCAATACTTTTACTAATTTACATGCTAAAAGATTTCACAAAACCTTTATCTCTTAGTTTCTGACTTTTTAGGAATATATTAACTGAAAAATTAGTAGTTATTATTTTTGTTTCTTTAGTACCTTTAGTAGTTCATATCCAGTTATATTTCTTGGATTATTTACAAGCGAAATTCATGCTCTTATTTTTGCAACTGTAGCCGCAGCTTATATAAGGGAATCCATGGAGCGTCATTGATTAGTTTTCGAAATATTATTTAAAAAGAAAAAATATATATCTTTCTTACAAATTAATAAATAAAATAAAATATCCCAAATCAAAAACCTCGAAGACAGATCAGCTCCATAGGGAAATTCTATTTGAGCACACCTCTTTGTTCAGTCCGTCCACTTCTAAAGTTGCAAAATATTACAAGTTTGTCATTTCTTTTTGACACCATGTCATTTCGCCTGGTCGGAAATTAATCTCCGAACGATATTAAATTCGTTCATAAACTAATACCAAACAGTTTGATATTAAATTCGTTCATAAACTAATACCAAACAGTGTAAAAACTATTCGGGGATTAATTTTTGACTAAGAAAGGTGAGCTTACTGAGCAAAGTAGTGTGCTCAAATAGAATTTCCTTATCTCCAAGACGGATCAATGCCTTTTTCACGACCAAATCCTTGAACCAAACTAAGCATTTGATGGATTTGGGACTGGCGGATAATAAAAAGTAATCATACCCAAAATTCAACACCAAATCCTATTCCAAATCCTTGAAACAATAGCGACATTTTAATGTCATGATATGGAGATTAAGGAAAACCAAGAGATGGAAATTAACCGTCTCTCAAGTGTCATGTTTTATTATTATTACTGTACTATTACATGATACAAGATGGTTATTATTATTACTGTACTATTACATGATACAAGATGGTTACTGGTCCACTTCATATTTCATATTTCTTGTTTCATATTCTCTATATCATATTTGCCTAGCGGCATTTTCGTGTCCAGTACCGAATGTCATGTAGTTGTTTTCTTGAGTATGCATGAAATAGGAGAGATTTCATTCATAAAGTTTTCAAACTTAACATGTTAGATTTCAAAGTAATGACAGGTTATAAGACAAAATATAAAATTTAAGATTTTTATTGATGTTGTCGCATTAAATATAAAATTTAAGATTTTTATTGATGTTGTCGCATACTTTGACTCATCAATTTGGTTTTCTCTGTAAACTGGTTTAAAAAAAGGGGTATTTATATATTTGTCACTTAAATCTTTATAAATTATGATTTAGTCTCCTAAATTTTCATATTTAGGATTTCGTCCCTGAAATTTTCTAAGTTACTACAATTTAGTCCTCTTTCCTAACTTCCGTTAGTCCAGTTTATTTTTTGACCTGATTTTTCTATTTTACCCGTCCTTAATTCCTTCTTCCCTCTTCCTCCTCTCTTCTCCTTTTCTTCATTAGGTTCATTGGCTTCCCCCTTCTTCTTCTCTTCTATATCTCTATTCTTCCCCATTTTTCTTCATAGAGTTATTTAAGTCATTTCATTATTTAAAAAAAATAAAAATTAAATTCTGCCGTTTATTTGGACGGAAAAACTAACGGAGAAACTAAATTGTTATAATTTAGAAAGTTTGAGGGACTAAATTCTAAATATGAATATTTAGGAGACTAAATCATAATTTATAAAGATTTAAGGGACCTGTAAATACCCCTTAAAAAAATAGTTGCTTACAGATTTTCTCTATTTAATTATTCTATGGATTTTTTGTTGTTTATATAATATATTGTGGCCGCTTAATGACAACCTAGTTATGTATGGCTAGGCACAGCGGCGGACCAACTTAAGGCAGAATAGGATTTGACAGATCTTCGTTAATTTTAGGGGTATTTACTGATTTGATCCTCAAATATTTATATATTATAATTTAGTCTCCCAAATCTTCATATTTAGTATTTAGTCCTCCAAATCTACTAAGTTACTATAATTTAGTCTCTCTCCCTAATTTTTGACCTGATATTACCATTTTGCCCCTTCTTATTCATTCTTTCTCTTTTTCCTCTTTTCTCCCCCTCTCTTCCTCCTCTCTTTTTATTTTCTTCATTATTCCTCCTCTCTTCTTCTTCTCTCTTCCTCCTCTCTTCTCCCAATGAAGAAAAGAGGAGGAAGAGAAAATGAAGAGAAATGAGAAGAGAGGAGGAATAATGAAGAAAATGAAAAGAAAGGTGGAAGAGAGGAGGAGAAGAGAGGAGGAAGAGAAAGAATGAATAAAGAGGGGTAAAATGATAATATTAGGTCAAAAATTAAGGAAGGGACTAAATTGTAGTAACTTAGGAGATTTTGGGGAACTAAAACCTAAATATGAAGATTTGAAGACTAAATCATAATATATAAAGATATGAGGGACAAACCAGTAAATACTCCTAAATTTTATTGTTATCTTTTATGTGCATTCAGAACTGACTAGTATTTAGTTTCTATTTTTATATTCTTTTATGATGATTAGTTAAAGTACTGACTTTGTGGTCACATCCATTCTATTTTAAAATTCCTTTTAACTGAGACTTTATTTATTTGCTATTTATTTCCAGTTATTAGATTGAACTTTTTTTCTTCTTTGTAATGTGTGAGACTGGGCATATTTTTATGAATACATCATTCAAACGGATTCAAGATATGAAGCGTTACAGTGAAAATATTAATAATATTATGTCCCATTCACTGTCAACAACAAGAGCAAGGACAAGAATCGTCTCAGTTCCCTAATGGGGATCGATCCTTACTTATTCACGGAACATTTGAATCCATCACTTCCGTTATTAGTAACCAATAACATCAAGCGATGTAGTACATGGGGTTTGGGACTTTGAAGGATCGAGTTGCCATTGGTGCGCCCAACAAGTCGCTCCATTGATCGCCGGAGCTGCCATGAATCCTGTATCCCTTAGCTACCAACTCAGCTCGCTTCCCAGATTTGTAGGTTACAGCAGCAGTGCCATGGTCAGAAGGTCCCCTGTGTAGGCAAAAAGCCACTTCATGTAAGATAGATAGCATAGGGTGTGGTAATAGAGTGACTATTTACTGAATTATGAAATTATTATGAAATGACATTAGTGCATTGGTTTGATAGATAGTATTCGTATAACTTCCGTGTTAGTATCAGAAGTTGAGATACGAATTCTATGTGAGGCTATTTGTTAGGCGGCAAATAGACTCGCTACTGAGCATGTTGTGGTGGAACTGT
The DNA here is from genome assembly GCA_036321105.1 of Dracaena cambodiana. Taxonomy (NCBI): domain Eukaryota; kingdom Viridiplantae; phylum Streptophyta; class Magnoliopsida; order Asparagales; family Asparagaceae; genus Dracaena; species Dracaena cambodiana. The sequence continues at coordinate 36,796,835 of JAYEPQ010000013.1, forward strand.
GGAAGGGGATACTCAAGACATACTAACTTTACTTGAGAGACATAATGACTATGTCTCTCACCTTCTACTTTGCGATACCTGTATATTGAGAAGTTATTTTGCGAATTTTTCTATCCAACATATTTGGAGAAAGGGAAACTTGTGTGCTAATTATATGGCAAGTGAAAATACAAAGTTACATGTAAAGATAGAGAAAATGGTTTTGCTCAATGACTTCTGGAGTTTGCTTTTAAAAGATGTTTCTGATTTTATATATGAAAGGGTATAATCGTTGATGACTTATTATATAAAAAAGAAAAAAAAGAAATTTGGAACTCTGCCTAAGTACGTGGAAATTTAGGTACTCAATAGTCTTTTAAATTTTCGTCTGGGGAGGGAGAGAAATAGTTCTACTGTTCTTTCGTCACACAGGCACAAACTTGGCATCGAATCTCAAATGTGGTTTTTAACTGACATCAGTTCAATCAGCAGTAACTCGACAGTCAAAAATGATAGATTTGAGGGCTAACAAGAGAAAATAACCGTGGTAGTAATTTTTACAAGTTATTGAAGATACAAGTGGAAATGAAATATTTTGGACGTGTAACTCTTGATGTAGATGATGATAGAATCTGTCAGTGCAAAGGTGAACTTTCTTTACATTTGTCAGTACAACAAGTGTTACAGGGTGGTGGAAAATAAGTAAAAGAGTCACAGTAAAATGATCAATATAATTCAACAAATTACTTGTTAAAATAATTATTCCCTCTCTAATGTGGCTAGAAATAGCATACTAAGGAGACTACAAAAGTGGAAAGAGATGCAATACAGGCTTAAATAGTAAATCATCCGTAGGATGCAAGAGTTAATCATATAAAACAGTGCTCTTCTCTGGTTTTATGTTATTTAGAGGAAAGTAATCAGTAATAAACCTTTCGATGGAGATCGGATTTGATACGAGAGAATTTAGTTTGATTTTGAGAATAAGATCCGATAGGATGTAGTTCTATTTTGTTTAAGGGTTAATTACAGTTAGACCCCCTATAATATTGGGAGTGTGTAATTTAACACTCCTGAAATTTGAAACTCTAAAAAAACTCCCTTGACTTAATTATTTTCATTCTCCTTTTTTACTAAAGTGCACTATTGTCCCTCAAATTTCTATTTTACTCTTATCCTTTCTTTTAACCAGCACACTTTCTCTCTCTCTCTCTTCTCTCTCTCTCTCTCCCTCTCTATCCCTCTTTCTCAGTCACTCTCTCTATCCCTTTCTCTCAGTTAGAGAGGGAGCGTGAGTGACTGAGAGAGAGGGATAGTGAGAGAGTGACTGAGAGAGAGAGATAGAGAGAGAGAGAGAGGAGAGAGAGAGTGTGTGTGCTGGTTAAAGGGAGCGATGATGGTAGAATATGAATTCGAGAGACAAGAGTGCACTTTAATAAAAAAAGTAGAGTGAAAATAACTAAGTCAAGGGGGTTTTTTTTTAAGAGTTTCAAACTTCAGGATGTTAAATTACATATTCTCAATACTACAGGGGGTCTGACTGTAATTAACCCTTTGTTTAATTCTGATAATAAGATTTGATAGGATTTAGTTTGATTTTGATGATCAGATCTAATAGGATTTAGTTTGAATTTGTTTGATTCTGAATCAGATCTGATAGTATTTTATTACGAATTATGTTAGGATTAAGAGTTTTTTCTATAAAAACGGCATAATGCCGTATTTTAAAGACGATGTATAATGAATTTAAAATCCGAGAAATGTGCATGAATTCATGTGTTCCAAGAAAATTTGGATTTGTTGAGAGTGGGCGTGGATTCGTTTAGGTTGATTTCCGAACTCCCTTCTATTCTCCCCCAAATCTATTAAAAAATTCTAAATTTCAAATCGCTAATCTTAATCTACTACTGTCCTGCATCACCTTTGGCCAGAAAATCAATTATTATAGAAGTTTCGATACTTTAATCCTTTTTTTATTTTATCAGCCTTTCGTAATTTAGTTTAAATTAACTTTTCAGCTCATCTAGAATGTATCTTTAGGTGCTTCATCCAATTCAATTTTAGAAGCAATAGCAGTTACTCTCTGAGGACTGCTACAACCTCTGCACCAATTGCACCAGAGAGCACTTTGCCCTGGTTTAAGACCAAACCTATACATTTCGAATTTTATTATCTCCAGGTTTAGTAAATAAAAAGAATAAGGAAAGAAAAAGAAAGAGTTAGGGGAAAAAAAAAAAGAAGGCTGTCACCTTAACGCAATGAATTTTTATCTTCGTAGCGTAGACACTTACTTCTATAGTATCAGACAAGTATTGTAAAGTTTGGGTTTGTCATTTGTAGTGTGAAATCGTATTCGATAAGTCCTGGTGAATCTATATCAACAGCTTGTAACTTGTGTGCCAACATGCACTCGCCAGGAATGAAATAATTAGCGTATCATTGTCAAATTATTCGCAGACGTTTGTTTCCGCTAAAATATATAAAATGTTTAGTCTGGTGTACGGTTATCAAACATACCAAGCATGAGCAAATGCGAAAAATGCCGAAGAAAATTTCATCACAATGTATGAGACAAGTAAGCCTCACCTCAAGATAAGCCTGTCCCATGAACTGTAACCAGCAAACAGTAGATTGTTTTCAGTGATGGTACGCTGATCCTCAGGCCTGCCAGTTAGGAGGACCAACTGAAATCCAAGCCCTTGAAGTTCCTCGTAGAGCATCAGACTTGCAGGCAAAGCCGGAGCGCTCGCCTTAAAGACCCATTTGTCCCATAAAGTCTCGTTGAATGGCTTCACTCTGCAAAAATACGAACGTTAGAGGAAAGAACAAGAGAGTAGGGAAACTTAGAAAGAATCTTATAATTTGGCCATTAAAAAGGTTTTACACAGTTCCTTCTACTCCTGACATCTATAAATCTATGGAAAATACTTTTGAAGTAAAAGGTAAGATATTACCCGAATATCCACAAAAATACTCCATGATTTAATTACACGATTGTACAGATCCATTGAGATATTCCCAAAGGATTCCATTTTATTATTTTAGGAATGCAAAGTTTGTCACCGGATCGATAAAAAAATAAGCCTTAATTACAGTTAGATCCCCTATAGTATTGGGATGTGTAACTTAATACCAATGAAGTTTGAAACTCTCAAAAAAATATTTGGACTTAGTTATTTTCACTCTCTCCTTTATTATTAAAGTGCACTCTTATCCCTCAAATTCCTATTCTACCATCGTCCCTCCGTTTAGCTAGCACACTTTCTCTCTCTCATCTCTCTCTCTCCCTCTCTATCTCTCTCTCAGTCACTCACGCTCCCTCTCTGACTGACTGAGAGAGAGGGATAGAGAGAGAGTGACTGAGAGAGAGAGATAGAGAGGGAGAGAGAGAGAGAGGAGAGAGAGAGAGAGTGTACTAGTTAAAATGAGAAATAATGATAGAATAAGAATTTGAGAGACAAGAGTACATTTTAGTAAAAAAAAAAAAAAAGAGAGTGAAAATAATTAAGTCCAGCAATTTTTTTGAGAGTTTCAAACTTCATGAGTGTTAAAATTACATACCTCCAATACTAAGGAGGTTTAACTTTAATTAATCCTAAAAATAAAACAATTTTGCTGAAAACAGAGATGGTTAAATTTAAAACATTTGGAAAATGCAGTCTATTTTACTTATGATTTATGTGTGGCTCGCAGACTTTATCTTTAGTCCCTCTGATGACGTGGTTTCTTTTTAACACCTCACCATTCATCGTACATTATTAGTGAATCACAGATGCCTAGTACCAGAAAAAAATGACCGTCTCAACCTCCAAAGAGGAAAAGTAGTCAATATCCGAAGCCAAGCCCCGAACTTATAAGAATTGCTCCGTGGGCATGCCACCCTCCATATTCACATCTTTCAAACTTCAAACTGCACTTTCAGTAATATTGCCACGTTCCCCATTGGGACAACAGTGGAGCCCATGAGGTGACATGCCAGACTGTACCCGACATGCAACTTGACAGACACAGATAAGCACTAAAATGACTGATGAATGATTAATCCAATGTCAAGTTTCCATCCCCACTCTTTATCTTCTCTAAGTTGGATGAGAATTTTCGAGTTAAATGATCAACTACTAGTCAGTCATATTCAAAAATTCTAATTAAAAAAAATTAGAATTTTTTATTTTTAATACAAAATTTTGAATAGGAGATCTTCAGATCCACCATTCTCATCCAAATTCAAGAGAATCAGAATTTCTAAAGGAACGCACTACTAGTTCTAATGAGCACACTTCACTGAAATCCTTATATTGTAAGTTTGCTTTTGAAAACTTCAGATCATATTGTCCTTATTTTCAATCTCTATCGATCCAAAAGATTATTCTTGTTTGGAGTTACATCAATCCAGTATTATTTTCCATTCGAAATTATTTTCCGTCGGATTTTAGATTCCAAATAATATTATTTTCCATACGACAGGTACGAGACTGTGATGACATCACACAGAGATTTGTAATGGTGTCGAATGCAGACTCACGTACCGACAATAGGACTAAAACTTATCGGAAGAGATTGGGTGATAAAACTGAGGGGGGTAGAAATGAGAGTCCTGATGTATTTAGTGGGAAACTAAAAAAAGGACCATAGGAAAAAGTGGTGTGCGCCCTAGAAAAAAAAAAAAAAAAAAAAAAAAAAAAAAACCCTAAATCATGAATGAAGAGAAGGATGCCATTACCCATATCCATTGTCCCTGTAATAAGGAAGATTGCTGAGCAACGTCTCGTCAATGTCAAACACCCAAACGTCCTTACCGTCGCCGGCCACCGGCACCGTCCTCGCGAACCCCAGCGCCTCGGCCGCCACAACCTCCGAATCCGACAAGTAGCGCTCCTCGTTCATGTACCTGGCAACGGAACCGCCGCATATCGACGGAACGGTTCGCCAAGGACCGGCGTTTCCGGTCTCCACCGAGAGACGCCAGCTGTCGCAGAAGAGGCGGCCGCCGCCGTCGGGTTTTTTATTGGTGAGGATGTTGAGGCGGGCTTGTGAGGAGGTGAAGGGGGAGAGAGTGGAGAGCAGGACGAGGAGAGAGAAGTTGAAGAGGCCCATTTGGAAATGAGAGGAGAGCGATGAAGCCTAGCTCTCTTCTCTTGGTTCAATAACAAAGAGGGAGCCTTTATTTTGAAATAGAAAAAATAAAAATGGAAGGGATTTGATAACGCAAAGAACTAGTAGGGATGCAGCCGGACACGTCCATTGCCATCTTGTCAAGGAATGTATGGATCCGTAATTTTTTAGATTGTATTTTTAATTTAAAAATTTGTTAGATCCCTAGATACTGGAGAGGGTTTGTATTAGGGGTGAATAAAATTTAGTTAAAAACAAAATAACTAATTGACACTGATTTAAATAAATAAAATCAAATTGAAATAATTGATAGATTTCTAATTTCTTGCTTCAGAAACCAAATTTAACTGATCGAGTTATTATATATATATATATATATATATATATATATATATATATATATATATATATATATGGAAAACGGGAGGAGAGCTGGCAGTTCAGGAATTTTCTTGAGCTACTGCTACATGGCGGCTTCCCATTTGTCAAGCCACAAAATTTAAGTAGCAGTAGTTTAAATATGAGTAGGATAAATTTGAAATACAACAAATCTGAGGGTTTTATTTGCATGAAGATTTAAGATAAATGGAGCAGCCAAATTTCTGAAATCTCAACTCAATGAATCTCAAATTGCTTGCAAGTTTCTGAAATTTTCTTTTGTTTGTGCTGGGAAATGCTAAATTGGTTGTATCTCACAAGATGTTTGTATAAATGCCCATGTGAATTATTTCATTGAATTAAACAACTCAATTTAGTCTATGATAATTTTTTTAAAATTTTCAATTCAATGTTTAGATGCTTGGTAGTAGCCAATGTCAAGATTTTGTCAATCCGTAAACATTTTTTTTTTTTTTTTTTTTTAGTAGAGTGAAGTCGTCGGTGTGGGTTTGGCAAGGTCTTCAAAGATACTCTCTCCGCATCCAAATCGGAGACCGCCTTCAAGAGAATCACCCGACGGATTGAAGCAAGGACTTTGAAAGTTCATTGTGGAAATTGCCAGTATCAACCACCTTCGCGACTGCAATATCATCTACCCATAGTGTTGATGTCGCCACCGAGCCAAGGAGTAAGAAACACCACAAACTCCTTCATGGCATCAGAAAATTTTCATGCCCACACAACAAGAAAACAACACTAAACGAATAATAATGACATCTTTGACAGTCCTACTAATTGCATTACCATCACTAGAGGCCTAAAGAACTGCATGGCCACAAGGTAAACATAGTGATTATGCTAAAATACTTTTGACCGGCTGTTTTATATCCGACGCCTTCTTGAATGTGGTCGCTTGTACCCGCATAAGACAACTGCATTCAAATATGTATGAAGGTTTTGAGGGGGAAACAGAGAGAGATTTTTGAGAGAGAAAGAGATTCTGAAATTTTATTTTAAGGTAGAAGAGAGATTACGATGTTCTCTATGATGGCAGCAAAGACATCAGGAGTTTTGTTTTGAAGGGAGAACGTTTTGCAACTAAAACCCTCAAATTTGTTGTATTTCAGTTTTATCCTACTCATATTTAAACTACCAGCTACTTAAATTTTGTGGCTTGACAAATGGGAAGCCGCCATGTGGCAGCAGCTTAGGAAAATTCCTGAGCTGCCAGCTCTCCTCCCGTTTTTCCATATATATATATATATATATATGGGATTTCTGTAGGTGAGCCGCCAGCTCAGGAAAAGTTACGTGAGCTAGCGGCAAAACTGTAATGATCCAATGATTTTTCTTCAATTTTTTTTAATAATCACTATCTCTACCTCTTTAACTTTTTTTGGATTAAATTTCATAAATTTTGGATTTTATTTACCCTTTCATCGAGTGCATACAAAATGTTTTATTCACTGAAAACCGTTAATTTTGTGTTAGCTTGATGGAGGATCAAATCAAAACTAAAACCCAAGAAGTTGGATATGAGTGAACCCTAGGGGGTTGAGATCATAATCCAAAAGAAATTTTATTAAAAAAATTATTGGAGATAGTGATAATGAACTGCAGCTCAGGTAACTTGCGTGAGCTGTCAGCTCATTTCCATTTTTCTCTATATATATATATATATATATATATATATATATATATATATATATGAGATTACTGTAGATGAGCCGCCAGCTCAGGAAAAGTTACGTGAGCTAGCAGTAAAACTACAATGATCCAATGACTTTTTTTAATTTTTTTTAACAATTACTATCTACACCTACTTAACTTCTTTCAGATTAAATTTCATAAATTTTGGAGTACATTTACCCTTTCATCAAGTGCATAAAAAATATTTTATTCATTAAAAACCGTTAATTTTGTGTTAAAGATGGAGTACCAAATCAAAACTAAAACCCAGGAAATTGAGTATGAGTGAACCCTAGGGGGTCGAGATCATAATCCAAAAGAAATTTTTAAAAAAAGATTATTAGAGATAGTGAAAATGAACTGCAGCTCAGATAACTTATGTGAGCTGTCAGCTCATTTCCATTTCTCACTCACTCTCTTTCTCTCTCTCTCTCTCTCTCTCTCTCTTAATATATATATATATATATATATATATATATATATATATATATATATATATATATATATAGAAGAAATGGGAAATTCACTGACAGTGAAGAAAATTTCTTCACTCTCACTTAGGTGGCCCAATGAAATATATACACATGTTGCCAATCAAGATAATAAATAAAAGAATTTCCTTAATCACATTTTGAGTGGCGCCACTTGTACATATTTCATTGGGCCACATATGCACTGGTGAAGGAAATCCTTCACCGCCAGTGAATTTTCCATTTACTCAGATATAATAATAATAATAATAATAATAATAATAATAATAATAATAATAATAATAACAATAATAATAATAAATTTAATATAAATTGGATATTTTGAATAAATATGCTTACTAAAATAATTAAAACTAAAATTTTTTAAATAGATTTTATTTTAAAAGGTTGAATTGAAGAACCAAACTAAACAGAACTAAATTGGTTTTAGTTATCACTGTTAATGTTGAAAATAACGCGTTATAAAACCTGTTATATTGCATTTTGAAACTTAGCGGAACCCTAATACTACGTAATAACTGAAAATAACTCAATGCACTATAACAATAGTTTTTTGATGTTATTTCACGTTATATTATGTAAAGTTACGTTAAATTACGTTCTCTATAATTACAATATTTAAGTATTTCTATATTATTGTTAATTATTATTTTGATTATTAGCTAATTTCTTAAATTTTCTTACTTGATAGTTGTTGGCTTGTTTAATTGCTTGTAAAATTGCTAACTTACTAATTTGCAATTATTTCCTTATTTGTTTATTGTAATTCCTCTTCGATTGTTGAAACATTTTACTTATTGATTCGATTGAATTTTTAAATGATCTAAAATCAACAATTACAAATAATACAAATTAAATATTATAAAATAAAAATTACAACAGTGATAATAACTGAATTGCAATAAGAAATTGGAATCTTGTTTTCTTGTTTAGATAAATATTGGAATTACAGTTGCAGACTTAGTACTAATTTATGATGATAAATGTGAAAATTAGTGTAAAACTTAATATATAATTAGAATATATTATGTATTACAAAATGATTATATATTCTTTTTCTAGAAATTTTAAATTTATTTTTTAATTTATAAAATTATTTTATATAGTTTTATATTTATTTTTATTAAATAAATAGAAAATTACATAAGCTACATTATGCGGTATATTATATGTGATATAATCTAATAAAATCAAAACATTACATTACTGTTATCACTATTTTAAATACTGACCACTCTTAATCGGTTCAAGTTAAAATAAATTGACAAAATCCAAATTGAAATCCATTTTGTACGCGTATGAGGATTGGTGGGGATCGGTGGACGTGTCATGTGACGGGGACATAAGAAAATAAAATTAATTTTATGAAACAACCTTCAAGTTGATATATTTTATATCAATAAGTCTTAGCTCAAGTGGCATCATTTCGTTTCAATTTGTGAGAGGTTCTTATTTTTTTATTAGGAAAAAAAAAGTTGATATATTTTATGTACTTTGTTGGATATTCTAACTTGCCTAAATTAATTTTTCTGTGCATGTTTCTCGTGTCCACAAAATATAATATTCTATAGGCTTTCACCATGTGATTTGGTAGGACATATGGAAACTTAATGATATTTAACTTTTTGATGGTAAAGAATTTTATTTCTGCTAATTTTTTTTATGATATCGAGAATCTAAACAACTTTATTATTAAACCTGTTATTAGTTCTCAGTTTTATTATATGATATGGACGTCATTCACAGAAAATAAATATAATAAAAATGTGCATATTTCGCTGGATATGTGGCAATACTATGAGAGATAAAATAAGAAATGAAAATATTCATGTTAAGGTAGGTATAGCCCCATCGATGAGAATATGCGAGAAAATTGCTTACGATAATTTGGTCATGTGTAACGTAGACCTATAAACCTATAAATGCACCAGTTCGATAAGAAGAGTTTATCAATACAGGACAAGTTAAAAGAGCGAAAAGAAAACCAAAGAAAATATGGATAGAGGTGATATGAAAAATATGGATTCTAGAGCTTTAAATGAAGAGATACTACTTGATAAGAATTAATAGAGAAGGATAATCGATGTGATCGATCCGGCATGATTCTCTTTTGGTTCATGTAACCTACTACAAGTATTTAGGATAAAAGGCTTAGTTGTTTGTTAAGAATCTAAACAACTTTTATTATATTTTTCCAGTTTGAAAACTATGGAAGGTATTTGCTATGTATAAGTCATGAATTTTTCCAAGAAGTAGCCTATCTCAATTCAAAAGGGTAAATCAATAAAAATTCTTTACAAGTCATGACACCTCCACCGATCCAATATCTATTTATTTATTTTAATTTTTGTTTCTAAATTTTACGAAACAACCTTCAAATTGATATATTTTATACCAATGAGTCTTACCTCACCTGACACCCCCTTTTCAATCCGTAAGGAGTTATGTTTTTTTATTAGGAAAAAAATTGATATATTTTATGTACTTTTGTTGGATATTCCAACTTGTCTAAATTAATTTTTCTGTGCATGTTTCTCGTGTCCACAAAATATAAAATCCTATAAGCTTTCATCATGTGATTTGGTAGGACATATGGAAACTCGTTGATATTTAACTTCTTGATGGTAAAGACTTTTATTTTTGCTATTTTTTTTTTATGATATCGAGAATGTAAACAGCTCTGTTATTAGGTCAGTTTTATTATATGGTATAGAATGCTAGATTATAAAGAAATGTCATTCACAGTAATGTAACAGAAATGCACATACTTTGCTGGATATGCGACAACATTAGAAGAGATAAAATGAGAAATAAAAATATTCGTGTTAGCATAGGTGTAGCCTCTATCGATGAGAAAATACGAGAAAATTGCTTACGATGATTTGGTCATGTGCAACGTAGACCTATAAATGCACCAGTTTGACGAATGGAGTTTATCAATGAAAAACAAATTAAAAAAGCGAAGGGGAGACAGAAGAAAATATAGATGGAGATGATACGAAAAGATATGGATTTTAGAGTTTTAAATAAGGAGATACTACTTGATAGGAATGAATATAGAAGGATTATCAATGTGATCGATTCGGCATGATTCTCTTTTGGTTCATGTAGCCTACTGCAAGTACATGGGATAAAAAGCTTAGTTGTCTGTTGTTGTTGTTCGTTGAGAATCTAAACAACTTCTATTATATTTTTCCAGTTTGAAAACTATGGAAGGTATTTGCTATGTATATAAGTCATGATTTTTTTTTTTCAAGAAGTAGCCTATCTCAATTCAAAAGGGTAAATCAATAAAAATTCTTTATATATTAGTTAGTTTCAAAAGGGCATTTCACCCTTTACTTTTGCGAGCCTGCATGAGACGCGATTAGGGCTTCCTAGTTAATTTTTTTTTTTGCTAGTTAAAAATAATACACATATATTTTGCAACATTATTTAAAATAAATTCCAACTAACAATCTGAACTTAAAATCTCTCGAGAGTAATAGTACAGCTAGAGAATAACAAAAATAGTTAGTCCCATTATTTTATTTTTTCGTTGGGAGAGCTTTGGAGGTGGGCTTATCATTTTTATCTCCGAGCAGTAGAATCGTAATACCATTAGATAATATTTGATTCACGGAATTAGAGACGTAGGAAAGGATTAGAAGTTTTAGAATAGTTAATTCTGAATCTAATTTTTCTGAATGGATAATTAATATTGAATTAATTATAATCAAGTAATCATGCATTTGTTTGTCACTATAAATTAAAGATAAAAAATTAAAATGATTTTCATTAATGAAAAGATAATGATTGTGTTTAGAAGTAAATAACAAGGGGAAAAAACAAAAAAAATCTCTAAACAATACTCAAATTCAAAGAGAGACAAGAATGAATAGTTATTAAGTTTATCGTACTCTAAATCACATGGCGCTGCTACTACCAAAACAAACAGAACTCGAGTTGCCCGATGGATCGATTGGAGCTGGGGCCATTACTTAGATGGGAAGGACTCGTCGCACGTGATGGAACCATGGCCGGCCCTTGAGAAGAGAGTTAATAGATACCTTTTGTTTTTCAGAGTGAGCCCTGCTCACTAATAGTTGGAAAAAAAATAATTTTTTTTCTCTAATTTTTGGGGAAAAATATGGGATGCATCTAGTAACTCTCCCTTGAGAACCAATCACCTCTCCCTTGAGAACCAATCACATGAATTGAATTGAATTGAATTGAATGCGTGAGACCCGCATCTTCTCCTCTGTTTTTTTGTTTTTTGTTTTGTTTTGTTCCATTTCGAGCTACTTTTGCTCGCATAGTGCCTCTATGGGGTCACATGGACTGAGCAGAGATCGGTTAAAATTGAAATAGCGAATCAAAACTGATCTGAATAAAAAAAAAAAATAGAATTGGAACAAAATAATTCAGTTAGATTTAAATTTTGAATTTTAAAAATTGAAACCGAATTGAATCGATTGAATTATTTAAAAATAATATATTATACACAAATATATACACATATATAAATAACCCTCCCCGGCACTCCCAACACACACACATATGAGAAAACGGGAAATACACCGGTGGTGAAAGAAGTTTCCTTCACCACCGCTTAGGTGGCCCAATAAAATTATTACACGTGGTGTCATTTAAGAGAATTCATTTATTTGTTATTTTGAATGACGTCCCGTGCTATAATTTTATTGAGCCACCTAAGCGGCGGTGAAGGAACTCCCTTCACCGCCGGTGTATTTCCCGTTTCCTATATATATATATATATATATATATATATATATATATATATATATATATATTATAGATAATAAATTCAATACAAATTGGATATCTTAAAGAGATATCTAACTAAAGTAAATTATAATTTTTATTCAAAATTTGGTTCTAATTGAACTGAATTGAACCAAATTAGTTTAGTTCAGTTTCAGTTTCCTTTGCTAATTAGTTCAGTTTGGTTTTATAAAAATTAATAAAAACCAAACCAAACCTGACCGATGTCCACACCTAGGCCTATAATATCTCCTGGTTACATGGTACACCTAATGTTATCCATATCCAAACTTAATAAGATTAGGGTATTTATATTTGATCTATATTTGTTTCTTACCAATTTGGAATTTTGTTTCTCGAGTTGCCCAATTTGTGAAAATTTCCGAGTTTAACTCTCAATAGGGATTCAATTTAGATAATGTTGTAAAAAATATGCGTCTTTGGCTTTGACTAGCAAAAAAGAAATTTGAAATTTGGATCGGCTTATAGAAGTAGTTGTTAGATTTTAAATATTTTTTTTATATTAAAAAATAGTTTGTAGACGAGAAATACAAAGAAAAGAGAATTAAAACCAATTTAACTTTATGGATAAAATGAGTATTATCTTATTAGGACATCATTTTTACAAAATTTATAAATTTAGTGGCATTATATCTCATAACCTAAAAGGATGTTTGATTTTTCAAGATTTTGGGCACTCTTATCAAGTTATTGGCTATGGATAAAGTACGACTAAATTGAAACTCGATATATTTATGGATGGAATTCTTAGATACAAAAATAATCCGAAAGTTTTAATGGGTATGATGAAATTAGCGTCTAAATCCAAAAAATTTGGATCATGTTTATCGCCCTCTAAAACGACTGGTTTCTTAAATTAAAACGGTGAGGTTGATGTCAGGAATCTACCGATATTGTTGTATATAAAACAATTGACTCCTTGAATTAAAATGGTAAGGTTGATGTCAGGAATCTATCAATATTGTTGTATCTAAAACTACTGGCTCCTTGAATTAAAATGTTGAGATTGATGTCAAGAATCTATAAATATTATTGTATTAAAACGACTGGCTCCTTAAGTTAAAATGGTGAGATTGAATTAAAAAATAAAAATAAAAAAATGAAGCACTTAACCATTTTGGTTGGCTTTATGAAGGGGCTTGCAATGAACATAAGTGAAATGTTAATATTGAGTTTGAAGCCTGTGAAATTAGGCTCTTGATTTGAAAATGAGATGAAAGAAGAAAATTGTGCCGGAAAAATCACCACAAGATAGTTCATTTTGGGGAAATTCTATTTACACAATGGAAATTTACTTTTCACACACGATTTTAAAACTTATAAATAATTACAACTTTACCATTTATTTTTTTTAACTAAGTTACCCTTTTAAATCACAAATTAAGACTTTTTAAAATTTAGAACTACAACTCATTGTCTACCTTCTCTGTTTTTTCTCTAGAGCCTTTAAAAATATTTTTTAGTGGAATTTAATTTTGAAAAAAATACATCTCCCACAAATCCATTGACTTGATTTCTTAACCTCTTAATTTTTTTTAAATTCATGTTCCTAAAAAGATCTGGAGAAATTTTAATTCTTCGAATTTACTGTAACAAGTAAAATTAGGGTTTGAAGTTTTACTTTGAGTTTTTTTTTATTCAAATGGAAAATTCCAACATGCAATTCGAGGACAAATCTAAGATATAATTTAAATTTATTAAAAGTTTTTTATGTGTATTTGTTTGCAATTTATTATTACTTATGATTCTTTTGTGAGAGAGACGTCGGCAGCTGGTCGGGTTTTAATTCCCAACCAAGCAATTTTTTGGTCGGGTATTAATATCCGACCAACATATTTTTACCTTAGAAATTAATATCCGACTCGAAAAATTTGAGATCGGACGACATATGGAGATAGAGAGAAGGATGAGGGTTAAACTTGAAAAAAAAATTTGGTGCATAGAGTAAATTGGTGACATTTCAAAATGCAAGTTTGGTATAAAGAGCATTTAGAGCGTTAAAAGTAAATTGCAGTGTGTAAATAGAATTTCCCTTCATTTTGGTATGTATTAGTAATCCATTAGCCTTGTCTCCAGCAGCATCACCCCCATGTAATTTGTGATAGTTTCCGAGTTTAACTTTTTATAGGAACTCAATTTGGATAATATTATGAGTTTGAATAAAAGAAGGATTAATTGTAGTAAGATTTTTGTAGTATAGAGCTAATGTAACTTATTGTCTCCTAACTTTAAAACTCTCAGTTTAATTCCTGAACTTCTAATTGTGTTAGTCAACTATTTATTTTTCTCATCCTTGTTTAAATTGAATTGCACTTTTTTTTAATGAAAAATCCCAAAAGATTATCTTCTCCCTCAATATAGAGTGAGTATTAAAGTGGGAAATAGGATATTTTAAGGTTTTCATAAAAAAAGGCAATTCAATTTAAATAGGGATAAGAATAATAAATTATTGACAATACCACTAGAAATCTAAAAAATAAACTGAGAGTTTTGAAATTATTAGCTCATCGGTCCAAATCCATCAAATATATGGGGATAATGAACATGATTTGCTTGCTTCGGTAAACGTCCAATCCAATTGAACCCAAATCAAGCAACAAATCCTCGAAACAAACTGACTCAATGTACCGAGACATCAGTCCAGAGAAATTATTTTAGAAAAATATAAGTCATATAACAATTGAATACCGTGAATGCAATCACTTCGATCACGCTTGTACTGATTCTGCATGCAATGAGTTTTAATAAGTATGTATCCATATTTGCACTGATTTTTTTTTTCTTTTTTTCTTTTTTGGCATAAATAAACTAATTTCTTTTTGCATCTGACCGTATCCGAACTCATAAACTCGGCATTACATACAATTTGTATTGAAAAATACATCCAAAATAAATCAACTTTGCATACGCATACCACACGAATCCGGTGGATGTTGAAATATGATTGATATATGATGGGTTAACTTTTTTAATTTTATTATTTTTATTTTTTTTCCCGAGAAGTATCACCACCTTATTATGAAGCTACAGTCTCCCAATTTTACTATGAAGCTACAGTCTCCTGATCTTATTTTGGTTGCTGTCTCTTCGCATTCCTCTCAACGTTCTACTCCACAATCACAATCCTCTTCGCATAAGTTATTTTGTCGGTATTGCAAGAAAAATAGTCATTTGATTTGATTACTGATTGTTTCAAGTTGCAGCAAAAATTTGTTGGTATTGCAAGAAAAGCGGTCATTTGATTACTGATTGTTTCAAGTTGCGGCAGAAAAAGACCCGAGACTCTCGAGATTCCCTCCAACATGCTGCTGCAGTTGTCTCCATTGGTTTTGCATTTTAAAACCCGTAATTAAATGCGCGCCCGATAAAATTTGAATCTAAATTGCTCTGATACCATGTTGAAAGACTCTCCCACTGTCCAAAAATTCCGAATTTATGGTAAGGACTGAGCAAAATTATTTTGTACTTTATCAAATCCAAATAACAAAATCTACTAACAAGCCAATGAATATTGTTTCAAATGTTTATATCCATGTTCAACATCCTGTAGGAAAAACATAAAAAAATAAAATCGGCACATCAGTAACCATATGCCTTTCTTCAGAATCTACTACGATTTAACGAAGAACAAAGCTCTAACTTACCGACTTCTTTCATTTCAGACAGCATATGTGAACATATAGAGGATAAACTAATGGAAGGAATGATCAACGGTAAAAAAAAAAAAAAAAAAAAAAAAAGCGGCTAAAAGAAGGAAATTAAGTTATATATATATATATATATATATATATATATATATATATATATATATATATATATATATATATATATATATATATGAGAAAACAGGAAATACACCGGCGGTGAAGGAAGTTTCCTTCACCGCCGCTTAGGTGGCCCAATAAAATTATTACACGTGGTGTCATTTAAGAGAATTCATTTATTTGTTACCTTGAATGACGCCCCGTGTTATAATTTTACTGGGCCACCTAAGCGGCGGTGAAAGAACTCCCTTCACCGCCGGTGTATTTCCCGTTTCCTCTATATATATATATATATATATATATATATATGAGAAAAATGGAAATGAACTGACAGTTCACGCAAGTTACCTGAGCTGTAGTTCATTTCCACTACCTCTAATAATCTTTTTTTTTTTAAATTTTCTTTTGGATTATGATATAAACCTCCTACGGTTCACTCATACCCAATTTCTTGGGTTTTAATTTTAATTTGGTTCTCCATCAAGTTAATACAAAATTAATCGATTTTCAATGAATAGAATATTTTGTATGCACTTGATGAAAGGTTAAATGAACTCCAAAATTTATGAAATGTTAATTACAGTCAGACCCCTTGTAGTATTAGGGGTGTGTAACTTAACACCCTTGAATTTTGAAACTCTCAAAAAATCCCTGACCTTAATTATTTTCACTCTCCTTTTTTTTTTATTAAAGTGTACTCTTGTCCCTCAAATTCCTATTCTACCATCATCTCTTCCTTTAACCAGCACACATCATCTCTCCCCCTCTCTCTCTCCCCCCCTCTCTCTCTATCCCTCTCTCTCAGTCACTCACGCTCCCTCTCTGGCTAAGAGAGAGGGATAGAGAGAGAGTGACTAAAAGAGAGAGGGATAGAGAGGGAGAGAGGGGGAGGGAGAGAGAGAGAGAGAGAGAGAGGAGAGAGAGTGTGCTGGTTAAAAAGAAGGATGAGAGTAGAATATGAATTTAAGGGATAAGAGTATACTTTAGTAAAAAAGAGAGTGAAAATAACTAAATCCAAGGGTTTTTTTTTTTTGAAGTTTTAAACTTCAGGGGTATTAAGTTATACACTCCCAATACTACAGAGGGTCTAACTGTAATTAACACTTTATGAAATTTAATCCGAAAAAAGTTAAGCAGATAGAAATAGTAATTGTTAAAAAAAATAAAGAAAAATCATTGAGTCATTATAGTTTTGCCGCTAGTTCACGTAACTTTTCCTAAGCTAGTGACTCACCTACAGTAATCCATATATATATATATATATATATATATATATATATATATATATATATATATATATATATATATATATATATATATATATATATATGAGAAAAATGGAAATAAGCTGACAGCTCATGTAAGTTAGCTGAGCTGCAGTTCATTTCCACTATCTCCAGTAATCTTTTTTAAAAAATTTCTTTTGGATTATATTCTCGACCTCCTAGGGTTCACTCATACCCAATTTCTTAGGTTTTAGTTTTGATTTGGTTCTCCATCAAGTTAACACAAAATTAACGGTTTTCAATGAATAAAACATTTTGTATGCACTTGATGAAAAGGTAAATGAACTCCAAAATCTATGAAATTTAATCTAAAAGAAGTTAAGGAGATAGAAATAGTAATTATTAAAAAACATTAAAGAAAAATCATTAGATCATTATAGTTTTGCCGCTAGCTCACGTAATTTTTCCTGAACTGACGGCTCACCTCAAGTAATCCATATATATATATATATATATATATATATATATATATATATATATATATATTCTAAACAAATATTTAATTTTGTTTCAGGAGAACACATTAATATCTCGTTTTAGCCCCATGTTTATCATAGTTCCACATTAAGCATGCAATAAAGTAAGAATGACTTGGTTATTACTTTATTTGCATATATATATTATGAAGATCAGACAGCAAACACTGTGCATTTGAGATCAACGAATAAGTTCTACCTCAGTAATATTATGGGTAAAAATAGGAAAGCAAGATTTCTTAACCGAGTTGCTTATTAGAAGAAACAACACTAGCATATCGAGGAAAAATATTACGGGTCATTCAGTATGTCACGATAAATGCTCGAAAAACATATCAGAGATGAGCTAATTTAATTATTTGAAAACTTATTATTTTTGTTTAATTGTCACATTTAGCATTGTTATTTCTCTTTTTTCTCGTAAATTTAGAACTTTTTGGGGAGTGAAAAATGTAGCCCCGGATCATGAGTTTGTGCAAGAAATCACCCATCAGTTAGCAAAAACTGTAGTTGATATAAATATAAACAACCGAAGCTCCTGAGCTCACCTTCGATCACTTGACATTGTGTATCCTCTTAGCTGAGATGAGAGTGTTGGATAAAAGCATGGCAATGGTCATTGGGCCGACTCCACCGGGAACCGGAGTAATGGCAGAAGCTACCTTAGATGCCTCTTCATAGCAAACATCACCAACCAGTCTATAACCTCGAGGGCTTTCGGGATCCTGAAAAAAAAAAAAAAAAATGATATCAGACTTTCTAACATAACTACTTTCTGCGCGAACGTGACATTGAAATTACAAGGAGAGGAGAGTAACACTTAAAAGAGTTATCGCTGGGTGACTAGCTACAACTACAAGAAAGAAGAGAACATCAACAGGAACCGACCACTGACCAATCCTAGGCTCAAAAAATAAAAAATAATAATAAATCTGACCAATCTCGAAAGTGTGGTCAAGGACTCGCCTGATGAATGATGGCTCCTACAAATGTTAGATTTTCATGCTATGAATCCAATCAAGCCAAATCAGTTCCTAACAGGATCAGGTACAGGCAAAAAAACCGAAAAAAGAAGAAAATGAAACTCATTAGGTTCGCAGGTTTGGTTTGATGGTTAACAGTGTGGAGATTTGTAATTCACAGAGGTAGGATAGAGAAAGGGGTGAAGTTCTAATATTGATTGTACATTACTAAAATTGCATGAATACTGACATCTCGACATAATTATGACACGATATAGATATAGTGATTTAACAGAGTAGGGATAGATCAATGACATTTTAAACTTGTCTTTTTCGAGAATATACTGATAGACAACAACATGACCGAATGAGGCAGTGACATACACTGCAGTCACATGCAAATTCCACAAAAAATTAAAATAAATAAATAAATAAATAAAAGCATCAAATTGAGAACTAATAAACTAGCATGCGACAGTTTAATCGTTCATAATAGACAAGAAACATGAAAATCACATAGTAGGCTATGATGCACTATGAATGCATCAACCCTCCCATTTATTTTCAGTGATAGAAATATAAATCTATACAAAGCAAATTGAATTTTGGACCCATATTTACTTTCAATTATATATTTGACACATGTCAGTCTGTAATATATTTAGGATGTGCTGGATGTGGTATATATAGAAATATGCATCAGTCAAACAGAAAATGTTTTGAAGCACCTATATGTCATAGTTTACAATCCAAAGACAAGTAGCAATATTCTCGAAAGATTGACTTCAGGATTTAAAACCCGGCGATCCATTTATATCTAATCATGAATGATGGAAGAAAAAAACAGAAACTAGGAATATGGCAAAAGAATAAACCTCATTGAACTGGACCTGTGAGAATCATTTTGGATTTGATCAAATAGCACCAGCCTACACAATCCACATCTCAGCTTACTTACTTTAGATGACACATAAAACATGACTATGCTATGAATTCTCTTATCGTATATTCCAGATCATGGCCATACTAGCTATCAATATAACAAAGATGTGAGTGACCGTTGAGTCCTGGGTATTTGTGCCATAAATCAAGTCCCTAAACAAGTAATGCACTACTCAAAGTAAGGTGCACAATTTTTTGCGGGGAAACCAAACAACTCTCTCACTTTTCATACTCGGTTCTTACAATTAGCCCAAAAAAATCTGGGATTCTAAAAAGAAAACTTCAATCTACATGAGCAGGAGACAAATGATGCACTTCACACTGGTTTATTTGCATGGTAAGAAATCAGCTGCTCTTCTCTAATGCTAAAAAGAAGTCGGGCATCTAGACACGGCATTATTGAACAAGCGAAACAGAAATATTGTACTAAACAAGAATGATTCTATCAAGACATTGCTTCAGAAACAATAGGTAAGTTCTCTCTCAACATTGGAAACATAATGATACTACTGGGGCTCTTCTCCAGTATGTGGATTGCTCAAGCTCGACTTCAATGCTGCAAAAAATGGAATCAAGACAGGAATAGGATATATTCAGGACAACTTAGGTGAATCTCTGCTTGTATGCCTGCAGAGATTACTTAAGCTCCTTCAACGTCTGGTAATTCTGCTACGGAGGGAAATCCAACAGGTTAGGCAAAACTACTAGTCTATTAGAGAACATTAACCCTTGAAGAAGATTCCAAGCTAGCTGTACTTGCACCGGATATGGTGTTCTACACAGGTTACATATAAGAGAATGTTATTGCTGTATTCCTTGTAAGACACCAACATCTTCAACAGATACTAAGCAACTTTGAAATATTTCTTCTCAAAAACTTATTCTAATATTTTATGATGATTAGATTGTTCCATATCTAAATAATTTTACTTTTACAGCTATATCTCGCACTTTAGCTTAGTTAGGAGTGTGAGTATAGTATTTTATAGAAGAGAAGGAAAGAGGGCAATGTTTTAAAAAAAAAAAAAAAATCCTAATAATCCAAAATTAAAAGCTAGTTTAAATAGACGAACCAGAATCATAAAGGCCAAATCATAAAAGAGACCTCTATAAAATTTGCAGTTTATTTTGCTAAGGTTTTCCTTGCTACTTTAGTCACCACATAACATCCAAAAAAGATGCTATCCAAACTAAACTACATAAATTTCTGTAAAGAAACTAGACTTTTTTTCTTAAAACCTTCCAACAGTACACATAATGAAATCCTCACATCTCCCTCCTTTTTCCCACACTTATGCAGTGACTTAGGCTCTGTTTGGTTTGAGGGAAAATGAAGGAAAGAAAAGAAATTAAGAAAGAAATTTTTTTTCTATTGTTTGGTTTGTGAGAAAATTTAAAAGAAAAGAAAGTATTTCCTTACTAACCAAAACATCATGGAAAAACCAATTTCTATCTTCTTTTCTTTTCTTTTCTCTTTCCCTTTCTCTTTCTTTTTCTTTCTTCCATTTTCTTTCAAACCAAACACAGCCTTAGTGATTCTAAAGAATCCCTAAAGAAATCAAAGGTAAATCCTGTTTTGCTTATGTGTCACCAAAGCCGTTTTTCAGTTTGAATGGCCAAGTAGATGCAGATAATTTTATGACAATTCTATTATATATTTTGCCTGCATCTAGTTGTTTGAAACCCTCAAATGAAGCTCATTTTGGCACCAAAAAAATCATATGGCTGATATAGCTTCCAACTATGTCGAAAACTAAATCAGATCTTTTCCTCTTTTTTTTTCGAACTCATTCATATAGATGGAACAACTTCAGTTGGAAATGATGAAGTGAGAACTATGCACAAGACACGCACAAGGCCAACCGCAGAAGGATGAAAGGTTAGAAACAATCTAAGAGATTATGTGCCCCCATGGATATCCTCACAATCCCCTTTGTCCATTTCTCAGTCCCTACTGAAAATCTAAACAACCTTCAGCCCAGTTCCAGAAAGAAAAAGTCTTAATCTATATACCACAAACACTTCTACCATAACCATCAGCCACACCCCATACAGGATATTCATGAAATACAAAACTCTTTTCAACATTACTCAAACACTTGGTAGTTATGCCCCCAATTTTGCACTATTTGTAAGGTAGAAATTTCTATGGAACTTCTATACTTTATGAGTTTGAGTTATTTGTTAATTCATTTATACACCAGACTACTTACTTCAGCATAACAAATCATGATAACTAGTGGATGAGAAAGTAAAGATGAGCTTATCTAGATTATGCATTTCAAGTTTGTAGTATTAAATATCTTTTTGTGTGTGAGAACTTACATCCCTGTATTCTACATTTTACAAATTTGCCATATCCCACACCCGCATCCATTACCCACACCCATACTATACCCGTCTATCTTCATAGCAATGTTGGAAATAATGCGCTATGAAACGCGTTATATTGCGTTACGTAATCTAACGGAACTCCAGCACTACGTAACAACTGGAAATAACTCAGTGCACTGTTTCAGTATGTTTTTTTTATATTATTTTACGTTATATTACATAACGTTACATTAAATTACATTATGTTACGTTATTTACAATTATTTTTTTAGTAATTTCTATATTGTTATTGATCATTATTTTGATTATTAGCGAATTGCTGTAATTTTCTTACTTGATTAGTTGTTGGCTTATTTGATTACTTGTGAAATTGCTAACTTATTAATTTGTAATTGTTTTTTTATTCGCTTGTTGTAATTTCTCTCTAGTTGCTGAAATATCTTACTTGTTGATTTTATTGAATTTTTTACCGAACTGAAATCAACAATTACAAATAAGATAAATTGAACATTACAAAATATAAATTACAACAATGATAATAACTGGAATTGAAAAAAATTGGAATTTTGTTTTCTTATTTAAATGATGACTAGAATTACGTTGCAGACTTAATATAATTTATGAAGATAAATGTGAAAATTATTGGAAAACTTAATATAAAATTAGAATAGATTATGTATTACAAAATGGTTTTATATTCTTTTTTTTTTAGATATTTAAAATTTATTTTTCAATTTATATAATTATTTTATATAGTTTTATATTTATTTTTAATTAAATAAATAGGAAATTGCATAATCTACGTTATATGTTACACTATATATGACATAACCTAATAGAGGCAAAACGTTACGTTACTGTTATTGCTATTTTAAACATTGCTGCATAGGTCATAGCCTCAAGTAGAATGAGGAAATAACACCCTTTCTGAAGTAAATTTTCTCATTAGGACTTGATCCTAAATCACCTCACTTCTAGCAAGATGATCATGAATCCAAGGAAACATCCCTAAGAAAGCAAAGTTGCTTGTACAGAAAACTGAAATTTAATATTTAAAAGTAAGTTGATATGAATAGTTCATAATTTTCCTTTAAATAAAAATTCATTGACATCATGGTACAATTGAAAAGTGAGATATCCTCATCCACACACAACACCCATGCGCGCACAAACACACAAAAAGGGAAAGACAAAGGAAAGAAAAGATTGGGCAACAAGTCAACTTGACTATAATCATTTTTTCAAAGCAGATGCAAACAAGTAGGTTGAACAGGCTGTACAATTCATGCTTGCAGCTACTCCAACAAAATAACAAGAAGATAATGTGTGCACGCACACACACAAACAACTACCGAGTGCATCCACTTTCTCTGAGATAGTAAGACATATGCAGAATGCATTTAAAATGTGGAAAAACCAATTCTTCAATGCTAGTCCACTAAATTTATATGTTTTATAATGTACAAAAAAATTGTGTAGTGTATTGATGAAGAGAGCATTTTACCTCAACTGGATTGATACCAACATCTATAACAACTGCACCAGGCTTTAGCCAACTGCCCCTTACTAAGTTTGCAACTCCACAAGCTGAGATTACTATATCGGCCTGTTGTATGATTTCCTCAGGATTACGAGTTCTCGAATGCACCACAGTGACAGTTGCATTTTCTTTCTGTTGAAATTATTCAAAATCTATAGTTAGCACTGAAAAACCCATACAAGTCTAAAAGCTGTAAGAGCACATACAATTGGTTGAAGAGAAAAAGTGTTGGTAATCCATTAATGGGATGCCAAATATAAATAGTAGGGGGGGCAAATGAAGCTGTGTTACTCCTCTTAAAGACCAAAAGCTTATTCTAATAAAAAAAGGAATAGACATGCACTTGTATTGGTAGTGTACCTGCAACAGTAAAGCAGCAGGCATTCCAACAATATTGCTCCGTCCGATTACAACTGCTCTCTTTCCTTTAATTTCAATGTTATACCTGTGCAACAATTCCATGCATCCTTTTGGAGTACAGGGGACAAATAATGGTTCCCTACCTTGCAGGGCAAGGGAACCAGTATTTAATGGATTAAAACCATCTACATCTTTCTCGATATTGACACAGTTAAGAATGTTCAGCTCGTCCATATGCTGCAAAAGAAGTCCAGAAAGAAAATTATAGCACAGTCCAGAAATAACCTTAACCCCAATCACACAAAAGAAAATGTGGTTGTTCAACACTACATTAGAGAACAGTCAAGCAAGATATATTTGCAAACCTACTCACATAAGAAACAATATTTTGTGCAGTAGTGGATGTTCCTAGAACCAAATTGCACAGAGATAACAATATGTCCATATGCATTGTTCGTGTTGTTCCATACTATATGCAATTATCATACAAAGCAAAAGCTTCACTTCAAAAGACTCATTATTGAATTAAATTCCTTATAACTGCTAAACTAACGCGTTATGTACAGGACTATCTCAAGGTGGTTCTGTAGTTTTCTCAAACAAAATCAAAAAATATTTTTGCACAATTTAGGATAGTTTCCACTAGTATTATTCAGGATTTTGCGGAAATTTCACCTTCTTCAATATAAGCAATAACTTTGAGAACAAGTTCTAAGTGTGTATCAATTAGTACTGAACAAAATTCTCAAGGTTAAATTCAGTTTAAGATAATTTCATAACAAATTTGTGATGGTTGTAAGCTAGGAAGCACGGACACAGATAAAAATTTGGACAGGATTCAAATATGGACACGGAACATGGTATTTGTGAAAAAATGAGGACACGACACAAATTTGGACAGGATTTGGATATAGACATTGGACACAGTATTTGTGAGAAAATGAAGACATAATAATTTTACTAAAATATCCAAAATGAAAGCACAAACAACGTACTGGTTCGTGTCTCTTCATTCTTTTACAAAGAAAAGTCTTGTTATCAACCATGCATCTTCTCTCTCGCTCACTCTCTATAGGCAAAGAGATAGAAAGAAAAGGTGGTAATGATAGTGAATTACAAATCAACGTAAAATATGGATACAAAAAATTATTTTTTCAAACATAAAAACCAAATAAGACTCATAAACCTAACTAGGCATAAATATTAAACCATTTAACTCTTCCTTTTCCAGGAACAACCTTTAAGAAGTTTTGATACGGCAATGACACGGTATTTTTTCCTTTAGCTTATTGGACACACTGCATGGCATGTCCGACATGATTTTTGGTGTGTGCCATCCCCAATTGCGTGTCCGTGCTTCTTAGGTTGTAAATTTTTACTAGGCCCAAAAACAATGACATACGAGTATTGCAAGAAAGAATTAGCAAGATTCTAAAGTTCGAGAGATGTAACATACGTTACATACCTGGCAAATATTTAAAGATTTAACATAATAAAAAATTTATTAATTTAAACATAAAATATCAGGAATATATGTCAAACCAAATCTTAAAATAGCAAAAAAAGTCAAACAGATGGAGCCTCAATTTTCTTTCCTATACACCTCTTTTATGTGAATTTGGTAAGGTTTTGATAGAAAATCCTTCTGATTATTAAAAATTACTTCAGTTAGTTGTGAAAGGACAGACCGCGATTAATAAGTGGGAAGAACTAGTCCCTAAAGGCGCAAACACAATTACAAAGAAGAACACCATATTCTACGTTTTTATCCTATAACTCTCAAATTCACTCATTGGCAACTAAAATCACATTCTTCAAATAATTTACCACTTCTTATTAAGTAACTCTACAACTAAATCACATTGTTCAAACAAAGCTAATATTTATAAAACAGCTATACACATGCACAAGCATACAAAAAAATAATTTAAAATGGCTAAATAAGATATTAAAAACCAAAAAACATAACATACATGAGGAAGGGGAAGCTGAACTAAGATTCCATGAACAGATGGATCACTATTAAAGCCTGAGATATGCTTTAGCACTTCTTCTTCTGTGCAGTCCTCAGGTAAATTAACTTCAAAAGATGAGATACCCGCAACTTCACAAGCCTTCTTCTTATTTCTCACATAAGTTTGAGAATCTTTCCTAGAGCCTACTAGAATAACTGCCAGTCCTGGAATAATACCAAACGTATCCTTCAGCCTTGCAACTTCAGAGGCCACTTCTTCTCGTATTTGTTTTGCAACTGACTTTCCATCGATGACCTTAGCAGATGTATCTGCAGTCATTGCCACTGTAAATACAAACCAACAAGGTAGGAAAAAAAAAGTTATTCCTAGTGGATGGTCTTTTATGGAAGAAAGAGCTACATATTCAATGATAAATTAGCTGGTTTAGCAAGTGCCACTAAATAACTTCTCCGAAATATTTGATAATTGATATTAAATAGAAATTTATTGTGTAGTTTCTAATAACTCCATCTTTAAGAAACAGATCTCTACCAAACTTAGTACAAAAGTGATTGCAGAGAATTTTTTAACATCAAGCTTGGAAGACAATATGAAGCTCATAACAGCAACTCAAATCTCGACCATAGAAATTATAACACTTGATTGTCCTAGAATCCAAAATAGTGAGTTAACGTGACAAAACATTGAACTTTTCCATTGCTATTTTTCTCTTCTAATCTAAAGCCAGTTTCAAATCCACGATAACACAACAATTCTTGTTTGTTCTTCAAAGAAAGAGAAAATTGACATCTGAGAGATGGTGTAAGAAAAAAAAATATAGTGGTTCCAAGCAAACTTTATTTGACAATTTTTAAAAAAAAAATGTTTTAGACTTTTAACCAAAGTGTGACAAAAACGAAGACAATGTTTGACCTGAACGATGCTGACACCAGCTATCAAAGAAATCAAAATGTTTATCTACCAAACTAAGTCATCGTTCATCATTAATATTGTCAATTTTGTGCACCTCAACTCTCTCTTTCTTTGTCAACACCACGGGCAAAAATCTCAGTGTGAAATCACATCTAAACCTTTCGTTTTATCATAATATTAGCTAATTGATAAAGTTTTGCGCAACACTTACTAACAACAGAATTTCTACTGCAATGAATTAAAGAATGTGGAATCTTAACTTCATTTGTGCCTCGATCACATGATATGGACAGAACTGTAAACTGTTTACAGTACTACCAACCTCCAAGTCCAACCAACCTGAAAAAGCTAGAAACCCGTATCATGCAGCAACCTTCAACCAACCCGATGCCCTCCATACACACATCACCCAAACCCAAAAAATAATATAATCTCTTCAAACATTAAACAAATTAAGTAAGCCATGGTAACTGGTAACCTTATCTTATCCATAGTCACTTTCATAACATTCAAACATATAAAAACCGATTCACAATTTTTACTGCTTCCATTGATTTTTCCATTAATACAAGTTCAATAAATAAAACACACAGATATTAATTCATGAATAAAAGATCGCTCACTTAATATTTGTTGAGGTTTCTTGGTGATATCCGCAAAAAGAATTTTTTTAAATCAGAAAGATTTTTTTAAAGAAAAATACAACAGATAGAAGAGCATTTCTGAGGGAAATTGAAACTATTTTTTCAAAGAGGAGCTCCATCTAAATCCAATTCTAGGGCATGAGTCGCATGACTAACAATTCATAAAGCAATCAAATTTCAGAAGATGACAAAGTTGCGGCCAAATTATTGAAATTGGCATGAAGGATTGTACCTGGAGAGCCAGCGGACAAGCTACCACTCGTCGACTTACGTGAAAAGCCAGGATTTTTACAGCTTAGGGCTTGAAAACGGGAAGCGACCGAGTTATGACAACGAAAGGGACGAGTAAACACCTTGCCGCTTCTATTGAAAGGATGGAGGAGGCGAGTCAAGCAGGACGAAGTGGCACGGTCGGAGAGGCCTGACGCCATGGCCACAAGCTTGATAAGGTAACGAGGTAGGGTAGCTCGAAGATTAGAATAGGGTTTAGCAATTAGGGTTTTGGGGAAGAAGCTAGAGGAGGTGAACTCTCTCAGCATTCAGCCATTCGAAGTTGAATCATGACGGTACATTGGGGAACCGCGGGGGGAGTGCGAGGCGTTAATGGTTGGGGTTCAGGTAGCGGTGGAATGCTGAGGGGAAATTCTAAATG
Organism: Dracaena cambodiana; assembly: GCA_036321105.1. Lineage (NCBI taxonomy): Eukaryota > Viridiplantae > Streptophyta > Magnoliopsida > Asparagales > Asparagaceae > Dracaena > Dracaena cambodiana. The sequence continues at coordinate 36,825,117 of JAYEPQ010000013.1, forward strand.
CGGACCACATTTTTCTAGTGAGCACTGTTTTTCCCTATATGTAAATCACTTTACGATACCGTATGCGGTGCTCACTAGAAAAAATGTGGTGCGCATTTAGAATTTCCCAATTCTTAGGCGTCAATGGGTGGGCCTCATGTGAAGGCCCAAACCCAAACCCTAAACCTAACCCTAATACTCAAAGAAGCCTAGAAGAGTGCCAAGGACGGGAGTTTCTAAATGAGCACACCATTTTTCCTAATGAATCTAGATAGTTTATTTTTCGCCAGATTTTGAGTCTGGACCCTTAAAAAATGGGCTCACTAGGAAAAATGTTGTGCTCCTTTGGAAACTCCCGCTAAGGACATACACCAAATTGCGAAGGGCATATAATATTTTTTTAAGTAATTACCAATTTGTCATTATTTTCTATGGACAAATTACCATTAATGTTTGAGGAAGGGGCGGGGACATTGGGCTTGGAGGAGTCAACATATTGATGGGTGGTGATATCCAAGCCGTGAATATGGCAAATCGAATGAAAGATAAGAGTTAGTATATTTTATAATGATTCTGATATATTTATAAAAGTAATCATAACTATAATTTAGAGTGAGGAATTTATAAGATTTAGCATATTCCAATATAAATATTCAGATATTAACCATTCTCATGAAACTTAGTGCTACGTAGAACAAAGTGTCCACCTCCTAAGAACAATACACTAGCCAAAATTGTGACTTAGAATATACTAAGTGCCACACAAAATATCCTTAGCTCAAATAGTATTCATCAAGTGAATACAAAATATTGTATTTACCAAAAACTGTTAATTTCGTATCTACTTGATAGGACACCAAATAAAAACTAAAATCCAAGAAATTAAGTATGAGTAAATCCTAAGGGGTCGAGATCATAATCTAAAAGAAAATTAAAAATAAATATTGGAGATAGTGGAAATAGACCGCAGACGGTGGGTCACTTCCATTATTCTCATGTATCAGCACTCTCACACACACATAGAGAGAGATGCATTTGAAAACCATTATTTTTGTACCTGCTTAATCAATATATTCCCATGATTTTTGGTATGTGTATACCAAAAGAGATGGAGATGAAATGATAAAAAAGAATTGGGAATATGAGTTTTGGATCCCTCTAATCAACTTCGACTAGAGGGGCGCTTTAGTTCCCATTTGCTCACGTGTTAGGGGACTGCTCCTATAAGAACGGTTTATATACTGAACTTTGTGAGAATTTTATCATGGGTCAGTCCATCCTTTTACACACACATATATATAGGATTTCTGCAGGTGAGCCGCCAGCTCAGGAAAATTACATGAGTTAGCGGCAAAAATATAGTAATCCAATGATTTTTCTTCAAAAAAAATTTTCTCGAATTAGGATCTCTATTCTCTTAACTTTTAATAAGATCAAATTTCATGAATTTTTTATTTCGTTAACAATTTCGTCAAGTAGATACAAAATGTTTATTAATTGGAAGTTTAAAATTTTGTGTCAACTTGATGGAGAATCAAATCAAAACTAAAACCAAGAAATTGGAATGAGTGAATCTTAAAGAGTTGAGATCATAATCCAAAAGAAAGTTCTTAAAAAAATTTATTGGAGATGATAGAAACGAGCTGCAGCTCAGATAAGTTGCGTGAGCTGTCAGCTCATTTCCATTTTTCCACACACACTAACACTATTAAGATTAATAGCAGAATTTCAAGTCACTCGGATACAATTTACCTATAATTTAAGAGAGTTCAAAAAAATTGTAATTTTAGTCATAGAAAAAAGAAATCATCCGGCTATAGTGCATGCAAGTTTGTATTGTGTTTATAAGTGTATTTCCAACTTTCATAGATATGTTTCGTGTCTTTTAAAAAAGAGACAATTCCTCCAATTTGACCCAACACTCTTATCAATCCAGGATCTTTATAAGATTATTGGCCTCATTGATAAGTACTACGAAGTCTCTTGTACTCGAGTACTACGAAGTCTCGTGTATTCGAGCCCATGACAAGGACTAAAATCTATTAGTATAGAATATTTTCTGTTCCAAGTGAAATCCTACATGTGAAATAATGAAAAGTGATTTTGTTGATGTGGAGATGTGCCGTCAACTTCGAGTGGAAGTGATGGGAGTTTGTTTCTAGTCCCACACGTTTATCTCTTATCGACTAGTTTTGGTATCATCGATCCATCATTCTTCCCTTGGAATATCTCACATTATGGAAATGTTTCATGGGAAGATAACTTTATTGTCTGGCATAGACTTTACCAACTTATCTTATATCTGTTCCTAAGCTGACTTCTCTCTTGAAAGCTTAATATCCTTGCACTTGCTCTTAAATGAATACCTAAGGGGAGTGCTATTGAATCATGCAGAGAGGTCTGCATAATTAGCAAATAAGATAAAAGAGGGTCTAGGAATCAGTCCCTTTTTGTTAGTAAGATCAAAGAAAGGAAACTTATAGAATAGTTGAAAAATAGGGACTCTTAAATTTGATTAGGTGTTGTCACTAGATAAATCGAATCTATTCTCAATTTCTTGGTGTAACATTTTTGTCCAGAAGAGTAGCAATGAAAAGTATTGTGATTGATTGGTGATTATCTGAATCTACTTGGAAGTATCCTATAACTTTGGTGATATGAAAGTAAGAAAGTGTGTGTACACACACATAAAAGACAAAACAAAACTTAATGAGAATCGAGACAAGATAATTATCCTTTTAGTAGTTTTTCAAACATTCCCATTTTTCGAACATTCCTGTCGAGCCTTTAACAATGATCAACCTTGTCTCTAATAAAGAACATAACTCCCTTCCCCTTCAGAAGGGAGTTTCCAAAAGAGCACACCATTTTTTCTAGCAAGCCACTTTCCAACTGAAAGACCAATGGCGTGTTCCTTTGGAAACTCTCCTTCAGAGAGACAATGTAAGTGGATAGTCTCATTTACTATCTGATACCCCTAGGCCATTAAGCAACTACGTTACACTAAATACTTTCTTCATGTAGTTTCAGACAGCGACTAACCTTTTCAGATTATCGAATAACGTCTTCATGTAGTTTCAAACAGCGACTAGCCTTTTCAGATTATCGAATAAACAAGGGATTTAAAGTTGTTAAAATGTCAGGATCTTTCAACTTCCGAGGGTACCTACCCTAGGCTACCAGGAAAAGAAATGGACAAGGGATTTGAGATTGTTTTCATCTCTGTTAATGATAAAGATTCATTTCAGATTTCTGATCCAAGACAGAAAAATTTAGATCAGATAGCATAGTCGATTCTTCTTCTTCTTCTTCTTCTTCTTCTTTCATTCTTCAGTTTTTTCCCCTTTTCTTTCTTCTTCGTGCCATGGAGTACAGTTGCAGGAATTTTAGAGGCAGAGGCAGCTCAATTGAATCTTTTCTTTCAAGAGCGGCTCAAACTTAACCAGCCTGTAGTTCAATTCAAGACATAGCAAACTGCATGATCAACTTGCACAACAATATTGCAAGCAAACTCAGCTGGCTTTGTTCTTCTCTGGGTGCCATTTGAGTACACATGAGAAAGATTGACCACTTTTGTACATCACAGTGACTACTGACAAGGAACAACATTTTCTAATTTATTAGTAACAAATCATCATAACATCACTCAATGTTATCATCAGATAGCAACAATTGCTGCTTCATTCTGCAGCAAGGATCCAAAACTTCCAGGTCATCGACAATTGTCACGAATCACAATCGAGTTGTTAATGACTGGAGCCAACCGAAAAAAAGACGTACCATTTCTCCCCCAACAAGTCAAAATTGCATCTGTGGAAAACCTAAATCCTTATGGAAAAACAGATGATGCTGACATCTATAGTTTTATTGCGGTTTGTTGGTTCTTATGCCAAGTGACGGCCTCATTGTAAGGAAGATCTCCACCAAATATATCGAGAGCACTTCCAACCGTGACATCTACACGCCCCATACCAGCTTTCTTTATCCTTTCCATGTCTGCCATTGTATTGACTCCTCCAGCATAAGTTACTGGTATCTGAGAAGACAAACAATGCATTAGGTGCTCAATCACAACTTTAACTTGAGAACCTTTGTTAATAGTGGTCGATCGGTGACCATATATTAGATTCTTAAAATGCACCTAAGAACCGAAAGGCAAGGATAACAAGAAGTTCTTTCCCTTTTATCTGCGGATTCTTATTATTAAAAGAAAATGGATGATATTTAGTTCTTAAATTTTTTCCAGATAATCAAAACCTCCTAATTAATGGAAGAACGTGAAAGAAAATAACAAAATTTGTCCATCTCTCTTACTTCTTTTCCTTTCATATTTCAACTCTTTATGTACAAGCAAAGATTGCCTTCGGGTAAATTTATGAGAAGAAGATATAGAGAGTTCTGCTATATGCATAAGCTATCAATCTAAACTAGGGAGATGCAAATGCTAAGAGCAAGTTGCAACATACCGGTGAGTAGGAACCTAGCAATGTCACAAGCTCCTCATCGATTCCTAACCTGTCAAAGAAAACATGAATCAGGACAACAAATTATGAAATAAGAAGGCACACCTTCATTAGTTCAATATTGTACTGTTGCATGGATTAGAGTTAAGGTGAAACGACTTGCATAAATTGGAGAATCCATGATTAAGAATAGGCCAGGAGGAAAACCACCATGATTGGAACAGAAGACAAGGGTTTATCTAGGAAATTTTCTAATGCGGAAAGTACCACTGATGGTAATAAAGAAACAAGAAGCAAATATTGAGGGAGCATATTGCCAAATGGAATGCAAGGAAGTGAAGAAAATGGGCAGAGAACTCAAAGTATGTATTATGTGGGTAATGTGAAAGTAAGCATTAGGTAAAACTAGAAAGACCGCATATAAAGATAAAATGCAATATTTTTCATGCACAATAAGGGTGTGTACGGGAAAAATACACTTAGTCGGGATGATATTTACTAAAATGTAGGGATACAGGGCAAGAAAAATAATATTAGATAACAACTTTTCCGAGTCAACATCAGTTTTAAACCTACAAATAAGGTTTTAAACCTCCGAATAGGTATCGGTATAGCCAATGATTTATGCTGTTGGAAATTGGCTGTCAGACATAATATCATAGTGGCAAGAAATATTGAAAGTCTATTGGCAATATATAGAGAATATGGCAATATTGACAATGATATTATAGGTCTATATTGTATCGGATACCTCAGAATCCAATACAAATAATATGTATTGGTAACGGCCAATATATAAAACCTTGCCCACAAATCAATGACTTGATTTAACATATTCACTCGTCACAATGCACAACACATTAACCTCAAAATGTATAATGACATGTGCCAAAAATTGAAACTTCGCCAATGCTATGCTTAAAAGTAATATTCTTTCCCTGCCTGTCCCAAGTTAAGATAAAAGAGGAGGGTTGTGTTAGATCTATAATAGCCAGCATAAACATTCTCACATATTATGACATAATGCACCAAAAATTGAATTTCGTTGGGACATTTCCTATTTATAGATGTGCTATATTGGAGCCCGGATATACTGAAAAATATGTAAAGGTTGTTAGGTCATCGCCCAGAAGCTATGCACCACGTCGGCGCTTGGATGTTGTGTTAAATGTTAGAGGGTTCCCGCATGTTAGTGAGCAGATGAGGGTAAAAAAGTTCGCTCATGAATATAGGATTCGGTTAGCCTCGTAGAATATAGATTCTCTCATATATAGATTGGCAGAATTAATTGATATTATAATTAGAAAGAGAGAATATTTTATTTGTGCAGGAGACTAATTGGGTAGGTAAGAAAACTAAACTATATAAACAAGCGTACGAGAAATTGGACAATAAAAAGGCAAAAAAAAAAAAATATAATTACTCGAATAAGAGAGAGAGTCTAGAGACTTATATACAGTAAAGTGTATTAAAGATGAGAATCAAAAGGTTCTAATTCGAGACAAATAAATTAAAGAAAGATAAGAAATTATTTTGACAAATTGTACAATAGTAGTTTTATTCAAGATTTGGAAAATCTTACTATTCAGTGTGAAAATATGGATTGTAGTTTTATGAGCAGAACTAAAGAATCTGAAGTAAAAGAAACTTTAAAGATGATAAAATCAAGAAAAACTGTTGGTCCATATGAGATTACTATTGAGCTATGGAGATACTTAGAGAGATGTGTTAGATGGCCAATAGATTTTTTTAACAAAACTTGGCAAACTAAGAAGATGCCAAATTAATGGAGGAAAAGTACCCTAGTATTTTTATATAAGAATAAAGATGACATTCGGAGTTGTACTAACTACCATGGAATAAAACTCATATGTCACATTATGAAACTTTGGGAAAAGATAATTGAACATAAATTAAAACAGACTGTTAAATTATCAGATAATCGGTTTGGATTCATGCCGGGATAATCGACGACAGAACTTATTCATTTACTTTGTCAAATTATAGAGCAATTCTAAGAGAAAAATTGAGTTTTGCATATTGTCTTTACTGATTTAGAAAAAAACCTTATCAACCATGAGAGGTACTTTAGTGAATATTGATGAAGAAGAGAGTTTCCATCAAGTATACATAATTAAGGACATGTATGATAGAGTAGTGTTAAATATCAGAATTTGTGGTATCCTAGCATGTGATTTTTCAATCACAATTGGATTGCATCAAGGATCTGCATTGAGTCCGTTCTTATTACCGTTGTGATGGATAAGCTTACTAAAACTATTCAGGATGAGATACCTTAGTGTATATAATTTGCTAATTGTATTGTCTTAATCGATGAGAGGAGAGTAGGGGTAAATACCAAATTAGAGTTATGAAGGCAAACATTAACATCTATTGATTTTAGATTGAGTAGGTCCAAACCAAAGTATATGGAATGTAAATTAAATATAAGACGGACCGTAAACTATAGTGCTGTAATATTGGGCAAGCAAGAGATACAATTGAGCAATCAGTTTAGGTATTTAAATTCTATTATTCAAAATAATGGAGAGCTCGATGGTAATGTCAATCATAGGATCTAAGTTGAGTGGTTGAAATGGAGTGGAATGGGAGTTTGATATAACCGTAACATTCTGTTAAAACTGAAGGGAAATTTTATAAAACTGCTATTAGGTCAAGTTTATTATATGGCATGAAATGCTAGGTTATAAAGAAATGTAATTCACGTAAAAAAAATGTAGCAGAAATACGCATGCCTCATTGGATATACAACAACATTAGGATAATAAAATGAGAAATGAAAATATCTATGCTAAGGTAGACATAGCGCCCATCAAAGAGAAGATATCTACGATAAGGTAGGCATAGCGTCCATCAAAGAGAAGATGCGAAAATCGCATATGATGGTTTGGTCATATGCGATGTAGACCTACAAATGCACCAGTTCGACGAGGGGAGTTTATCAATGTATGACAAGTTAAAAGAGCGGAGGGATGGCTCAGAATGCAAACATCAGACGAAACATGTCATCCTATAAAATTTTATTATGATTAACTGACATTAAATCTTAATCATTTCATCTAAAAAAGTAGACTAACGAACAATGCCTTTTTCCTACATTTTCATTAAATTTCTTCAAGATAATATGTGCATTCCTCCTTTCATTGAACTTCAATCATTGCATTTTTTTAATGTTGGAACAAATTACAGGATATTATATATTTGCAAAACCTACTATCATGATATCATCTTCATTACAAATTCTGTCTTCAGTGTGAAATACCTACAAGCAAAATGTATTTAGTATGTTCAACAGTAGACGTCAAAAAGATGTGCCCCAAGTTTAAACACAAATTAGAAAAACTGAAAACACATCAAGTAGTGTATATAATACATAACTAAGAAGTATCCAAGATGTGCAGTGTCCAATACATATAAGACACACTCAGATCTTCATTACAGAAGGTCTCAATGATTGGAAAGTCATTGGACTCGTTTAACAGAAAAGCTAATGAGAAATATTTTCATCACTATTGAACTGTTTTCACATTAAAATGGACATTATGGACCATATACAGATGAGTCTAGGGATGGTAATGGACGCATCCACGTGCAACTTTTGCCCCGCCCCATACAAAATTTTGAATTAAAAATGAAAATTTCATTTTTCTAATTCAAAATTTTATATAGAGAGGGTCAAAAATTGGCCCGTGGACGCATCCATTACCATCCCTAGATGAGTTCAGACAAGACAACTTGACAGATTCTTATAACCTAATAGAAACTCTATATTACAATCTTAATTTGTTTTTAGTAATTCTGGCCAACAAACTATGGTGCAACAAAGGGATTTACCATGTAGTGGTACCAGTAGGAAAGTAACACACACTTCATTGATTATCATAAGTTTAACATCATGCAGCCAAGAGACGACCCTGTAAAATTCTCGTAGACAATAAAATTCTAGAACAAGGGGAAACAGAGCAAACTATATTCACCTCCCATCACATTCAAAATGCAAACTAACCAAATGAAGATTTTCTCTGAACATAATTTTACTATCTCAATTCCATTGCCCACAGGTAAATTACTAGGAACTTCGCATTCACAGTAGGTTGCAAAAAGTAAAAATAAGACGCTAGAATTTATTATACATCACAGATTCATAGTTCCTAAGGCCTATAACATTTCATAGTGACTATAAAAATTATAAAAGACTGCATGCACATGATGTTTGTTCTGTAAAAATGGGAATATCATATTGATTTGCTAACAATAAAGCTACTATCAAGTATGTTAACAGAAGCTTAATCGTTACAACAAATGGAATCGAAGGATGGCCAAATGGGATAGTACAACAGTCATAAACATAACCATCAAAATTTTATATTTCAGATCCAGCCTGATCACCGCGACCTAAGAGCTACATTGACTATTACAACAAAGCTTTATAAAATTTCACACACCATTATCCATGTTCATTGTTCACTAAGGTCTTGTCTTCTTTCTTGACCCTTCATCTCAAAGCCAATTAAAACTTGTTAGTAAAGCCCTAGAATTTTATCCAACATGCTTGTATCATCCTAAATCTACTATCCAGTGTACCTTGTATACACACATCCGTCCACTTAGTTTTACCATCTCTAAATTGATATTTCCTTCTCACATGCAGAAAACATGTTATTATAGTTATCATTATCCAAGCTTATCCCCATCAGGATGGACAGAGAAAACATATAGAGTTAAGAGAAGCTCTATAAAATAACTGACCAGATTTATGAGTAGTAGTCAAGTTGACAATACCCACTATGAATTGGTGCCAGTTTCCTGGCTATAGAAATTAAGAACAAGAGAAGGAACCTTCTACAAGACATTGATAACAAAGTGAGTCAGTTGCCCTGCCTGGTTTGCCATCGAGTATAAACTCATGCAATCAAGGAGCAAGCATGACGTCGCCTTGACAAAGAAATTACCTGAATGAAGAGGTTAGTGCAACCTAACTCACCCTATCTCCCTCTGAACTGAGATCAAGTTCATGCATCTCAATTTGCGGTGCATTCACATTCTGAATCAGCAAAACTGGTAAGACCCAAATATAAAAGTGAAAACTAACAACTAATTAATTCAATGAGTTTTTTTGATATTTTTAGTATTAGTATTTAGTCTTTTCTTATCCACATGCACATACAAAATACATGCATAATTATTAAAACAACCTTTAAAATGCTTCAAGGGCACCATAACACCAAATACGTATCTGGCAAAGCCCACAACCTACATACCGTGTATGGTTCAAAGTAGCTTACCACATGCAAACCCATACTACAAACCAAAATACACTGGAATTTCGCAACACTAGGTAAGCTAATAATACAAATATGAATTCACAATTACTTGGATAGCATGCCAAGCAATCCAAATGCCTGATCACTATTCTATTTTGCACCACAGTGCAACTCTACATCTTAACTAACGAAATTATAATTGTTATAACATAAAACAACCTCTTATCTCACATCACAAATTCAGAGTTTTGGTATAGTGAAGGAGACTCCAACATGGTATTAAAAAATCTAGTGCGCACTTAATAGCAGATTTCAAAAAGATGAATATTACTCCACAAAAGCAAAGTTTTGACCCATGAAAAGGGTGCACAACCTACTATGTTTATTAGAGTATAAACTATATCTTGTGGCCCTCAATACAATTTTTGTTGCAATGGAAGTGCCATAAAATGACACTAGAATAACTCAAGTTCAAATCTCATCTAACATGCATTGATTGTGGATTTTAAAATTATATATTATGCTGCCCAAAACCCCAGGTTTCGTCCCATAAAAAGGGTGCCCGACAAGCAGGAGCAATTTAGAATACATAAAAACAATCTTCAGCCCTCATCGCAACTTTCAAGTCTTGTTATAGTGGAAAGACTTGAATACAAACATATAAAATATGGACACTCCAAATCTGGTCGGGTGTTCGTGTCAGACATGTATGGAACACAATTCCTGCATGATACGTTGCCGATATATGCGACTATACAGTGGTTTACTTCACGATATTCATAGTTCATATTATTTCATAACTTTTTTAGGAATAGTTTACTTTTATTGATATCTAAATATAGCTAAGCAGTTCTATGACCTTGTTTATAGGTAGTTGTTTGAGCAAATTAGCATATCTTGGCAATAGATGTGAATAAGCCTATATTATGCTAGTTCTATTTTTTTGTGAGATATTTGTCAGTAATATGGATCAATAGTGGCATATAGTGACTAGATATTTGTTTATTGGTACAATCATAGTGTTCTTAATTCCTCTTGTATGAAAAATCATTTTCGTTCTTCCATATATGATATAAGAAGCCTAAAAGCATAAGAAACTTAGAGACTAATTAACCGTCATTATTATTTGGACTGAGGATACTCTACTGCTTGAAATATTCTAGTTTTATTCAATTAAACCTGATAATGCAGCTGATTTGATGAACACTCTTGCATTTATTATAAACAAATAATTTATGATAACAGTTTGTTAGTTCGAATTTTATATTTTATCTATAATTTATATATAACAATAATAATAAATATTGCTTGACATATCCTACCTTTTAGGGTTTTCCCGTGCCCATGACTATGTCCGCGACGTGTCCATGTCTGTGTTTCATATATATTAAAACTACACCTTAACTCGAATAACAAAAAGATAGTCCAATTTAGTAGTTGGACAACCATTAAAAGTCTTCAAACATTAAAAACTGGAAACATATATTTTACAGGAATAACTTAAAAAAAGAAATGTGAAGGTATGTAAAATCACCTTTTCCCTTCTACATCAACTCCATGAACTAAGAACTCATCAGCATATGTTGCAAGGAATGCCAAAGTTTTCTCATCCAAAGATACATCACTGAACTTCTGCCAGCTGTCAGTGACAATAATATACATCCCACTCTGCAACCAATATTAGATTTATTGAATGCAGCAAGCTGAACTGAAAGCAATCAGAGAAATTCTATTTTTGCATACCATGACAAGACAATGACCATAAAGTCGGTTTGTTCGGCGCAAAAGAATGTCAACAATCCACTATATATATATATATATATATATATATATATATATATATATATATATATATATATATATATATATATATTAGAAAGAAAGACAACTACTACTGGAGGGAAGAAAATACCAAACTGGCACAATAAACAATATTGTTAATATTTCTATAAAATTGGCATAGCTGATATATCACCATTACCATCTTAGCATTTTCCATCGAAAATGAGGTCAATATGATGAATAACTTGGAGTTGGAAAAGCTTTGAAAAGGAAATGGCCAAGTTCTCATGGTTTTCTATCAACCTAAAATCAATGTTCAACCTTCTAAACGTTGGTGAAAAATTCATGGTAAGGTAACTAAGAGATTGAGAGTACCATGCCATAGAATCTTAATTGCCAGTTGTCCTGTGGGTAGACATACCTTCTTTTGGTTAAGTAGCTAGCCTCCGCAAGTGCTAAGCTCTATGCATTATTCTGTCTGTTGTCCTGATTCAAGATAAATGAGGGTTGTGTTAGATAGCCCAAAGCCAGCATAAAACTTTGGGGGTCTCTATAGAATGAATCAGAAGAAACATTGCACAACACAAGCTAGCAAGGCTAATAGCGAGAAGTAATAGGGACATAGTTAATGGAGCAATATGGACTAGGAGTATGTCTAAATGATAAAGGTAACATGATAGCAGTCAACTTAACTGAGAAGGTGGACCTTAATGTAAGGGGGGGAAATGGAAGAAAGGAATTCATGCAGCCAACTCTAAAAGTTCTGTAATAAATAAATTTGTAGTTGTTTTGTAGTTTAAAACACATGCAGCCAAAGAGCACGTCTCTAAGCTATCCGAAAATCAAGAAAGAATATAGAGAAAGCGATAAAATTATATTCAGTTATTAGCGAATTAGTGATTCAGTGAATTGTTTTCATCTCTTAGGCACAAAATGTGCCAAAGTACCAAACTTCCATCATGGTAAATTTTGTTCATTCTAAAATTCTTCATTTACAAACTATCTTTTGAGAAAACTCTCATCAAATACTGAGCAAGTAAATCCTTCGTATTAAAAACTCTTTCACTTCTATATTGTGCTTTTTTTCATTTCTTGAAGTTCCCTATAATTTAAATGTAGGGGTTACCAATTGCTTAATAATCGAAATGAGAATTATCAATAATCGAAATGAGAATTATCCGTAGTCTACAAAAGCCTTCCCCAATATAATCAAAATTAGCATTATTATTGAAACATGAATGCAAATATAAATCAATATTGCAATTGAAAGAGGAAAAAAATATCTCACCCTATGTATGTCGATGCAGGGTCGAAATTGGACTGCGCATCTCACAGGCTGAAGAGCTACTCCTGCAATCAAATAGAGAAACAAGATTAGATTTTCATTTTCCGAGCTCCGATTGAAAAAGGGATTGGTTTTAATTTGACTACATACTGGAAGAGTTTCATTGATGACTCTTTACGCGGTGAAAGGTAGAAGGAGGTTTAAGGCAGATTTTGGATCTCATATCCGCGAGAGACTGAGAATCTATTAAGGGTAAGAAAGACCCGATCCGAGAGCAACAGAGTTTCGAGTTTTGAAGAAGGAAACAAGAAGCTAAAATAGGGACCTGAAATATAGGACCCATTCAAGCAGCTTCAATTTTCACAAAAGTAGGAGGGGCTATGGGTTCATTTACCAATTCCATTGTGCTATTTGTATGTCTCTAATAACAAAGAGAATAAATTGTGCTTCACCTTTTTTTAAAGGGGTATGTCAATACCTAAATATATCCTGTTTTGTAATGACAATGTATTTCATGAAGCTATTCTTCTAGCTTATCTTTTACTGAGCTTAATTCTATTTTAAAAATTACAATGAGAGTTTCATGAAGCTATACACCATATGGAGGTTATAGGTTCAGGAATCTCCTTGCTTTTATTGTAGGGTAGATCAAAGATTATTTTAGCATGCAAATTTCATAACAATCAAGTACCAACTCCTGAGAGGAGCCAGAGGAAGAGGCAATTTCAAACTATTGGGGTCCGAAGAAGAGTGATCATTAAATGGAAACTAAAAAGACAGAACTATGTTAGTAGAATTATAGAAAAGGAGTAGATAGCCATGGAAACTAAATAGTTTGTCATTAACACCTGATCTCCCTAATAATCACTACTATCAGAGTCTAATATATTCACATTGTAGCTTGATAACTTGTTATATATTTTGGTTCGTATCAACTCATTTGTGAGTGTTTAGTGCTACCAATAAACAATATAGGATAGTGAAATAATATGTTTCTATTTCTGGTTTGGAACACAAAGTTTATTTACTTTATGGGTCATCCATATTTTAGTAGTCTATGGATGATATTTCTACAAACCTATAGCTGGATTATTATAACCCCCAAGGTCCACCAAGACTGAATTCACTAATTAGCTGAAACTTATTTCTTCTCTCTTTAGACATGCTCAACATTCATAAAAGGTGCTTGCAGAGGAAAAATCTTTTATATATTCATGTCTTATCTAACTTCTTGCAGAGGAAAAATCTTTTATTTCTTTCCTCAACAGAGACTCGTCGCTTCTGAATATTCATGTCTTATCTAACTTCTTTGAAGTAAATAATTGCTCGATTTGAAAATTAGACAGCAGCTCTCAATGAATATTATTAGTCTAACCAATTTGTTACTTCGAAAATAATACTATGAAATTCTAGACAAATATATGTACTTGTGTAGCATCAAAAGCCAAGTGAGATACTAAGCATGAAAATGATGAGCCGTAGATAAAAGTGGATCGAGTTAGATTCATTAACAATGCAAGGGATGTAAAATTTGTTGGCAGATGAAACCATAGTCCATAAAAGTAACCAAATCAATTATATTTCTCTCTCAAGTTTTTTGTGAAAGTGTACTATACGTTTAAACTTTTTTTAAGAACTGTAGTTTTTGACTTTTTGTTAAGATAATGCTTGAAACTGGTTCGTTGAGCAAGTATTTTAATCAATTTATTCTCATACATTTCAAGTACTCTATAAATAAATAATACTATTTTGGTTGCCTCTGCCGATGTTGCAGATTCATATATTACTCTACTTGGCTTGCCATGACAAAAGAAACGGAAGATAGCAGTAGCTTCCAGATATCAAACATTCTACTTGCTCTCCATTATTTTAGTTGTTTATTTTTGTACACTATGCATTCACAATCTGAATCTGACGAATGCAACTCAATTTAGCGAATTACCCATTGACATGCATTAGTAATTTGTTTTAGTTTCCTAGTTGTAGATGAAACTTACTACTAGTAGCTATATCTTTACATGTCTAGACATGGTATTTCGTGTGCTTGTGCTTTTGAGTTTGTAAAAAAGACAAGGAATGATTCTCAAGAATTTCAAGGTGACTACCATGTATGAGATGGTAGGAGTAACACGGTAACAATGTTTGCAGCCCTTATTCTCTATCGTCTACAACAATAACTAAGCCTTACTCTATATTGTCTCAAATGGTATTTCAGTTTTGCTTGCTCTGAAGTTGAATCCTTCAGTTGTTACTTGATATTAGATTTTGATGGCAATACCAAATCTTTCCCATTTATCATGTCTGACTTACTAGTATGAGAGATGGCATAAGAAAAAGGATACAGTGGTTCTGAGCAAACTTTATTTGACAATTTTTTTTTTTAAATGTTTTAGACTTTTAACTAAAGTGTGAGAAGAAACAAAGACACTGCTGGATCTGAGCGATAATGACATCAGCTTTCAATGAAATCAGAGTTTATTACCAAACTAAATCATAGTTCATCATTTATGTTGTCAATCTTGTGCACCTCAATTGTCTCTCTTTCTTTGTCAGCACCACAGGAGCAAAAACCTCAGTATGAAATTACATCTAACCATTTATTTTATCATGATGTGAACTAAATGATAAAGTTTTGTCAAATACCCACTACCAACAAAATTTCTTCAGCATTGAATTAAAGAATGTGCAATCTTAAATTCATTTGCGCATCGATAACACAATATGGACAGAACTGTAGGAGTAATTTGAAACCAGTTTACAGTACGACCAACCTTCAACCAACCCATAAAAGCTAGAAACCCATTTCCTGCCGCAACTTTCAACCAACCCAAAAAAGCTAGAAACCCATTTCCTGCAGCAACCTTCAACCAACCCCATGCCCTCCATACACACATCACCCAAACCCAAAAAAAAATATAATTTACTTCAGACATTAAACAAATTAAGAAAGCCATAGTAACTGGTTAGCTTATCTTATCCATTGTCACTTTCATGACATTCAAACATATAATGACTGATTCACAATTTTACAGCCTTCTTTAATTTTTCATTGATACAAGTTCAAGAAATAAAACATACAGCTTCTATTTCATGAATAAAAGATCGCTCACTTGATTCTTGATTACGTTTTTTTTCTTGATATCCGCAATAAATAAATACATAAATATAAAAACTAAAGCAAAAAGAAATTTAAAAAAAAAAAAAAATACAACAGAAAGAAAAGCACTTCTGAGGCAAATTGAAACACTATTTTCCTCAAAGAGGAGCTCCATCAAAATCCAATTCTAGGGCATGGCTAACAACTCACAAAACAATCTCAGAAGGTGACAAAGTTGCGGCAAAATTATTGAAATTGGCATGAAGGATTGTACCCGGAGAGCCAGCGGACAAGCTCCCACTCGTCGACGTACATGAAAAGCCAGGATTTTGACAGCTTAGGGCTTGAAAACAGGAAGCGACCGAGTTATGGCAACGAAAGGGACGAGTAAACACCTTGCCGCTTCTATTGAAAGGATGAAGGAGGCGAGTCGAGCAAGATGAAGAGGCACAGTCGGAGAGCAGCAGGCCCGACGCCATGGCCACCAGCTTAATAAGGGAACAAGGTAGGATACCTCAGATATGAGAATAGGGTTTAGCAGTTAGGGTTTCAGGCGAGACGTCAGAGGGGGTGAACTCGCTCAGCATTCAGCCATCCGATGATAAATCATGACGGTCCAACCGCGGCTGGGAGGCATGGGTGGTAGGGGTTGGGGCACTGGTCTTGGGGGAAATTCTCTTCAGGCACACCCCTCTGTTCACCAAGTCCATATTCCTCAACAGAGATTTTTCTCAAGAGAGACTACTCCCGAACGGTTTTCACGAATTAATTCCAGAAGAGATTATTCTCCAACAAAAAGAAAAAATTATGATTATAAAAAATAATAACAAATTTATAAATTTTTACAACTTTAAAAAATGAGTTTCTTGAACAAAGTGGTGTGCCTGAATAAAATTTTCCTGGGCTCGGAGGAGTCAGCATAGGAGATGGGGTGGTGTAAAAAGTAATTATAACTAAAAATTGGAGGAAAGAATCCGTAAAAGCTTTAGCATATTCATAAGCATATATTCAAATAGTAGCCATTTACATGAAACTTAATATTACATGGAATAAAGCGTTCGTTCACCTCCCGAGAACCATAGAGCATACTGAAAGTTTACTACAATGACGCTACCATTTAATGACAAATATATACGGTCGAGGTACACAAAAAGCAGCTCCTCACTAGAATGTAGACAGAAAAAAGAGCAAAAGTAGCAAATAAACTGCACTATCATTTCATATACGAAAAAATCTTCCTCGTTTAACTCACTCACAAAAAGAACTGAAACCATACAAAAAAGTCGAGTTATATTATACAGTTTATCGCTAAAAGAATTCAGAACTGCAGGTCCCGTGATAACTCCTCATGAGTGCAATACAAGTCCCAGAATCGGATCATATATCTCAAAGCACATAAAGCCAACACATCCTTGCATATTGAACGTTAAGCGACCTGGCAAGCCGATTGGCACTGTTGCAGAACTGGCTTCAGAAGATATGACAACCAGTATGTATAGTTGTTTAGGTTAAGCTTCCTCATCCCGATCCCACTGGGCCCTGGGTATCTCCCCTGAATCAGTAATGATGACCTTTTTCCTCGGTTTGCCATTGTAGGTTCCGGCTCCCCCCTCGATCGCATACACTGTGTCCATACCATGAATAACTCTTCCGAAAACAACATGCTCACCATCCAACCTAGTCAAAATCAATGCCAGTAATATATATGTCATCGTCATGATCTTTCAACCAAATTTGTTCCATCTTGGGGTTTGAGAGAACTAACCAATATGTCTTGACTGTGGTTATGAAGAACTGAGATCCGTTGGAGTTCGGCCCTGAGTTCACCATGGAAACAGTACCTACAAATAGGAACAACAATTCAGGAAATAAAGCAATCTTTCATAACTGACAGTTACATCTGCAAGCATGTTTAACAGATGCACATGTACTGTTATAAGCACAAAATTTGAGGGAGTTTATTATTTCGAACGGATGGTCTCAGGGAAAAAATCAAGGTAAAGAATTTATATCAATAAACAGAAATGTCCGTATCATTCTACTCACTGTAATTGCTACATAAGAATATAGAAGAAGACAATATATAAGTATAAAAGTAAGTGTTTCTCTAGTTATTCTTCTCTAGTTATTCTATTAATCTCACAAGCTTTTTTAGTATGCATCTAGTTAGTCTTATACAACAACAACAACAACAACAACAACTAAGCCTTTTATCCCAAGTACTTGGGGTAAGCTGCATGAACCAAAAGAGAATCACGCTGGGTCGATAACATGGTCGATAGTAGGGAACGCCCCCAACGAAATTCAATTTTTGGCTCATATCATAATATGTGACAATATTTTACATTGGCTGTCACAGGCCTACTACAATGCTCCTCCTTTATCCTGACTTGAGACATGTAGTGAAAATATAAAACTTTAAGCACAACACTAACGGAGTTATAGTTAGCCTTATCTTTAGTATATATATTTTTTCTTCAGTTCCTGCTTTAGTTAAGTCATAATTTTACAAATTTTTCATAAGTATTTCAAGAGTTTATATCGAAATGTTCTCCTACCATGACCATCTCAAAAGCAATTTTGCAACACATCCAAAACACCCTAAATTTCTTGCATTTTGATCTTATCCATCTATTGACACCTTAACCTTAGTTCGATTGACAATTCTTGGATGTTAAGATTCTAGATATCTTCAGATGAACTTGGGGAAAGTTGTTAAAGGCAAGTGCATGTGACATGGAGGTCACCTGGTTCAAGTCATGCTTCAAAATAGCTTCATGAAATATTTTTGAAGCTAGTGTGCATGCAAACACAGTTGCACAGACATGTGGTCGTCATCATTTTGTGAGCAATACTTTTGTGGTAGATGTTTCCTCAATCCTTACTAAAAGGTCCTAATACAACTTGTCATCTTTTCAGTCTTCTTTCTCGTGAGTCATGAAAGTCACTGAATTCTTATTGTACTTATTCAAAGGATCAAACGTCCTTATTCAAAGGTTCAGGAGTTAAGAAATTATGGACCTAGCATATGCCCAATGTTGAAAATAACGCGTCATGAAACCCGTTATATTGCGTTACGTAACTTAACGGAGCGCTACGTAACAACTGGAAATAACTCAATGCATTGTAACAGTACGTTTTTTATGTTATTTTACGTTATATTACGTAACGTTACGTTAAATTACGTTATGTTACGTGATTTACAATTATCTTTTTAGTAATTTCTATATTGTTGTTGACTATTATTTTGATTATTACTGAATTGCTATAATTTTATTACTTGACTAGTTGTTGGCTTGTTTGATTGCTTGTGGAATTGCTAATTTGTTAATTTGCGATTATTTTCTTGTTCGCTTGTAATTGATATCCGATTGCTAAAATTTTTACTTGTTGATTGTATTGAATTTTTAATTGAACTGAAATAAACAATTACAAATAAGATAAATTGAATATTACAAAATATAAATTACAACAATAATAACTGGAATTGAAATAAAAAATTGGAATATTATTTTCTTGTTTAAATACAACAACAACAACAACTAAGCCTTTTATCTAAGTATTTGGGGTAGGCTATGTTTTCTTGTTTAAATTATAACTGGATTTGGGGTAGACTATGTTTTCTTGTTTAAATGATAACTGGAACTACGGTTGCAGACTTAATATAATTTATGAAGATAAATGTGAAATCTATTGTAAAATTTAATATAAAATTAGAATAGATTATGATTATAAAATGATTTTATATTTTTTAGATATTTTAAATTTATATTTTAATTTATAGAAATTATTTTATATAATTTATATTTATTTTTATTAAATAAGTAGGAAATCGCATAATCTACGTTATGTGTTATGTTATATGCGACATAACCTAACAAAGGCAAAACGTTACGTTACCATTATCATTATTTTAAACATTGCATATGCCTGTTTATATAAAGATGATTACTGGGCAATAATAATATTTCTTCATAAGAATATTTCATGTCCAGCCTCCCCGTGTAGTACTTCATTTTTAAACTAAAGAAAGTGGAGACTTCACTTGCACATGGGTTTGCTGGTTGAGAGCATCCACTGCAACAAATGTGCTACAAGCAAACGGACCACTGAGCTAATCACATACCTTGCTTAACAGACCAAATCACAGAACATCTAAAACTCGGTGAGATAATATTATGGATCGTCTTTTAGTATGTACTACATAGACATGAGCATGAACTTTTCATCCGTATATATGTGAGTCAAGCAAGCCTGAGATAATTTGCTTGAAAATTAGGTCAACATGAGACGAAAATAATTCCACGGCTATGTATGTCATTATATATTAAATTTGTCATACTAAGTTTACATTATCCTTTGCACATTCTTGTTCTCTCAAATCTAGTTCTACATCAAGGTGTCCTTGACTTAATTCCTAAACTTGTAGCATGTTCGATTTTCATCATTGCTTTATAGTTCGTCAGAGAATTCGTAGGTTCTCATCTAGGAGGCAGCATAGGGAATGTGTTTCAGACAGGGAAGCCCAAACATTTAGGACTAGAAAAGGCATGTACAGATAGGAGAACATCCATTTGACACAGAATTAACACAGATGGTTGAAATTCTGAAATCCTAGCATATTGATCAGTAGACACATGAAGGATAACCAAGAACAGGAAAAGAATGTCCGCTACAATGTAGAATGATAATGTTGGAACATGGGAAATTTCTAAACACTCAGATAGGGCAATATCAATAACACATCAATATAAGCTTATATTTTCTACAAGTTAGTTTACCAAAAATATGAAATGCTAATTTATAATATTTAGATCAAAATGTCATCTATGTTCTGATATCCAAAATGTTTGAAAATTATTTATGTAGGCAATAATACTTGGTCTATCATCTTCGTCATACCGTAAAGAGCTTAACACATTTCCTTTTATATACTGAAACATATGTTAAATTTATGAATTTTAGTTTGAGCTTTTATTCTAAAATATTTTCAAATACAAAGAAACATCAGATCAAAATCTGTGCAATGGACAATAAAGAAGTTGTTATGAAATAATTAGAGTCGGCCAATCTATCTATTATAAGTCAAGAGATACACATATTTATAGGGGAGATAGTTTTCTAATCTAACAGAAGTGTAGAAGTGCATGTGCCTAAGAAGTATCAAAAGAGCATCCAAAATGGAAAATATAGCGTCAAATTGGGAACTCATTCCAAAAGTTCCCAACACATATAGAAGGAGAGTAGCAGAGAGCATAGCAGGATTATTCCAACACAGACAATTTCATGATAGAAGTCTCCATGCGAATTAGCTTTCTTTCTACTAGTTTTCTAATAAAATGTTGGCAAAGGAACAGTTAAATAGTTGAATCAAAATGGAAAACTACTATGATTCCAAGTCATCAAATATAAGACTAGCAGAAAAAAGAAGTGCATAATTGGATATATCAGAAACCTGCATGTGAATGCTTTATGCTGAAGTTCTCATCAGGAAAAGTACCACCATATATTGATTCACCACCCTTCCCATCCCCACGAGTAATATCACCACCTTGATTCATAAAACCGGAAATTATTCGGTGAAATGGCGTCCCCTTGTAGTGAAGCGCTTTTCCTGAGGTTCCTCTGCCTTTTTCACCTACAAGCATGGATGCCATACATGCATCGCTAAGAAGTGTTAGCTCATGCTGGAATATTGAGTACTTTTTTGGGGTAAAAACTGCAATAAGAATTATCATTAGGAATAAAAATCTGTAAAAGAAATTGAAAGAGTCACTATCACCTTACCAGTGCATAAGGCCCTGAAATTTTCTGCATCAACAAAATAGGCATCCATCAGTGGCTATTCTAAGGACTACTAAAATAAATTGCTTCTAAGAGATGCATGACTACAGAAATTTGCAAATCAAGGATAAATAAAGCAATAGGCATGTCATCCATGAGAAGAAAATCAAGAATTTGTGCTTACGAATGCTTTAAGATAAAGACCTGCTGATATAAAACTTCTTACTACCATCATAAATATCATGCAACTATGATTCAACATTCTCTTCCATTTATTGAACTAACAAACTGAGAAAATGAGCATACAACTTTTCCAATTAAAAAGGTAAATTATTAGCTCAAAAAAAATTAAAGGTGAATTTCTAGTTTTCATTAACAAGCTAAGAGAAGGATATATAGCAGTTCCAAAAATACGAAGTTAAGAGCATACAGCCAAATCAGAAAAAAAGAACGAACCCAGTTAACTTTAGTAAAGACTTCTCCCTCAGGCTTCTATGGATGACAATTTACCTATTGATGAACATGGATATGAATCCTGTTGACTCCCAGACAGATCTGAATGTAGACCTCAGCCCCTTACAACACCAAACAGATTTAATGTCTCGAACAGTCTACAAGCATAGCAAGCTAAGGCTTGGAAATTTCATTTGCAGCATAGGAACAACAAGAACATAAAAGAGGGGAATTATTATGTAATAAGAATTATAAAGAGGACTTTTGCATAAAAGTCCATACATATGAGTAAAAAGGAGATGAGAAGTTTTAGACTAGAGATTGGAATTAATATGGTTTTTTTTTTAAGGATTGAAGTCACTAGATCTGAGGACATCTCCCTTTCTTAGTGGAAATATATGTTGGATATGTCATCGGAAGTAGGTATCTTCAGGTTTAAAGTTGAAGATCTTGGAGGACTAAGTAAAATAATAGAAGACTAGTTGGGAAGCTAAACTATTTAACAATGATTCAATCAGGTATTGCATTTCTGGTTAATATTGTGAACCAGTTCATATAAGTTCCTCAAATCAGTCAAGCATTGGATGTTATGATCAGAAGATTATGATATTTAAAAGGTGCTCCAGGAAGAGGAATTTTTATTTAGATTGCAGTCAGAACCATATAGCAGGCTTCTCATATGCGATATGAGCCAAGTTTTACCCTGTGCCCGGGACCGAATGGTCTAGGCAGACGTAGGCCGGACCTAGCCTCAGGCCCGAGAAGTCCGGACAATGCCCATGGGCATTTTTCTATTTTAAAAATATAAAAAAATAACTAGCCCAAAAAAATCCAAAAAATTACTATAAATTTAGAAAATTACTCCAAGACAAATAAGATTTTTTTCTTAAAAAAATCCTATTATTTCCATTAAATTGAACTTTGTAATACTACAAGTTCAGGAAAATTATTGCATCACAATAGTATAACTAAATCCCAACTAGGTTAAACCTACTCATCTATTTTTAAACATCGTAACTATTTCCTTATAAAAGTAGAACTTAAAAAACTTACAATTTTTTTGATTATTGTATATCTAAGTCTTCCATTCATTCTTCAATAGTTATTATGCCTTGTTGCATCTTTTTGGCCTTCCACTATCCTAAACGCACATGACCATTTCAACTGTGATTGGATACATAAATGTCTTATGGTTGTTAATTAAGCGCTCCCTATATTGAATGCACTGTCTGAAACTACATTGGATACTTGAATTTTTAATAAATCTCGAGCCATGACGGAGATAACATAACAGGCTATACCGACAATCCATATGTTTTCCACCATAACAAAATATCAAAACCATCCTCAATGTCCGTACAATAAGCTAAAGGAGCAGAGTGGTATAGTCAAGTTTAGAAACTTCCATTAAGAACAACGATCTGCCTTTTCCAACTAACTTATTAACTACATAATTTCTAGAAAATAAATTCCTTAGATTTTTTAGGATTAACCATTGTTGCAGATGGAACTTGTAATCTAGTACCATACTTAATATTATATTAATCAAATAATTGACTAAAAGTAAAATTTTAACAAAAAAAACTTGCTTAACTTCAAAATTGTCGATGCCATACAAAGTCTCTAAATAATTTTTAAGATCTTAATCTTTAATGCATAGATCAATTAAAATTCCTAAACCAAAAATAAGAGGAACAGGATAGTAATGCTTGAAATCATATTTCTAAATTTAGGATCCTCACAAAATTTGTTAAAAAAATTCTTAAAATATCTAATATTTGTAATCCAATTTGCAAAATTAGCAGCTAGGTAATTCAATAGCAACAACATAAAAATATGTAGCCTATCATTCAAACAAGAAAGAATATCCCACTCATCTTGAGAAATAAAATCAATAGTAGGAGGACTAGAAGAACACATACAATTATATTGAATAAAAAAATTCATCTATAATTGCTCAGTATTCTAATGCAACCTTTATATTCAAATAAGTTGAATTCCACCTATGCTCAACATCATGAAAAAAAAAAAAAATTTAGCCCCAACTTTATTTTGCATGTTCCTCTATAAATTCTAATCCTAGCTTAAGTACTAGAAATAATAACTTCATCTCTAATTTTTTTCTATCATCTCTAGTATCATCAAAAGCACTTTGTACAATTAAATTAAGAATATAATAAATACATCTAACGTGAAAGCAATCATTTGCACTAGCACAAACAAGTGAAAGAATTTTCTATGTGTTCAATAGCAACATTTTTTATTAAATGCATTGTCAAGAGAGAAAGACTGAAAGAGTATAATTTTTTTGTCCATGCCTAGCAATTTGTAACAAAATTAAATGAGAAATATTCCTACCTGTGTGTGCATCATCAAAAGGAACAAATGAAATCACTCTCTTTTGCATTTCCCAACTATCATCAATCCAATATGTAGTGATAGCTAAGTATATTATTTTACACTAGATGTCCAAAAATCATATGTCAAAGAAATCCAAGAATTAAGATATGAAAAATAAGAAATTAAATTCTCTTTTTCAATTATATAAATTTAATAATATCACGTTCGGTGAGAAAATTTTTGTGAATCCAAATGGAAACCTTCCCTGATCATGCCTTCTAACTCAGTTTCTTCTATGATATTAAAAAGCAAATTCTTAATAACAACATACCTAACTAGTTATGTTAAAAAATAAACATACCTAACTAGTGTTTTTCTAGCTATTATAATATTGTAGGAGAATGTACCGAGGCTTCCCGTTGAGGATGACTGTGAAGCATATGTTAGTGAATGTTAGGTTGGGTCTTTGTCCCTTGATGTCCAAATATCATATGTCAAAGAAATCCAAGAATTAAGATATGAAAAATAAGAAATTAAATTCTCTTTTTCAATTGTATAAATTTAATAATATCACGTTCGGTGAGAAAACTTTTGTGAATCCAAATGGAAACCTTCTCTGATCATGCCTTCTAACTCAGTTTCTTCTATGATATTAAAAAGCAAATTCTTAATAACAACATACCTAACTAGTTATGTTAAAAAAAAAAAAAAAACATACCTAACTGGTGCTTTTCTAGCTATTATAATATTGTAGGAGAATGTACTGAGGCTTCCCATTGAGGATGACTGTGAAGCATATGTTGGTGAATGTTAGGTTGGGTCTTTGTCCCTTGCCATGGCATTCTATATGAAACATAAAGTGTCTTCCCACTTGTGTAATGGCAGCCAAGAGCTTCACGCAAATCGGACACTTTGCCTTGTCGACATCGTTTTTGAGTGTGACCTTGAAGAAGAAGCTCCACACATCTGATTGTGGCCATTTGGAAAATGGATGTTGCCTAGGCTCTTGAAAGGGAGAAGTAAAATCTATTTCCGGTGAGGTTTCGGTGAGGTGAGTGGTGTCTCCTCGATTTCAGGTCATTGTAGAATAAAGATGAAGATGGAGAGTAGAGAGGCTTAAAGAGAGTTTTTTAGGAGTTTTTTGAAAGTAAAAGAGAGATTATAAAGCTGAGATTTGTGGGAAAATTGAGAGAATGAGAGGAATTTTATAAATTTTCGATGGTATAGGAATTGAAATATAAGAAAATAACATTACATGTCCCAACAGATACTTTTGAGTCAAAAAATTCAAAATGCAAAAAAAATTGACAAGCAGCCCCCTAGGCTCTTTTTAGAACCACCGGGGCTAAATACAATTTTTTTTTTTTTGCATTTTTACCATCTAACAACTCTTTGAGCCATTGGAATTCATTGACGGGGTCGGGCCCGATTGGCTCAAGCTCGTGTTTTTCAGACAGTCGTCTCCACCTCCAACTTGAGCTGGCACATTCGGACCCGAGCCTAGGCCCACCTGGTTGAATGAGTTTTGACTAGGTCCAAACCGATGTCCAATTGGGCCTGAGTAAATAGGTATTTTGGATAGGTCCATATTGGACATATTGTCAACTGATAGGAGATCTATGACATGATACTGTGTCTCTGTTGGAGGGAGCCTTGTTCCAAGGAAGAGTAAAAAGCATCATGTTGTCTCTAGATCAAGTACAATGTCAGAATATGGAGTTATGATTGATCATATATGTGAGAATGTATAGATACAAGATATTCTTATCGAGATAGGTTTTGTGTTTGAAACACCGATGACACATTATGATAATGAGTCAGCTAAATTGTAAAAATCCCGTATCATGAGAGGACAAAATATATAGACATAGATTGCCATGCATAAGGGGAAGGTATGCCAATGACATTATGAACCAAAGTATGTATTTTCTACCAATCAACTTGTTGATTTGTTGAATAAACCACTTAAAAGATTTCGGGTGCAGCTTATTTATAACAAGTTGGGCATGTCAATCTCCTGTAACTTGAGAGGGAGTGTTACGTAATAAGAATTAGAAAGAAGACTTCTGTGCAAAATTCCATATTTATATTAATAAAAAGAGATAAGATGAACAATAATCCATTTAATTTTTCCAATTAAAAGTTTTAACCCTATACCTAACTCTTATTAGGGGAAGAAAAACAGAAACCACTTTGGTAGGCATTACTTACTCTTAATTGAAGGAGGTAAAGAGTCTCTAGTGGACATGGAATCATAGGATAAAACTAAATGCTTAGGATAGTTAGACTATGGAAATCCTAGGATGGAACTAAAATTCTTAGATATGTCTAAATATGGTGCATTTTGAGGGGTTGGCTATGCAACAAAAAACATTATTTGGTTTGCTAACTTTTTTGTTTCCTTCTTCTTCTATGCATCAGTGGAGAGAGATTAATAAAGCCTATTACTTGTTTCATAAAACGAATCAGTATCCAATTTGTTTTCGACCCCTTCGTGTTTATTTTTCCCTTATATGTATTTTATATAGCTCTTGCTATTGTTAGAATATTAACAACATTTAGGCTTTTTTATGTAATTTTTCTATTTATCTACTATTTATTGTCCCATGTAAGTGCTTTACACAGTCCTAGTTGTTTCCAAGCTTTACTCGGTTCTAACCGCCTGCATACTTTTCTTAGACTTGATTTCCAGTGATTGGTTCAGCTTATATGAGCTTCATGGTTGGATTCCAAAAAGAGATCATGTCAATTTGGTTGATTTTGATCTTACTATAATGTTTCAAGTTATAATTGTTGCAATTTGATGGGATATCATGATAGTTTCTATTTTTTATCAGGATGTTTTTTGTTCATGTAACAAGCTGGGACACGTCTAGCTTGAGGGAGAGTATTGGCACGGTAGAATATTTTCTTTTTTCCTTTTTGTAACAGGCTGCTGCGAACAAATAATATATGCTCTAGCTTGGGGTGAAGTGTGAGAACATTAAGAATAGAGTCTTTCATGTAATTTTTCTGTATCTCCTCTATATAAATAATTTTCCCTAATCAATTCTGCCAGCTCTAGCTAGCTATTGTAGGACTTGAACTAGCACATAACAGATCACCTACAATCATACAATTTTGCTGTCATTCACCATTATAACATAGAAATTTGGCCTATAGTGCGAAATTGAAAGATGGGGATTTGTAATAGGATTAGAACAAGTTGGATGAAGTGGTGGCATGATCCAAGAAAACACCACATAATTGCTTTTGCAGTGCAATAAAGAGCATGGTTACCAATATAGGTTGCCGATACAGGATACGTAATCCCCAAAAACATGGGAAATATGTATATGTAGAGGCTGTGGATGTATTTACATGTCTGTGCATGAAATCCTGGAGTTTAAAGGCTTAGTCCTCGATCTCCCATATCCTAACTGGTGCCCTCATCACCAAGAAGAACCTCACCTCCAAATACTAAACTCTATATCAGCATTGGCAAGTAAATTTATGAGGATTTAGCTCATAAATCCTCATCGCACATGCCAAACACATGGGAAATTATGAGTTATAGGTTAGGGGTAAAAGTGTGATCCTTTTATGGCCCTATGAATTTGAATCCAAACACCTAAATCCTACACCACCTTTGAGGAGGACTCATAGGAGTCTTGCGAGAAACTGGGAGGAGTGAGATTCCAATCCTCTCTTCTTAATATGGCATCTCAAATACTTCAAACTCCTCTTAAAACCACATAAGTCCTACAACATAACTCCATTTACCAATCACTTAGATGAGACCTGAGAAAGTTTCTCCTAGTTCTAGAGTTATCATCACGATCTTATTGCAACCTTCTACTTAGTCAGATAATGCCAAGAATCCCGTTGAGACCAAATTAATATCATACACTGGCTCGTACTTCTATTCTCTGCAAGTCCTCTTCAATCAAAGAACCTTAGATAGTGATGCTCACAGAGTTTTTTCCTTCCAAATTCATTAATCGAGTTTTAAAATTCAGGGTTTTTGTAAAATGTTGAAATTCATTCAATTCTTATTGAATTTTCCCACATCAACTTCTTGCATAAAACCAATCTGAAGTTTCGGTTTTCAATGCTAGTTGGAGGTTTCATTTCTTTTTTCCTGCAACAACTGCAGTTTAATATCCATTGTAAAGGTAGAATTTTCTTTACATTTGATTTTCTCTTTTCTTTTTTTTAGGTCTCTCATTAAATTCAAGTAGGATCAAATTGCAACATGGGGATTAATTGGTTTTTGTTTGAGGTTGCCTTTAAAAATTGGAAGGTCTCATCTCGCAAGTCCCAACTTTCACATGAATTCTTGGTTCGTCCTTTCTTTAGAATTAGTTTATATCTTTAAGAACTACTGTCAATGGTTATTGCAAAATAAGGAAAGGGAAGAGGTAATATGACCTCGATACACATTCAAAGCACGATCCTGGCATACAAAAAATTGAACCATTTTTGTCCACTTGAAACTTTTTAATTAGCCCCTCCTAAATGATTCATTCATTAACAAAATTTCCTTACCCATAAAGTGTGGGGTTGTACACTGATTCTAAACGATTAACTAAAATAATAATTCAGCAATATACTTTTGTCACACAGACTCTAAACCATAAATCAAACATGCCAGTGAGGCATGGCTTTGGGAGAGGAGGAGGAAGAAGTGGGCAGAGGTTTTTTTTTTTTTTTTTTTTTTTTTGGGTTTGGGGGGGTGGTGTTGAAAAAGGGGATGTTGTAGGTTCAAGACCAAGCTAAAGCCCTTGATTTGCCCCCGGAAAATAAAATTCAAAAAAAAAACATCATAAAACAAAACAAAATAACATAAAGTAAATCAAATTTCAAACATGGGAACTCATAGATCTGAACATAGGAGTGAAAAAATATATTTTACCCATATTTAGAAACTCTGAGGTTCCAGCAACTACATTGCTGATTCAATAAGAAATAAGTCAATTACTAATATTTTACTTTATTTCCAAAAAACTACTTGCAAATTAAACAGAGTGAGAGAAGAAGAAACAGATAGATACCAATTAACTTTACTTCCATTTTTGTAAGTCCATTAGGAAGAGATGCATGTAGGTATTATCTGCAGAGACTAAATGGACCTGCATTAACCTTCTTTGAGATGATGCCAATAATGATCGGAGTCCTATATGAGGTTATACTTCCCAAGGGCGAATGTCTTCACTATCTTTGAGATAAACACAAGCAGAGAACTATCTCATCAACTATGTCAATTTTGTTATCTAACCATTCCAACCAAACAATCAGCACTATCTATAGAAGCCATCTTGAAAGACCTGATGAAGAGGCATGGAGATGAATCTAAAAACACGTGACTTTGTATTCAGTATATAACCAAATTCATGGTTGCTATAAACGAAGTGTACAAACTATTCTGAACGACAACAGGGAATGAAAGCACACCAGAAACCTTAGAAGAGTTCAGTAGAAGGACAAGGATCCAGTAAAATAATGGTACAAATATTTGATTTTAAATCCTGCAAGCACTTCAGATTCAGGTCTTGGATCATGAATACAGGCCTAGATCAACTTACTGGACTAACCCAGCCACTACCAGTTAACAACAATTAACAATGGGCTGGTGTTTTGGGTAACTCAGATGGCATAACATAGAGGTAATAGGTAAACTACTAGTGTAGGGGAACATGCAATAGTTATGATTTAATGATGCAGTATGATTTTAAATGTGCATGCCCGAGTAAAAAAGTAAGAACTACTTTTATTCCTCTTAAGAGCCGTCTAAAATGCAGTCTTATCACATCAACTGATTTATCTGCATATTCTTAATATCTTCATACCCTAAATCATATCGAGATCAGAAATAAGGAGGATGCATCAACATAAATGGGTATATGGTAGAGTCAGATTTTCCTTTTCATGCTGCCAGTCTGTGAGCAATGGTTAGAACTGAAAATTTACAGTTGTGAAACTAGCAATATAGAGTTAGCTTATGTATGAACATATTGTCGCCATGACTATGAATACTAGATGGAATAGTCCTTTAGATCTTTATTGACATGTTCCAAGATATGGAAACTAAATGGAATAGTCTTTGTATGACCTTGTTGATATTGCTCCCCGTCTAAGAAATAACAATATAGTCACACTTCGAAGCATGTATGCCTGACACCAATTCAATATAATGATCTTGTAAATCTGATTATTAATATGAACATTTATCCTGAACCATCAGGAACAGTGATGAGCACATTGTGTTACTTAACATGAAGTACCAAGAAGAATGACATAGAAGTAGTAGAATTAGAGCATACCAACCGTCTTTGGAACCACTTGTCCATATAGCCCAATAACTATTCTACCTGAAAGGAAAATGACAGACACACAAAAAAAAAAAAAAAAGGTGCATTAGGAACAATGATCAAGTTGCAAAAACTTAACAGCGAGAAATATCATAATCCCAATTAACACCCCTTAAACATTTTCTCCAAATATAATTGAAAAAGAAATGAAATGCTGACAAGAAAGGATGTGTGCTTTCTATTAGATGTATCTACTATCTAGTAACACTAAATTCTGTTTCAATTCTTTCCAGGTGATTTCATTTTATAGATTCATCAACCTTCTGCTTCTAGGCATGCGTCAGCTATATCTCGGCAATTTATTTGCTCAATTTTGATTAGACCAGAAATATTATTATTGAAATTTGCTATTGAAGTGAAGAAAGCAACAGGAGAATGATGGAAACTCTAGCCATAGGCATAGAAGTACAGTGTTATCACAATAATAAAATATATCTAGGCCCTGTTTTTGTCCATTATCCATGTTAGATCTTGCAGTACCAAAGTTGCCTCACTAGCTGCATTAAGGAGCTGGGCAACAAGGAGATAAAGGAATAACTGAATCACGTGATATATCATAACGTAGGTTGAGTTAACCCATTCCTAAGTTGACAAAAGTCACAAAACTATAGAAACTTAAGAGGTGAGGTACAAGTATGTGTTCACTTTATAATGATGCCTGGACGGAAAGCCCCAATCTCTACCAAAACAGAGTTGACCACATGTTATGCCTCCAAACAGTGCAAACCCTACAGTACAGATTAGTAGGCACTCTGTCAATCATACTGGCTCATATATGTCCGTAAATATTCTAGTTAAATTTAGAAGCTACATGCAATAGCTAATGAACCAACACTGGTTAAATTGCAACTCAAAATTCCGATTGATCAGGTAATAAACCTATTGCATCTTTGGTCATCTTTAATCCAGATCATACCTCTCTTTCAGGTGTGTGAAACCTGGGGTTGGCTGGACCCCCACAAGCCTGGTGAAGCCTATGTTTATTGAGTTTGAGCATTGTCCGTTTTCCGAAAATTTTGCACAAGCCCAGGCCCAAATAAGACGAGATATACCAGTTAGGTGCTAGTTCCATTAAAATGGAACATCCAGAAGAATGCATCCATCACCATGTTAAGCACGTAACCAGCATTTATGTGCAATGTAATACAACAACAACAAACAACAACAACTAAGCCTTTTATCCCAAGTACTTGGGGTAGGCTACATTAACCAAAAGAGAATCACAGCGGATTGATCACATTGATAATCCTTCTCCAGTCATTCCTATCAAGTAATATCTCCTCATTTAAACCTCTAGAATCCATATCTTTTCGTATCACCTCCATCCATATTTTCTTCGGTCTTTCCTTCACTCTTTTAACTTATCCTACATTGATAATATCTCCTCGTCGAACTGGTGCATTTGTATGTGTACGTTGCACATGACCAAACCATCGTAAGTGACTTTCTCGCATTTTCTCATCAATGGGAGCTACACCTATTTTAACACGAATATTTTCATTTCTCACTCTCCCACCTAGTATTGTCACATATCCAGTGAAGCATGCGCATCTCTATTACACTTATCTTTTGTGAATGACGTTTTTTTATAGCCCAGCATTCCGTATCAAATAATAAAGTTGGCCTAATAGCAGTCCTATAAAATTTTCCTTTCGGCCTTAACAGAATGTTACGATCGCATAAAACTCTCGTTGCACTCCTCCATTTAAACCAGCCAGGTTGTATCTTATGGTTGACATCATTATCGATCTCTCCATCATTTATGTGCAATATAATTCAAATTAAATTTTTCTGTGTTAATCGAACTAGTTGTGGTTCCTTCTAGGCACTTATATCACCTACAGTCTTTCAGAAGTGCTAGCTACTTGTTCCTGCATTCCAGTACAATCCATTTTTATGCAACCACATGCCTAACACATGCAATAAACGAAGATTGTTGACTAAAATCTCTATCACCATGATGGTTGTGTCGAAAAGGTCTTATGCAAACACATCATAATCAAAGGGGTTCTATGAGATATTACCTAAGGTACATAAAAAGGCTTAAAACTAGAAATACAGCTGCAGATAGACATAAAAGACAAAATTTACTCCTTGGCTCCTTCAATTGGGAAGTTGCCGGTTCGAAGCCCATGGGAATCATATGAGTCCCACCTAAGAAATACAAAAAGTAAAGAAACTAAGATGAGGCAGTCAAGCAGGGAATTCAATTACCGAACCGATATCCAGAGAGAAGAAATTCAATCTGGAAATGGTAGAGCTAGGATTGCAAAAGTAGATTTTTGTTGGAGGAAAGAGGAACGTTGATACTCTTATTTTGATCCGTTACTCAATTTGACTACATAGAAGAACAAGCTCGAAATCTTCTAGTCAAATCATACCGTCCTCCTATGGGACATTCTAAAACTTGAACTATTTAGGAAAGAAAGAGTCTTTCAACATCTTTTTTCCCATAAAAAACATAGGCGAGGAGACTCTCCGCCAATGTTGGAAAAAACGCGTTATGAAACCCATTATATTGCGTTACGTAACCTAACGGAACCCCGGCACTATGTAACAACTAGAAATAACTCAATGCACCGTAACAGTACGTTTTATTCGTTATATTACGTGACGTTACGTTAAATTACTTTATGTTACGTTATTTATAGTTATTTTTTAGTAATTTCTATATTGTTATTGATTATTATTTTGATTATTAGCGACTTGCTGTAATTTTATTACTTAATTAGTTGTTGGGTTGTTTGATTGCTTATGAAATTGCTAACTTGTTAATTTGCGATTGTTTTCTTGTTCACTTGTAATTTCTCTCCGATTGCTGAAATATCTTACTTATTGATTATATTGAATTTTTAACTGAACTGAAATTAACAATTACAAATAAGATAAATTGAATATTACAAAATATAAATTATAACAATGATAATAACTGGAACTAAAATGAAAATTTGGAATATTTTTTTCTTGTTTAAATGATGACTGGAATTACAGTTGCAAACTTAATATAATTTATGAAGATAAATGTGAAAGTTATTGTAAAATTTAAAATTAGAATAGATTATGATTATAAAATGGTTTTATATTCTTTTTTTTTATATTTTATATTTATATTTCAATTTATTAAATTTATTTTATATAGTTTATATTTATTTTTATTAAATAAATAGGAAATTGTGTAATCTACGTTATGCGTTACGTTACATGCGACATAACCTAACAGAGGCAAAACGTTACGTTATCGTTATCGTTATTTTAAACATTGCTCTCCGCAGCAGAGCTAAAGAAAGTGTCAGCTTATCTCTTATGCTAGATTTAAGAGAACTTCTAAGCTACGACATAGGACATTTCCCCAAATAAAATTTTTGTGTGTATGGATGTGTTGGAACGTGTCCATCCATGTTTGGCACTTACATGTGTGCATACCTTTATTCACCTAAAAAATGTACATATAAAGCATGTTATGCCATCCATTTGACCAATAAAAACTAATAATTTATTATTCATCTTACTATTTAGTCTTTTCCATATGTGAATAATAAGTTAATGCATATATTTATGAGTTAAATATGCATATGTTTTAAAAAAAAAACACATAATTGTGTCTTCTAATTAGATAATAAGAGTTTCCATGTCAAAACACCCCATGTCTGTGTTGGAGCATGACACCCGCCGACAAATCACTGCTTCTAAGTAATGAAATCTACTTTACTTATGGCACTATAGCCTTCCCTCCGCTCACTTCTGGTTTTCTTTGTTAGTGAAAACAAGTGCTTTATTCAAAGAAGAGTGAGTAATATGATTTCATATTGAACATCGGTTCCTTGTGTTACAAAATTTGAGTTAGAAGTTAGAAGACCATAGAGGAAAAGCTTGGGCTAACATGTTTTCTGTCACCTGATATACGGCTTGGCAGGCTAATGGAAACTTTGAACTAAGAGTTCCATTAACTCATAATTTTTACATCCCTTTTTGCACCACCAAAGAGCCGCTCCGGCTACATGTTTCCAGATTTAGAGAAGGAGTGATCTTTGTTAGGGTATTGTATTGTAAACTGTATATTCACTTATTTGAGAAGAGTTGTGTATTCTCTCTATTTCGTATGGCTTTAATACTATAAAGTCACCGCCTTTTCTCCTATTTTTATCAGTTTCAATCTCATTTAGAGCGAAACATCTACAATCTTTAAAAAAAAAAAAAAACAAAGATACGAATCAAACACGATTATGTTCGAAAAGATTAGAGATGGAAAAATCCTAAGAGACAATCACGATTCATGAGTCATTTTCTAAAACAAAGATGCATTGTTGAACCCAAATTGTTGAATGCTTCATATAGACTATGATTCTTTCTATGACTATTTTGAAAGGAAAATAAAATACTGCATAATGCAAATCACCTCCAGATCCATATAATGTGTAATAAATGTTCCACTCAACTTTTATCATAGTAATATTAGCTTTACATAACAATACCATGTACAGGTCTACAACTCTGATAGAGTACTCATGAAATAAACCAAACACCAAAATGTCGCTCTCTCTAGTTCAGAATTGTTAGTATGAATATAAGTAAAGTTCAATTTAAAGTTCTTGATGGGGATAATAAAAGTTAGAATCAGATTAGAGATTTTATTTGATTTAGATAATAAAGGTCAAATCTGATTAGGGATTTTATTTGATTTACATTTTATTGTTGAAGATTTTCTTAAATAAGATTTTATTATTAAGGATTTTACTATATTTTGGTTGTTTCCTATTAATAAGTCTTGTAAACAAAATTTCCAAGCAAAGAATGAAAAGTTGAGAATTAAAAATCTTTTTGTTTTAGCATCACGATTTGTTAGACAAAATTAAATTTTTCATCGAGGATTTGTTGCGAGTGGGTGGGAGATTACCAGAGTGGATTTCTAAATCAATTCTTAAATCTCATATTGTGGATTTCTTGAGAGTGGGTGAGAGATCACCTGAGTGGATTTCCAAATCAATCTTTAAATCTCGTCTTGTGGATTTGTTGAAATTGGATGAGAGATCACCATAGTGCGAACCCTAAATCCATTTTTTATGTTTTATTTATTCTCAATTTCGCTCAAATATCTACAAAACTCTAATTTGCTCTTCTACAAAACCAAAATCCCCAATCTCCACTAATATTTGGCTTTCGTCTTGCATCAGTTCCCATACCCTCAGGTATGGAAAAATGCTAGGTACAAATTGCTAAAACTGTAAAATAGTTCCAACTTATAACGCTTATTCAAATTAAAGAAATAGCAAGATAAAAATCAATTGTGCAATTGGACACCATTTACAAATAAAGACTTGTTCACATCTTTATCTTAAACAAGACAGCTCAAAATATGAGACAAAAGTAAAAAGGTGATGGGTATATGCTTAGTACATATATAATTACAATTAGTCATCTTGACTAAACTGAATAACGGAATGTCTCTTCCCCTTGCGGATATATTTGATCATAAACCACAAAATTTTATATCAAATTGCAAGACTTGCCGAAGAAGCTCCAAGTATGATTAGGAGAACTATTAAGAAATAGTTTAGTTTATTAGTTTTCTAATTTCAATAGGATTTGAATTCTCATGTATTAGCAATCATAATTGTATTAGTTTCCAACTTGTATTGGAAATTAGATTTTCATAAAACTCTATATATGGGCATTATGCTCATCAATAATAACACATATAACTTTTGCTTCTTATTTTCTTTATACTCTAATATGGCAACAGAGCCATCCTAGGCCTTTTCTTCTAAAAAATCTCCTCCATAAACAAAATCATAATTTTATCTTACTCCCAATCATGGCAAAAAAGAAGTGAAAAGAAGAAACTTAGTTCTTCTTTCTCTTAAAAGATTCTCTCCTTTCTGTCGTTCCTTGGCCTTCTTCTATCTTTACCTTGTCTTTCAGTATCGTTTTCTTCTTTGGATAATATTCTATGCAAAACAAATGTCATTTTCTTTTCTACAAGATCTTGATGATACCTTTTGGTGGTAAATTCCTATAGCTTCTTTCTATGTACCACTGTGCTCCTTAAAAATGAAGACAATTGTTACACTCTATGAAAGAGAGATGTTTTATTACTGCTTTTCAAAAGCCTACTACTACTGCTTATCATGAACCCCTGTTGCTTCTCAAAAACCCTCTATTGCTGCTAGTTAATGCAGGTGAAATTTTTAGGAAATGCATTTATAAAATCAAAACACGGGCATCTAAGGCTCGCATTAAAATTTAATGATGTCAAGAGATAAAATCTCTCTCAAAATACAAGAAAACGTGGACCTATGAAAGTCGCGTTTTGATCTCATGATGTCAAGAGACAAGAGAACTCTCCAAATATAGAAAAACGCGACCCTTAGGAGCGTTGGGAATAAAAAATGCACATTATCGTCAAAAGACCTGCGTTTTTAAGCCAAAGGTTGAGGCTGAGTGTGGACTCCACATGGCCACGTCTTAATTTGACCTTAAAATGCGAAGTTGAACCCACGTTGCAAATGCAGGGTCGCATTTTAATCACAGAATCTTGTGAGGTTAAAGGTAACCCCGTTTTAATACAAATGCGGGTCTAGCTGAGAAATTAACACGTGGATCATCAATTAAAGAGAGATCTGCGTTCCAAATTATCTTTTGAGCTCATGACTTGAGCTAGAAATAACTAAAATGCGAGCCCCTAGCGGGTCACGTTTTCATTCTAAAATCTCAAAGGATAGAAACTATACTCAAGTGTACCCAAACGTAGGTCTAATCAAATAAAATATGTTGCTGAGAGCTAAAACGTGGATCATCAACCATAAAAAAAATCTGCATTTGAACCTTCTTCTGCACTCATTGTTAGCGCTAAATATAGCTAAAATGCAAACTCCAGATAATCGTGTTTTCATCTCAGCCTCAAGAGGCAAAAATCTTCTTCATGGACACCCAAACACGGGTCTGGGCATATCACACTAGCTGCAAGGAATTAAAACATGGATCTAAATGCTGAGATCCACATTTCAGTTACAAATCCAAAGATTTAAGATATCAGTTACAAATCCTGAGGATTTAATACAAATTCAGAGGATTAAAGACAAAAAATGAATCCTCAAATCATAGTGACCATTAATTGGACAATTACACTAATTCAAAGGTCTCCAGACCTCTATAGATAGCCAAAGACTGGGCTAAAAAAGGGGTGAGATGATCTCCACTTGAGCACTCGTGCTAAAAATCCAGAGTCTTTTGCATCCAAAAGCTTTGCAAAAACTACCAACTGAAGAACTTGTATTCAGAGCGTCTACAGAGAGCAAGATCACTCTCCACGGTTATAACAGAACCCAGCCTTAAATAAAAAGGAAACTATATTCCTCATCTTTTATAAACGGGCAACTGTTATTATTGTAACTTTCATTCAAAGTTCAATAAAATCTAATTTTATGGCAAACAGTTAAAAGTCGATTTCTATGGAGCGATTGAATCTACTACTTGTCAAAAGTTGATTTCATAATCTACTACTGATGCATTTCTATGAAGTTGTGCTCAAGAATTTTATTCTTTCTAGAGTGCAATAACCTGTAACAAGCTATGAGTATATGATATAGTTTCCAGCTTAAGAGAGAGTGTTAAGAAATAATCTAGTTTATTAGTTTTCTAATAGGATTATCTTATATTAGGAATTATAATAGGACTTGAATTGTAATTATATTAGTTTCCAACTGGCATTAAGAATTGGATTATCACATAACGATATATAAGTATTGCCCTCACAATAATAACACATAATTTATGTTTATTATTTCCTCTAAACTCTATCTCCGCCAGTGTTATACTTAAAAATTTATCATTTTACTGTCTATCCCAAACCAGAATAAAAGATGAGGATTGTGGTAGGCCGGTGACAGCCAAAATAAAATATTATCATATATTATGACATGAGCCAAAATATAAATTTCTTTAGGGCGTTCCCTATTGAGCGACGCGTTACATCGAAATCCGGGTGTAGTGAAAAATGTGTGAGGGTTGTTAAGTCGTCGACGCGCAACGTCGGCGTCCGGATGTGGTGTCAAATGTAAGAGGGTTCTCCCATCTTAATGAGCGAGTGAGGGTAAAAAAGTTAGCTCATAAACATAAACATAGGATTTGATTGGCATCGTGGAATATAGATTCCTTTATAGATAAATTAGCAGAGTTAGTTGATGCTATGATTAGAAGAAGGGTTAGCATTTTGTGCATGCAGAAGACTAAGTGAGGAGGTGAGAAAGTTAAAGTCATAGAGTTTTGGGGTTATAAACTTTAGTATACGGATAGAGATAGAAATCGTAATGGGGTAGGTGTGATCATAAATAAGTAATTACTTGGGATTGTAGTGAAGGTTAGGAGGAAGGGTGATAGAATTTTATTAGTTAAACTTATTTTTAGATAGAGAGATTTTTAATGTCATTAGTGCGTATGCACCACAAGTAGGACCTGATGAATCCAGTAAATATCAATTTTGGGAGGATCTAAATGAGATAGTATAAGGAATACCGGCTAAAAAAACTATTTATTAGCGGTGATCTCAGTGGGCATGTAGGAACTAGTCGTAATGGATTTGATAGTGTACATGGAGGATTTGGTTCTGGAGAAAGAAATGAAGCAGGTAATTCAATTCTAAATTTTGCTTTGTCTTATAATTTGATTTTAGTGAATACTTGGTTTAAAAAGATAGTTTCTCACTTGATTACTTTTAAAAGTAGATCGAGTGCAAACCAAATAGATTTCTTTTTAATTAGGAGGGTAGATAGAGTTAGTTGTATCGATTGTAAGTTAGTGTCAGGTGGGAGTGTATTTACCCAAATAAACTCTTAGTTTTGATATTCAGATTAGAAAGAGACTTAGAAAGATTAAGTATAAATTAGATCTTAAGTGGTGGCGATTAGAAAGTAGTTAAAAAAAAATTTGTAGATAGAGTAGTACAAGAAGCAGATTGGAAAGACCATAATAATTCTAATGTAACATGGAACAAAATCGCTAGCTGCATTAAGAGAATAGCTAAAAATATATTTGGTGAGTCGAGAGACAGTGCTCCACCATATAAGAATATATCATAGTGGAAGGAAGAGCTAAAAAATACTATTAAGATCAAGCGAGACCTTTATAGATATTTGAAGAAGAATAATAATAATGATGGAACAAATTTTGAGAAGTATAAATTAGCGAAAGAGGCTAAGAAAGCTGTTGGGATGCAAAAACTAAATTATATAAATAAATGTATGAGAAGTTGAATAATAAAGAGACAAAAAAAGGATATATATAGAATTGCTCGAATAAGAGAGAGAAAGTCTAGAGACTTATAAACTGTCAAGTGTATTAAACATGAGGATCAGACGGTTCTAGTTCGAGACGAAATGATTAAAAAAAGAAGAAAAGATTATTTTGATAGATTATATAATCATAGTTTTACTCAAGATTTGGGAGATCTTACTATTCCATGTGAGGATATGAATATTAGCTCTATGTGCAGAATTAAAGAATTTAAAGTAAAAGAAGCTTTGAAGAGGATGAAATCAAGAAAAACTATTGGTCCAGATGAGATTCCTATAGAGATATGGAAATATTTAGGAGAGATTGGTGTGAGGTGGCTGACAGATCTTTTTAATAAGATTTGGCAAATTAAGAAAATACTAAATGAATGAAGGAAGAGTATCCTAATAGCTCTATATAAGAATAACGGTGATATTCAGAATTGTTCTAACTATCGGAGAATAAAACTTATGTGTCACACTATGAAACTTTGGGAAAGGGTAATTAAACATAGATTGCCGCAAACTGTTATAATATCGGAGAACCAGTTTGGATTTATGCCGGGGCGATCAACGACAGAATCTATTCATTTACTTCGTCAACTTATAGAGTGATTCCGAGAGAAATGGAGATTTGCATATGGTATTTATGACTTAGAGAAAGCCTATGATAAGATACCACGAGAGATACTTTGGTAGATATTGATGAAGAAAAGAGTTTTCATCAAGTATATTGACATAATTAAGGGCACGTATGATGGAGTAGTGACCAATGTAAAAACATATGGTAGTTTAACAAGTAATTTTTCCATCACAATTGGATTGCATCAAGGATCTGCATTAAGCCCGTTCTTATTTGTTATAGTGATGGATGAGCTTACTAGAGCTATTTAGAATGAGATACCTTGGTGTATGCTATTTATTGATGACATTGTCTTAGTTGATGAGACAAAAGCAGGGATGAATGTCAAGTTAGAGTTATAGTGGTATACATTAGAATCTAGAGGTTTTTAATTGATTAAGTCTAAAACAGAGTATATAGAGTGTAAATTTAATAAACGGATCATAAACTATAATGCTGTAATACTAGATTGACAAGAGACAAATAAGCAGTCAGTTCAGATATTTGGGTTCTATTATTCAGTATGATGGAGAGATTGATAATGATATTAACCATAGGATACAAGCTGACTGGTTGAAATGCTGGAGTACAAGGGAGTTTTATGCGACCGTAATATTCTGTTAAGACTGAAGGAAAAATTTTATAGGACTGCTATTCGGCCAGTTTTATTATATGAAACGGAATGTTGGACTATAAAGAAACGTCAATCACAGAAGATAAGTGTAACAGAGATGCGCATGCTCCGCTGGATATGCAGCAATATTAAAAGAGATAAAGTGAGAAATGAAGATATTCGTGCTAAGGTAGGTGTAGCTCTCATTGATGAGAAGATGCGAGAAAATTGCTTACTATGGTTTGGTCATGTACAACGTAGGTTTACAAATGCACCAGTTCGACGAGGGGAGTTTATCAATATAGAACAAGTTAAAAGAACGAAGAGAATACCGAAGAAAACATGGATGAAGGTGATACGAAAAGATATGGATTCTAGAGGTTTAAATGAGGAGATATTACTTGATAGAAATGAATGGAGAAGGACTATCAAAGTGATCGATCCGGTATGAATCTTTTTTGCTTCATGTAGCCTACCCCAAATACTTGGGATAAAAGGCTTAGTTGTTGTTGTTGTATTTCCTCTAAACTCTGTTAAGATCCATGTTTCCATATCTATTGTGTTGTATGCCTCCCATATTTACTTAGAAGGAACACATTTGTTTCTTTCTAAGGAAACCTGCAAATACGAATCAAACTGAATATAACTCAAAAGGTTAAAAACGAAGGAAAATCCTAAAAGACAGTCATGAATCATTTTTGAAAAATGATATAGATGAACTTCTGCAACATAACAGCTTAATTCTTTAAATGCAACCATGAACATTTGGTAATCATATTCCAATATCTAGTTAACTCACATGATAGTTATCATTCAAGGATCTTTAGGTTCTAAACAATATATAAAATTTTCGACAGCTTAAGATCACTGGATTTTTATAGTTGTACGCCAGTACAGTTAATGGCCAAATGCCATGTATCAAGTCACATGCACGTATGAAGATTAATCAGAAGAACACCTATAGGATCCTACGCTTTTGATCATTTACAGCTGAACCTTGCAAAATATTCTAGTTTAAAAAATGTTCAAAGCATCTGCAATATGAGGACCTTATTATATGCTAGCTGATGACAGGCTTTTCATGTAAAAGGCAGTCTTGAATAAAATCTCTGCTGAAACATAATTTTCTTCTTACAATATAATATAATTATGTCACCAAATTACAATGAAATTACATGTTAAATAATCTCAAAACAAATGCAGTTATCCAAAAATATTGACAGTTAATGTTATATTTGGATTCAACATACTAAAGCTGGCATACCTATATGCTGTCCAGCAATTTCAACATCCAAGTAAACTCTGTGTGTGATTTCAGGAACCTTTTCCACTTCAAATTCTTCCTACACATAAAACAAATTATAATTTTTCTTCCAGAAATTTTCTTTCAATAAACATTATATTCTGTATCATTCATATTTGATCAGAACATACAAAAAGTAAAAGATATATTTATTTATTTTTTCAATAAACATTATACTCTGTATTATTCAATACAGCTTAGAAATCTAGACGATACGGAAAGAATAAAAGATAATTGCACATTAGCATCTAAGGAAGAACATTTGCAGCTTCAAGCCCATGAAAGTACACAACATAACCGTGACTTGGTCCCCATCACCATGTTCACCATAAAAGTGGAAAATGGGTAAAAGGGGGTCTTACATGCTAAGAATTCAAATTAAATAAACAAAGATACCTTTTACTTTTTGCATGTTCTAATCAAATATGAATGTGTTAGCGTAAGGTCTTAAACACCATGGAAATGAACAAAAAA
Organism: Dracaena cambodiana; assembly: GCA_036321105.1. Lineage (NCBI taxonomy): Eukaryota > Viridiplantae > Streptophyta > Magnoliopsida > Asparagales > Asparagaceae > Dracaena > Dracaena cambodiana. Next base: position 36,868,213 of record JAYEPQ010000013.1, read on the forward strand.
AGGTATAAAACAGAATACTTTCTTTGATGTAAAAGGCCACTCGAGTTTTATTAATTAACAAATAAATGAAAAGCCCTAATAGGGAGACAAACAGAAGAAAAAGGGAAGATATTTCTAAGACAAAATACAAGAGTTTTAGTTGATTGTTAGAATGTAGTTTAGACTAATAAAGAAAGTAAAATAAACGAATGCACTGAATTGTTAGGAAGATATTCCAAAATGACTCGGGTTCTGGTTTCATGATAAAAATGGAGAATCAGTACTTGGTAGATGATGACCATGTTACATGACCTTTCTTCCATTTTACATGCAAAGAGAGAAGGGAGTGAAGCTGACTGCTGTCGGTCGCTTCACTCTATAAAATTGTCAATCCACCTTCTAGACTGCCATCAGAAAGGCCATTTTTCACTCTCAAAAAAAGTCAGAATCCCACCTTCTGCAGCACAATAGAATTTACCAACTCAGTTTCAGAAAGCCCCTGATCCTTGCAAAAAAAAAAAAAAAAAAAACCTAGAAAATGACCTTGCAGTTATCCACTAATATAATATTAACTCGAACAGGCCTTCAGAAAAAGCTTGCCTAACCCGCCTAACTTGCATCCTACAAAAGTTGCACTTACTCAATTGATATGTCCATTTTACAAATGAATGGGTGACTGTCAAAATAATTTCTTGTAAATTGTTCTGGAGCAGAACAAATAAATACCATGATGGTAAAAACAATACAGAACGGAAAAACATGAAGTCCTGAAAACCATATAGAGTTAGAACAAGTTATAAAAAGCAATTCTACCTATAATGAGGTTACACTGCTTTATAAAGCCTAAAATGGGGACAACTAGTGTTAACCAAAGATTATGAAACTGGGAAACTAAAATGCACATATAAAAATCATAGAATGATATAAATGAAAACTTTTCCCATTGGATCAAATTTATGGAGTGAGCCACAGACACCTAGCATGATAAAGATTATATTCAGGGATCAACAATCTGTACAAGTTTTTCATACATTAGTAAAATGGTAAATGAAGATGAACGTGTTCATCCTGATAAACCATAAATTATCCAAGAAAATGAAGATGAATGCATTAATTCTGACATCAAAAGTCACAGTTCAAATGATGATTTGATGCATAAACACACAAGAAACATGTGGTTAAGAAACTTCATTATGCTTTAGATGTAAAAAATGGTCCAAACTAGTGTTCTAAAACCCGAAAAACTCGGATGAGTACTCGGATATTATACTTTATATGTTAAACATGATCCAAATCAGTGTTCTAAAACCCAAAAAACTCAAACGAGTACTCATCCGAGTACTCGGAATCGGACTGAAAATGGGTACAAGTTAAAAAAATCACACCAAAACTCAGACAAAATGAATATTCGAAGTACTCGGCCGAGAACTCAGTGGAGTACCTAGTACTCGCCAAGTTAAAAAATAAAGGTATCAGGTTTTTTTTTATTTTAAACCAAAACCCAAATCCGAACTCTAACCTTAAAGGCAGAGTCGGGTTAGGGTTTTGTGTTTATCATTGCTTTCCTGCCCTAATCTCTTATTACCTCTAATCTCCGCTCGGTAATCCAATTTTTCCTCTGTAGGCAACCATTTCCGTCGGAAGCGATATTCTCTGGTGATTTCTAGGACTCTCTCTGCCTAAGCGACGATCTGAATCAAGCTCTCCCTCAGTCTCTCTAAACTCCGTACTCGTTGACTATTTAGATCACGATGCTCTGTAAGTTGGAGTTAAATTTTTCTTCAATTTTATTTTAATTTTAGTCTCTCTGAGGTTTCGAATTGGCTTTGGTTTTCGATTGTGGGTTTTGCTTCGATTTTGGCTTTCGGTTGTAGGTTTCGCTTCAGATATGGCTTTCGGTTTGTCTCTCTGTGTGACTGTGTAATTTCTGGTTGCTTCATCTCTATGTTAATGTGTTTGATGTGCAACTGTGATGGCTAAAATGGCTATCGTGGATTCGGTCTGGCTTTGGCTTTCGATTGTGGGTTTCATTTTGGCTTTGACTTTCGGTTGTAGGTTTCACTTTGGTATTGTCTTTCGGTTGTGGGTGTCACTTTAACTTTGGCTATTGGTTTGGGTTCTGTGTAACTGTGTCACTGTGTGAACTCTTGAATATGTGGCTTTGGGTTTTTTTTGACTGCGTGAACTCTTGAAGCTTGATATATATATGTGTGATATGATGAGAGAAAAATGGAGAAATGAATCAAATGATGCTTGATTGCTTTTGGTTTGGCTTTGGATCTCTCTGTGTGACTGTGTGAACTCCTGAGTCTTCTGTGTGATGTGATGAGAGAAGAAATGGGGAGTTGGCTTGGAAAAATTGATCTCTGATCAAAATAATATAGAGTTCGTGCATCGGAAATTGAGGTCTCTGACCTCTAGTTTTGGCTTTGGCTTTCGGAAATTGAGATCTCTGGCCTTGGTTGAAGCTCCGGAATTGAGTGGAGAAGAAAACGCATACGAAAATAGAAATATTAATTATGATGCTCTTTCGGACGAGAAATTGGATGATAAGGATGCCCAATATGAGGATGATAATGAGTAGACATATTTACGATTTATGAAACTTGCCTGAAATATATATTTATGATGTTTGATTTTGAGTTTTGAAATTACATGTTTTTTGCATGCATAATTGCTAAAATATTATTATTCCGAGTTCTGAACGAGTACTCGCCCAGTACTCCGAGTCTCACTACTCGCTCTCGGATCGAGCTAATATTTTAACTGAGTTTTCGAACATTGTTCTAAACATTATAAAGCCTTCATAATTAATTATCCAATTTCTATTCCTAGAATTAAATAGAAGGTACATAGTTCCAAAAAAATATTGGACCGCTACAATCCAATCTCATTGGAGTAAGCCCAATTTCAACCAAGACGCCGGCTTGGATTAGGTGGTTTGGGTCACAGATCACATTGGAGCAGGTTGTAGAATAGAGTATGTGGATTGGGTTGGTCTCAAAGAGACATCTAATCTGTGTAATTTCCATCCCTTCAAAGTATGGGAGATCTGCAAGAAGTTGTTCTTACTTAATTATCTGCCATTTCTCGAACAAATCAAGTGTTGGGAGATTAGGAAAACGGTTTCATGCACATTGTTTTAAACAAGAACAATTGACGTACAATAATATGCCAAAATCAGGATGCTCATATCTTCACATATGATTGGCAACAAGTTGTAAAAGGCAATTCTGTTGATAATGGTGTTCTCATGTTACATAGGCCTAAAGTTGGTAAAAGAGGCAGTAACTAGAGATTGTGGCCGCTAAAGACTATTAACTTTTATAACTAAAATGGATTGAGAAAAATTGCGATTTGCAATGAATTCACACACTTTCCCATTGAATCAAAACTCTGGGCACCTCTAAGACATACAGTGATGAAGATTGAACAAAGGAACCACCACTGTGCAAAATTATTCATAGCTCTATAAAAACATTACAAAAGTTCCCTGTTTAGCATGTTAACAGCGCTTTCATGTTCCTCGAAAAATCTTGATTCTCAAGCTTCAAAATAATAATGACATATATTAGCTTGGGGAAGATTGGAGGGCTCAGGTCCAGCGACGAGCTTGGGGAAGACCATGGTTGCTGCGTGTGCTGGAACGTGGGATAGAAAGAAATAATAGAATAGTTAATTCTACCACATGACCACCGGATATTTACATTATCTTTTGGGCAGGTATCCCCTTAGATGAGAAACAACTTCAGATATCAAGAGGCTCCTCGGATGAGGATATGGTTCCACCCCAACCCCCTTCAACAACATAGCCCAAGGTGCTCGAGGGGCTCTTTACTAAAACAAAATGGGGGCGACACTCTAGACATGGCTTCGATAAGGATGCCTCTCTCCTATCATTTTGTGCTTGTTGGTGTTAGAACTATGGTGGTTCTTCTGAACGAGGCCACAAATGTATGTTGTTCTATTATTATCGTATTAATGGAATGCGGAAGGTTTTACCCACCATTTTAAGCCAGAAAAAATGACATGGATTAGCTATAAAAATAGGTAGCGTCCAACCAGCTCATTTACAGCCAATTACCAAACACTAGCAAAGACTTCTTCGCATATTGCCCAATCAAACGATACCCAAATCAATTTATTCACGCAATAATTTAGTCTAACCACCAAAAAGAAATCAAATTTTTTTTCAGCCAAATCAAAAGGAAACGAAAAAACCACTTGAGATCTTGAGAATGCTGCCCAAATTAATAAGACCCATAAACAAAATAATCCAAATAAATTCACTTCTCAGCGAAATTCGGGAAAGGGGGAGACCTGAGCAGTCTTCTTCTGGGAGATGCAGAAGGCGATGAAGAGGGTGCCGACGACCAAGAAAGCGATGATTGCTTTGCGAAGCATCTTTGCTGCTCTCTCTCGATTTTCTCTCTCGATTTTCTCTCTCAATCAATTTACTAGCATTCTACTTCTTGCTGAGGGGATTGATACAGTGATCTGAATCGTAGACGGGAATAAGGGGAACTTCTAAAGGGGCACAAGTTTTTTTTTTTTTTTTCCCCAGTGAGCCCAATTAATAACTCTCGTATATATCAATTTTGTCCTCTAAGAAAAATTTCCATCTTGTCCTTCTTCCTTCCCCCACTTCCTCCGGACCTCCCGCGCAACAGGTGGTTTTTTTAGGCAAAAATTCATTTTATTTCTCCATCTTTTCATATCATTTTGTTAATTTGAAAGTTTAAAACTGATTATTTTCTTTGTTTTGTATTTATTTTCATTAGAAATCCAAACAAAAGAGAAATTTTTGAGTTGTATCGAACGAGACGTCAATGGAGAATACAACGATATCGTTGGTTTCATTCGACGATCAAAACACTCTTCAGATTTGATTCCATCTTCTTTATATAAAATTATTTCAAATATAACTTTGGATTTTGATATATATTGAGTAGAATGAAATTAGGGTTTTTGGATTCAGTTTTCTGGTGGATACGGTGCGAGAACCCCGGGGGGTGACGTCGCTGTGCGGACTGAAAGTCCGGCCAAAACAACTCGGTCCGGACTTTCAGTCCGGGCAAATTCTTTTTGTCCGGACTGAATTTGTCCGGACTGTCAGTCCAAACAAAAAGAATTTGCTCGGACTGAAAGTCTGGACAAATTCTTTTTGTCCGGACTGAAAGTCTGGACCGAGTTGTTTTCAGTATGGTTTTTTTTCCCGCAAGAGTCTTATCAATTAATAATTATTAATATTGTTAAACTATTAGAACACAGGGTAATGTTTCGACGCAGAGTATGCGAGTTGATAATGAATTAGTTGTCGATTATGGTTTGGACTTCACAACAAATCAGGTATGATATTATGCAGAAAACCTGTACATATTGAAATCAGAATATTTCCACTAAAAAATGTATCCTCTCTATTATGACTATAGATTTTTACAAATCGAGACGAACTTTGCCAGTGGGTGCGCGATATTGGAAAGAAATCAGGATTTGTCATTATGGTTTCAAAATCTGATACTGGAGGTCAATTTAACAAGGAGAGAATATGGTTTGGATGTGAATGGGGTAGACAACCAAGATTCAAGAAATTAAAAAATGATGAGGGCCACAGGGGAAGTAAAAAATGTGGATGTCCCTATCGATTAAAGGGTCAACAGATATCAATAGTGGCCCCGAATATGACCTAGCGGTTTTGTCTGGTGTGCATAATCATCCTGCAGCAGATTATTTCGAAGGCCACTCGTATGCGGGAAGATTGTCTGAAAGCGGGACAAATGATGTGATTGAAATGTCGAAGTGTCACGTAAAGCCGAAAGATATACTGACAGTATTGAAGCAAAAGGATCCAAAGAATATTTCGACAATGAAAACAATATATAATGCACGACACAAGTTCAGAGTCAATGAACAAGGCGGTCGAACGCAAATGAAAACTCTTGTTATTAAAAATTTCTGATTAAAGTATATCGAATAGCATCGAAGTAATGATCAAACATAATCAGTAACGGATCTTTTCTGGGCTCATCCTGTTGGCGTCGATCTTCTCCGAGCATTTCCAGGTGTTATTATCATGGATTGTACCTATAAAACGAACAAGTACAAATATCCATTACTAGAGATGATTGGAGTAACCTCAACGAATATATCATTTTGCATTGCTTTTGCTTTTTTTGAAAAAGAAAGGGAAACTAATTATTCCTGGACACTTGACAAGTTGCGTGGACTGTTTCTGAACGATGTATATCCAAGTGTTATAGTTACATATAGAGATCTATCGCTTGTTAATGCAGTTAAGCTGATATTCCCGGCTAGCCGGTATCTTCTTTGTAGATGGCATATAAATAAGAATGTCTTGACTAACTGTAAGAAATTGCTAGAACAACAGACTGAGTGGGAGAAATTCTTTTTAATGTGGAAGCTGATTATACTATCGAATACTCTAGACGAGTACAATGCAAATCTAAGCAACCTAGCAAACGAATTCCAAGCAAAACCTGAAGCAGTTGACTACATTCTTAAAATATGGATAAATCCACACAAGGAGAAGTTTGTGGCTTATTGGACAAATATGTGCCAACATCGGGACAACGTGACTAGCAACCGAGCAGAAAGTGCCCACGCAAAATTGAAGAGACAACTGCGAACTAGTCAAGGCGATTTTGAAAAGTGTCGGAGCAATATACATACATTACTTGAACTTCAACATACTGAGATTAAGGTATCTTTTCAAAAAAGTTTGACTATCGTGAAACACTGTTTTATGCTGGCAGAACTTAAGGAATTATGCAGCACAGTATTAGTTGTTAATATAAGTCATTAAAGTCACGATAAATTGGGTAAGCTAATGATTTATCATTTTATTACATAAATAGAGTGGGTGAGACAGTGACAGCGTAGAAGATCGGGTGAAGCCCCTGTCCGGACTGTTAGTCCGAACAACGGGGCGCTGTTCCGACTGACAGTCCGAATAGGACTGGCCTGTTCGGACTGTCAGTCCGAACAGGCCAGTCTTGTTCGGACTGTCAGTCCGAACAAGGAGGCCCTGTTCGGACTGTCAGTCCGAATAGGGGGCGTTGTTCGGACTGACCATGTTCGGACTGTCAGTCCGAACAGGCCAGTCATGTTCATACTGTCAGTCCGAACAGCGCCCCTCTGTTCGGACTGACAGTCCGGACAAGGGCTTGACCCGATCTGATACTTTGTCGCTGCCTCACCCACTCTATTTATGTAATAAAATGATATATCATTAGTTTACCCAATTTAACGTCACTTTAACGACTTATATTAACAACTAATTATACATTATTATCGAAATATAGTGAAGGAAGCAAAAAGATACAATGATACACCGACACACTGATACACCGACACAATGATACACTGATACATCGATACACCGACACAATGATACACCGATACAATGATACTCCAGATACACAAATACAATGATACTCATGATACACCGATATAATGATACAATGATACACCGATACAATGAAACAACGATACAATAACTGATACAATGAAATAGTGAAGATTATAAACAAGGTCACCTACGTATAAAACAAACAAGATCTTATACAAATTAAAGAAATAAAATCAAATACGAACGTAGTGTATATATTAATCGAACAAAAAGCAACCAATAGGGTTCATTACAAACAAAAACCATATATTCTACAAATTCTTCAAAATGTTTGCAAAAACAATTACACCGGCCACTTGAAGTTCCTTACATCATCCATATCAATACACAACTAATATAATCTAATCATTGTCTCCTTGTCTTCCTCGGGGGTTGACGTTTGCTTCTGGTTCGAGACATAATTGCCATATCGGGTGCATTAGAAGTGGATTGATCTTGTCTTTTGTAGATACCAAAAAAAAAAAAAAATCGAAATTTGCTAAGTGGGCACACCCACGGGTTGCATCCCGAAATTTGCTAAGTGGGCAACCCGCGGGCGCATCCCGCGGGTGGCAACCCGCGGGTTGTTTTCCGTTGTTTTATTTCATATTTTTGGACTGATAATCCGTGATCCGATTTTTCAGGAGAGAATTGAGCCGGATTTGGAGCTTCTTCGGTCTATAAAATACAGGAATTTAACCGGAGAGAGGACTTTTGGATTGGATGACTTTGGGACGATTACGGGCGAGCTCGTGAGATCAAAGAAAAGAGCAGAGCCATCTTCTCCTGGTCGGACGGTCAACGGAGGCAGCAGTAAGACTCCACCGCCACCCGAACCCACACATAAAAAAGGAAATAAATTAATATTCCCGTTCTTGTTCATCAGAATTTTTGTAATCTCAATTTCCTTGTAATCAATCAATTTTGCAATAGAATCAAAGATTCAATTTTTGGACAAACAAGAACTGGCGACCACAGTGGGAGCCCCTCTGTTTACCACAGAGAATCTGGTGGCGCAGTCCGACCGGGTGCCGATTGGCTCAATGGTTGAGACGCTGGTCATAGAAGTTGACTAGCAAAAATATGAGGAATTTCTTTCCTCCTCTGATTCGGAGCCTAGGCGTCATCGCCGGGTGACGATGAAAAAAGGTGAGGCGTCATCGCCCACCGGAAATCAAAAGGCGTCATCACCTATGAAAATTTATGAGGCGTTATCGCCCGTTGAAACTTACGATGCGTTATCGCCCGTTCCAAAGTCAAGCCAAAAGTCAAACCAGTCCCTGACCCGCTCTCAGAAGAGAAACCTGAGACGTAAGGCCCAGCGGGCCCGCCTCAACAGTGCCTCTGGAAAATTGCGGACAGAAAATCCAGATCAGGAAACATCGGGAAGAAAAAATTCCAAAAATGAAAATCCACAGGCAGAACTGCGTGTTGCACCGCACGGGGGCAACCCCGCGGTTGCAACCGCGGGTGCAACCCCGCGGTTCCAACCGCGGGTTGCACCCCGCGGGTGCAACCCCGCGGTTGCACCCCGCGGGTGCAACCCCGCGGTTGCAACCGCGGGTGCAAAACCGCAGTTCCAACCGCGGGTTGCACACCGCAGGTTGCAACCCGTGGGTCGCACTCCGCAGAAAAAATCAAGGGTTGGTTCTGGTGTCTATTCGGGCACACGCGCAGCGAGCACACAACGCACATCTAACTTTTTGGTTACTCTCTCAGGTGTACCATCCCGTTCCTCTACAAACAAATATTAGGATGTGCTCATGAACTCACCTGAAGATAGGTCTTCAAATTTCTCTTCGGATTAACATATTCATGATAGAATCCTCCAAATCCCGAAGAACAAGTCAGATGCGTGCGAGGCCCGTACAACTGCGCAGGTCAGCACACACTCCAGAAGAATCCGCAGAAGGGTTGGAGAACAATCTGATTCGGGAAAAAAGCCCAGCCCTGAAATATTGCAAACTCTCCAGTATTATGAACCAAATTTGCGACGCAAGAGGCGTCAGGTTGCAAATAGAGACAAAGAAGTATCTCAAGACTTGAGAGAGTACCTCAATTGGAAGAAAAACTCTGCACAGAATACTCCTCAATGCCAATGCGAACAGTTAATCTCAACTGTTCTATCAAACTGTGAGTGTCATCCGAGACAGTCCGTTTTTGAGCGGATCACCGAATCCAAAAGAATACGGACGGTAAAGAGGGTGTGCTCTGAAACCGATCTACCTGCCGCCTCATCACATATGGTTAATAAAGGCAAAAAGGTGGTCGGAAACAACCCTTCGGATAAGGAAATCACTCCAGGATCAAAAGGAGTTTATATCGAATCAGAGGGCGCGCTTCTAGAAGAAGTCTCTGAAAGTCTTGAGAGACAAGAAAAACGTCTCGAACAGCAAGAGGAGACCATAGAAGAAATGAAACAATTTTTAATTGAGTTGCTGGCTCAAACTAGGAGGAACCAATCTTCGTCGTCCATTTCTAGTCGGCAGAAAGGAAAACGGCATGTCCAAATAAATGAAGACAGCGAAGACGAAGATGAAGAAGTGCCTCCTCATTCAAGAGAGGAAGAGGAAGTGAAAGTTATCCTCAATCCTCACGCAGAGAAAATAGAGAAGATGGAGAACCAATTACAAGCTCTTCTTCATCGCAAAAAACTACAAGAGGTGGGGGTAGTCCGTCCATATCCCATAGAATGGGAGACCGTACCCTATCCTACAAAATATAAACCGTTGAATCTTCAATCATTTGACGGTAAAGGTTCGCCACAGCAACACATCTTCTATTTCCTCTCACAGACAGGACATCTCATGGGGAATGATCCAACTATGACTAGGATATTTGCGAGCACTTTACAGGGGCCCGCATTTACCTGGTTCATGCAGCTATCCCAGGGAACAATTAAATCATGGGCCGATGTAGAACGTGAGTTCTTAGCCCGATTTTTTGAAGATGATACAGAAGTCTCCATATTATCTTTGCTAGCAGCGAAGCAAGAAGAAGGCGAAACGGTCAAAACTTATGTCGAGCGGTTCCGAGAACTTTCTGTTCGATGCCCACATGGCATGACGCAGGATACGCTTGTGGAAACCTGCAGACATAACTTGTTGACCGATATCCTAGACAAGATGGGTTCGGTCGAATCCAAGTCATGGAAGGATCTGCTTAAGCAGGGCGAACAGGCCGAAGAAATATTTCGACGTCTCGAAATGCAACAATCTGCAACCGGAGACGGTGCAAACGAATCTCCATTCCATTTTTCCCGTTCAAAAGGGAAAGACATAACGGCAATGGCGGTAGAAAGTACCCTGAAGCAGAAATCATGGCCAACTACAAGCAACACAGCAAAGTCGCCCAGACTTCAAAAACAGTATTCGTTCAAGGATGAACATACTGCTACTATGTTCAATCTGCTCACCAAACGCAAGATGCTTAAATTGCCGGAGAGCAAGAGACCTGAAGAAGTTGGGATGACTAACGATCCGAATTTCTGTCTGTACCATCGGATTGTAGGTCACCCTACAAAGAATTGTTTTATCTTAAAAGATAAAATTCAAGCGTTGATTGACGCTGGAGCAGTTCAGCTCAAAGCTGAACAAAAAAGGAGTTAGAGCTAACTCCGACACATCTAATGTGTGTGGTCTAAAGGTACCACTTGAGCTCACAACAATTCCCAAAACGAGCTCAGGGCGGTTAATTTAAACCCCCATAAAAAAAAGTTAAAAAAAAAATCAAAAAGAAAATAAATAAATAAGTAAAAAAATAATAATAATAAATGAATCACCCAACGCCATCAAGGCTATGGGGAGAGAATAAATTTCTCGTCAACCCCACCATACTAGGGGTAATAAGTATGAATTGCCCAACGCCGACAAGGCTACGGGAAGAGAATAAATTTCTCGCCAACCCCATCATACTGGGGGTAATAAGTATGCACTGCCCAACGCCGCTAAGGCTACGGGAAGAGAATAAATTTCTCGCCAACCCCACCATACTGGGGGTAATAAGTATGAATTACCCAACGCCGACAAGGTTACGGGAAGAGAATAAATTTCTCGCCAACCCCACCATGTTGGGGGTAAAAAGCATGAATTACCCAACGCCGACAAGGCTACGGGAAGAGAATAAATTTCTCGCCAACCCCACCATACTGGGGGTAAAAAGTATAAATTACCCAACGCCGACAAGGCTATGGGAAGAGAATAAAATTCTCGCCAACCCCACCATGCTGGGGGTAAAAAACATGAATCACCCAACGCCGCTAAGGCAAAGGGAAGAGGAGAAGTTTGGCATTTAAGCCCAAATAAAATCCTCGACAACTCACTATGCTGAGGATAATAGCATGGCTAGCCCAACTCAAACGGTAGTTGGTAAAGGCAAAATCAAACCCGTTGATAGCTGGGGGTTTGCTAAAAATCCCACGACAAATCTGTCACAATAAGTATTCTTATCCGAATATAAGAATACATCACTGCCCTAAGCTGCTAAGGCAAAGGGAAGAGGAAAAGTTTGGCATTTAAGCCCAAACGAAATTCTCGACAACTCACCATGCTGAGGGGAATAGCATGGCTAGCCCGACTCAAACGGTAGTTGGTAAAGGCTAATCAAATCCGTTGATAGCTGGGGGTTTGTTAAAAATCCTGATCAGATAAATCTCCTGTCACGTTAAGATTTCACCTCTGACAGCAAAACTTTTCTTGTCATTTTGCTCCAACAGAGCAAGCGACACTCCAAAATATTTGTCAAGTTAAAATCATACCTCTGACATCACAATTCAAAATCAAATGAGATAAAATCCGATTAAAGCCCTTGTCACATTAAAAAAAAAAATCACCTCTGACAGAAAAGAAAATTCACACTTCATCAAGTCCAACATTACAACCTCTGACGAACTTACTTTTAATATCGTTAAGTTAAAAATCACCTCTGACGAAAATCATCTCACTATCAAGTTAACAGTTACCTCTGATAGTCTGATTCCAAAACTAAATACGTTAACCGTCACCTCTGTTTAGTCAGCTTGTCCCTATCACGACCAGATCCTCTGAATAGGTTGAACTCCAAGACACGTTTAATGTCACCTCTGTCTTTTACTGATTCGTCATACTAGATGTTACTGAACGGTTAGGATTAAAATAAGCACGTTAATATTATACCTCTGCTTGACCTAAAATAAGCACGTTAATATCATACCTCTGCTTGTCCTCTAATGAGTACGTTAAAATCATACCTCTGCTTGTTATTGAATAAATGAATATATTAACAGTTATCTCTATCGACCAAATCTATTAAAAAGTCTATAACCAAAATTAAAGAATTCAAAGTATTTCGAAATTCAGTACGGTTCAATACAGAACTTCGAAAACTTTGGAGGGGGTTATGTAGATACCAAAAAAAAAAAAAATCGAAATTTGCTAAGTGTGCACACCCGCGGGTTGCAACCCGCGGGAACACCCGCGGGGTTGTTTTCCGTTATTTTATTTCCTATTTTTGGACTGATAATCCGTGATCCGATTTTTCATGAGAGAATTGAGCCGGATTTGGAGCTTTTTCGGTCTATAAAATACAGAAATTTAACCGGAGAGAGGACTTTTGGATTGGATGACTTTGGGACGATTACGGGCGAGCTCGTGAGATCAAAGAAAAGAGCAGAGCCATCTTTTCCTGGTCGGACGGTCAACGGAGGCAGCAACAAGACTCCACCGCCACCCGAACCCACACATAAAAAAGGGAATAAATTAATATTCCCGTTCTTGTTCCTCAGAATTTTTGTAATCTCAATTTTCTTGTAATCAATCAATTTTGCAATGGAATCAAATATTCAATTTTTGGGCAAACATCTTTGTTCCTCTGTTTGCTCTTCTGGTTGTTCTTATGGCTGAGTGCAACCAGTTAGCACGGCTTTAATTTTCGCAAGTGCACTAAATAACATCCCATATCGCTTCTTGAATGCCTTCTCCCCTTGCGCAAGTAATGGATCGATTATTGCTTTTATGCGTGTATATCTCTGTAATATTAATGAAGAAAAAAAAATAAGCATCAGATAAACTTGGTACTATATGGGACATAAAATAAAGAACATATATGGTGATTATCTCATCAACGACATCTGGCCGGGTTGACTAACTTCCTTCCTCTACTTGGGGTTCATCTGGTGCTACTCCAAGAAAGCGCTGTGAAACTTGAGAGAACCAAGAAATATTATCTGACGTGCAATCAGATGGATAGTCAGCAATAGACCCACGGTGCTCTTGATGCGATACGTGATCTAGCCAATTTGTCCACATCTCCTCAATGCGAGTGTACTATACCCCGTACTTCACGTAACGCTGAGAATAGTGGAGGTGGAACGTACTGTTTACGACCAAACTGTCTTAGTACACGCACCGGATGGTAAGGTTCAATCACGCTGTAAATTTTCAACGTACTCATAAAAAATGTAATATCTCTGAACGGATATATTTCTCTATAATTCCGATATGGATCCCAATCTACCTGCATGTTCGTTAGATACAAAGAAGTACATTAGTTACCAATATATAACTTGCAAACTAAGTAAGTATATAAAAAGGGAAAAATATTACCTGGTTGCCTGTGAGTTTATCTAGACTTGACCGAATAGACTGCACATATGATTGGGAGATATTGTGATCCCGTCTGCTCAACCAGCGACAAGTAAGTGGTTCACCGTCGGTAAAAGATCAGTTCGGGACCGACATAAAACTTGGGAAATGAAAGAAAATCCAAACCTGTAGTAGTGTCAGATACCCGGCAATCTGAGCAACGTTAGCTCGGGAAGCAAGTCCAAACTACCTATATAACCATACAAGAGCACCAGCACCCCATACGAACGTGTGAACATCTTCAAGATCATGAAGCAATGGTAAGTAATCAATGGAAACTCTCGTCCGCGAAAAGCGTGCAACCAAGAAGATACAGTAAATAAGCCCTTGCAGCACACCGAATCCTATGTTCGGTGTCAGTATCTATAACCCCGCAAAAATTTTCTCTTAACTAATCCAGTCGAACCGATGCACCGCCTTTCGCATTAAGCTCATTCCACACTTCAGAATAACTAACGCCCAAGGAATGAGTAATTGTATCAGCAGCTTCACGTGAAGCTGCTGATTCTTGTTAGCAGACAAATTTTCCAACCACAGGTAAGTCAAGCAAGTAGGAAATATCATCCAACGTGATCGTCATCTCACCAAATGGCATATGAAAAGTGTTTGTTTCAGGATACCATCTCTCGACAAATGCGCTAACCTCAACAGCGCTAATGTACTGGTAGGAGTATTTGACCAATGGATATAATGAAGACCCACGTACTAATTCTATAAATCGGGTGTTTGGCTCAGGTGTCGACAATGACCATGCACTTATTTTTCTCCAGTGACTAATACATCGAAGTGGATCTCGTTCCTATATATATACTATAGTCATAACATATGCACACACACAATAATTGGTTTATAGTTTTTAACGGGAAATAATTACCTCATCTTTTAAAACGAAGAAAGTAACGTGCATCTTGAAACTCTTCAGTACTGATAAATCAGCTGGACCTCGGTAATTTGACTCATGAAGATCATCTTGAGAGCCTCCTGCATCAGTATTCCCTTCTTCTAGTCTTGCACTATCATATCTGATCAAATTAGGAGTTTCTACATTTAATTCAGTATATACGGTAACTTCGATTTCTCTCTCTCGTATCGGGTATTGGATTTGTGGTCGAGATGCTGCTTTCTTCCTCCTTAACGAGGCAGTTGGTCGAACGCGAGAAGATTCTGCCGGATCCATCTATGCAATACAAAAATATTTCATTCATAAATGTTTTCTATCAAAACAGTAAATTTTCTATGTGTAAGTAAGTAGTAACAAAGTATAATTTACTACAAATATCATATTTTCTCTATTTATTTTTTTTGTTGCAAGATAGTGTAATATTAAAGTTTAAAGACACTGAAACCGTCTTTTGTTACTTAATCAACCATTAGGACAATACCATTAAACTTCTAAATTAACTAATAAATTTTAATATTAACGTCCATAATTAGAAAAATAACTAAATTTTCGCATATTTTACAACTATGATTACAATATTATATTTTCTTCATAATTATAATCTAAATATTAAAAATCAAAATTAACAAAAAAATGCTAGAATCAATTTTGCTAGCTCCTTCACTCTTCCTCCTCTCCATCCTAACAAAATCCCAATGAAGAGTTGTTTGATCCAAAAATAAAAATATTAAAATTTTAAAATAAATATTGCTAAATTAGGAAAACTCACCAACTAATGGAGGGAAGTCGGCGGCGGTGACGGTAGAACACCGATAGCGGCGGCAGGAGAACACCGGCAGCGGCGGCGGCAGGGTCGGCGGCGGCGGCGGGTTCGGCGGCGGAGGGTTCGGTGGCGGCGTCGGGTGTACGAATGGGAGAGAAAGAGGAGATTTGGAAGGAGAAGGAGGTAGAGAAAATGATAGAGATGATGAGTGGAAGTGGGGGGGGGGAAAGAGGGAAGAGGAAGATTGGGTTTTGGGTTAGGGCGGTTGGAGATGAAATGAGGAGAGAAGAGGGAGATGAGGAAAATATAGCTTAAGGGTATTTTCGGAATATCAATTGTGCTCACTAAGAAATTCTCCCATTTACTAAAATCAAACTGGGCTCACTAGGAAATCTGAGCTCACTAGGAAAAAAGTTGTGCCCCGTTAGAAGTTCCCGGAATAAGGGAGTTTCTAAAGAAGCACCTCATATTTACTAGGGAGCCACTAGATAGTTATTTTTCAGCCGGTCTCTGGGCCAAGACTGTTGGAAATTGGAAAACTCTTCGAAAATAAGGATTGGTTCTAAATTCTAATGGGGACGGTAATGGGTTGGATCTGATGATAACCATTTGAAAATTATTTGTAAATCCACTAAAGATATGTAGGATCCACTTGTAATTCTGAGTTTAAAGTGTATAAGAACACCCATTGAATCGATATATTCACCTTATTTTTTAAGGGCACAAAAAAAAATAATACCCTAGTTTTTTTTAAAGGCACCTCACCAAATTCCCTTCATACCTTTGCTATCCATTCTCTACTCCCACGCCCAACTCACTGACGACTGATCCCTGACCTATAGTTCTCCTGCTCCAACACTACTATCCCTCTATTGTTTGTCTTCACCACTACCAACCCCCTTCCCTTTGCCCCCACGCCTTCCCTCCCTCCAACCCTCACCCACCCACCCACCCCCCATCTCCCGATCTCCTTTGCCCCCTCTCTGTGCCACCCTTTCCTCAACCCTCCTCCACTATAATTGTCCCCTCCCCACTTGCATCCTACCCCCACCCCTTCCCTCCATCGCCCTAAATCGATAGAGTAATTGTAGCTCATGGCTTAGTATATTTTTATATCTGTTGGCAGTAAAAATTTCTAAGTAAAAAAAAATTTTCCACACAGAACGCGGAGCTAACTCCGTAGCTCCGCGTTTGGCTATTTTAGTCTCGCGTTTGAGCAAAACGCGAAGCTAATTCATACCTCCTCGTTCTGATGAATTTAGTTCCGCGTTAAATCCACGTGAGCAGATTTCATTAGAATTCCAAATTGATTGTAATTGAGATTTGGACTTATCTAATACCCAAATTAAGTCCAATCAGAATTCCGAATCAAGAGATTTAAATCAATATTAAATATTTGATTAGAATCCTTAATAAATACAAAAACTTTCTTTCCCTATTCCTATGGAAACATTTATTCATATTCCTATGGAAACTCTCATAACCACTATAGTCTATAAATAACCTTTTTGAAGAGATTTTAGAGATCATCGATTAATAATAGATCAATCCATAAATGATCATCAATTTTTAAGAGATCTTTTTCCGCATCTTAGAAAATTCGAGTTATGCGTGAGAGTCTTGAATTCGTGAAGACCAGAGAAAATCAAAATCAAGTCGGCCGCCGTCATCTTCAAGAGAGAAGATCATCGTCGTCAGATCGTCAAAAAGAGCTACTAGTTAGATCACATCGCTACGAGATCCCACGTTCATATTGTAAAATAGATTCTGAGTGAGAATTGTTACATTCGCCAGTCCTTCCCCTCAATCATTGCTAACCCATATGTTGCATTCCCTCCTCCCCCACCCACCCAACTTGTTGCCCCTCCAGCTTCTCTTCTCCTTTGTCACCCCCAATCCCTGCCTCTCAATCCCTATCCCCCCACTCCTCCACCTCTACCTCACGCCTCTTATATCTCTTCCCTTCACTTTTATTCCCTTTGTCATCCCCCAACCAAAAGCTCCCACTCCTCCGCCTGCTGTCTTATGCCTCTGATCCCCCTTTCTTTTGCTCTAATTCCCCCTCAATCACCCACTTTCCATCGCTCTAATTCCCTCAGTCGCACCTATCCCCTCTCCTCTGTCGATGCTCC
Source organism: Dracaena cambodiana (assembly GCA_036321105.1). Lineage (NCBI taxonomy): Eukaryota > Viridiplantae > Streptophyta > Magnoliopsida > Asparagales > Asparagaceae > Dracaena > Dracaena cambodiana. The sequence goes on from JAYEPQ010000013.1 coordinate 36,886,016, forward strand.
CTATTGCCCTCCCTGTCGGCATGTTTCTAGCCATCTTCTTATGTAAATTTGTGCATTTTTAGCAAATTTGTAATGTTTTTAATTCTTTTGGGTGCCTTTAGAAATTCGGTGTGTGTCTTTAGAATCTCTCTTTTTGGTCTCACTGCACCCAATATGTAACTTTATTTTGATTCAAATTCAGGTCTTGAATTATCCAATATTTAGTTATTTCTTATAAAATCATTAAATTCAATTATAAATCAAATAAAAATAAATGCAAATATTCATGCTCTTATATGACTTGCAAGTAATACTAAAACCATGTGATAGGATAAACAAATACAAATCATTTCATGGAAGAGCATAGGTCAATTAATTTAAAACTTTTCTTTTCTATAACAAGGGCCTTTCAACTCTCCATTTTAATTGATGCAAATGCAATTTGAGTTCTTAATCTCTTGCTCATTAGCTAGGAAGTTTTACCATGGGGACATAGTAGCTCTTTTGCAATTAATTTTAAACTAAATAAACTAATTAGCCAAGAAGTTTTACCATGGGGACATAGTATCTCTTTTGCAATTAATTTTAAACTAAATAAGCTAATCTAGTTATGAAGCTCATCAAGTTATGAAGCTTGCATGATTTTTGAAAGTTCATATCTAGATTCGATAATAAATTCCATCTAGACTGTGAAATAAACTATGGTGTATAATTTATATATCTAAATCCTAAATCCAATTTAGATAGCTAGATCAGACAATCATGCTCTATTGCCACCTCTAATTTCATATTGTCAGATTTGGGCCGGTGTTGTCTATGATGTGGGCCTGAGGCCCTAAGTGTGGGTGTTTTTTTTTTTTTTTTTTGGGACATACTCTCTATCTACTAACACTTGCTCAAACTCCAAAATAATGAAGCCACTTAGAACGGTCTCTATGCAAGAAGTGTATTAGGTTAACACAAGGGAAATTCTAAAGGCACACCCGAAAATGGCCAAAGGCATACTCTTCTTATCGGCACACCTCGGCAAGTTTGGAAAATTAAGTTTTTGTTCTAAAGGCACACCTTTTCTTTTTTCCTGAAAATGGGAACTTCTAAAGGGCACAAGTTTTTCCTAGTGAACCCAGTTAAAGTTTACCATAAATATCAACTTTGCCCTCAAAAATTTTTTCCCATCTTGCCATTTTTCCCTCTCCCGCTTCCTCCAGCCCTCTCGCGCGCAGGATTACACCGTTCGGACTGACAGTCCGAACAGAATTACGCCGTTCAGACTGACAGTTCGAATAGATCTGGTCTGTTCGGACTTACAGTCCGAACAGTCCAGATCTGTTCGGATTGTCAGTCCGAGCAGTCCAGATCTATTCGGACTGTCAGTCCGAACGAGGAGGATCTGTTCGGACTGTCAGTCCGAACAGTCCAGTTCTGTTCGGACTGTCAGTCCGAACGGCACCCCCCCATTCGGATTGACAGGCCGGACAGGGGCTTGACCCGATCTGATATCTCTGTCGCTGTCTCACTCATTCTATTAATGTAATAAAATAATATATCATTAGTTTACCCAATTTAACGTGACTTTTAGGACTTATATTAACAACTAATTATACATTATTATCGAAATATAGGAACGAAGCAAAAAGATACGATGATACACCGACACACTGATATACCGACACAATAATACACTGATACACCGATACAATGATACACTGATACACAATGATACACCGATACAATGATACTCCAGATACACAAATACAATGATACTCCTGATACACCGATATAATGATACAATGATATATTGATACACCGATACAATGAAATAACGATACAATAACTGATACAATGAAATAGTGAAGATTATAAATAAGGTCCCCAACATATATAACAAACAAGATCTTATACAAATTAAAGAAATAAGATCAAATACGAACGTAGTGTATATATTAATCGAACAAAAAGCGACCAATAGGGTTCATTACAAACAAAAACCATATATTCTACAAATTCTTCAAAATGTTTGCAAAAAACAATTACACCGGCCACTTGAAGTTCCTAACATCATCCATATCAATGCACAACTAATATAATCTAATCACTGTCTCCTTGTCTTTCTCGGGGGTTGACGTCTGCTTCTGGTTCGAGACATAATTGCCGTATCGGGTGCATTAGGAGTGGATTGATCTTGTCTTTGTTCCTCTGCTTGCTCTTCTAGTGGTTCTTCTGGCTGAGTGCAACCAGTTAGCACAGTTTTAATCTTCGCAAGTGCACTAAATAGCATCCCAGATCGCTTCTTGAATGTTTTATCCCCTTGCGCAAGTAATGGATCGATTATTGCTTCTATGCGTGTATATCTCTGTAATATTAATGAAGGGATATCTCTGTAATATTAATGCGCAAGGGTTGACGTCTACTTCTATGCGTGTATCTCTCTCGTATCGGGCGTTGGATTTGTGGTCGAGATGCTGGTTTCTTCCTCCTTAACGAGGCAGTAGGTCGAACGCGAAAAGATTCTGCCGGATTCATCTATGCAATATAAAGATATTTCATTCATACATGTTTTTTTTATCAAAACAGTAAATTTTCTATGTGTAAGTAAGTAGTAACAAAGTATAATTTGCTACAAATATCATATTTTCTCTATTTATTTTTTAGCTACAAGATAGTGTAATATTAAAGTTTAAAGACACTGAAACCGTCTTTTGTTACTTAATTAACCGATAGGACAATATCATTAAACTTCTAAATTAAATAATAAATTTTAATGTTCACGTCTATAATTAGAAAAATAACTAAATTTTCACATATTTTACAACTACAATTACAATATTATATTTTCTTCATAATTATAATCTAAATATTAAAAATCAAAATTAAAAAAAAAAATGCTAGAACCAATTTTACTAGCTCCTTCACTCTTCCTCCTTTCCATCCCAACAAAATCACAATGAAGAGTTGTTTGATCCAAAAATAAAAAAATAAAATTTTAAAATAAATATTGCTAAATTTGAAAAACTCACCTACTAATGGAGGGAAGTCAGCGGCGGTGGCGGGAGAACACCGGCAGCGGCGGCAGGAGAAAGAGACGGCGACGGCGGGTTCGGCGGCGGGTTCGGCGGCGGAGGGTTCGGCACCGGTACGAATGGGAGAGAGAGGAAATTTGGAAGGAGGAGGAGGTTGAGAAAATGATAGAGAGGATGAGGGGAAGTGGGGGGGGAAGAGGGAAGAGGAAGATTGGGTTTTGGTTAGGGTTTGTAGAGATGAAGTGAGGAGAGAAGAGGAGATGAGGAAAATATAGAGAATGGTATTTTCGGAATAAAATTGTGCTCACTAAGAAATTTTTCCTTTTACTTATATCAAACTGAGCTCACTAGGAAATCTGGGCTCACTAGGAAAAAATTTGTGCCCCGTTAGAAGTTTCCCCTGAAAATACCTCTCTCACCAACCCCCTCCGCTCCTTCTCCTCCTCCTCTACCCCCTGTCCCTCTCTAAGAACCCGCCACACCCTTCCTCCTCCTCCACACTTCTTCCATTGGCAAACTTGCCACCCCCCTTGTCTGTTGGCTTATTTAAGTACATGATATATGTCTTCTAATATATTGTATATGTGGAGGTTACTAAATACTCTGGTTGCAGATTGATGCATACAGATATGTTTTAGATTAACACAAGAGGGCAGATTTGTAGTTAACAGATTTACTACACAGAATTGCTACTGTTATCTTACAGGAAATTAATTCTGTAATTAGGTTTCAGTATTCTGTTCTCTTATTACCTAACACAGTTTCCAGAATGAAACTGTTTACAGAAATAATTAAACTATTCTTCTTTAACTAGTTTACTTAATCTAAAGTAAATAAAGAAGAAACTGGATTATGAAAAACCTGTTTCAGATACTTGCAGGAAGACTGGAAGACCACTGGAAGATGACAGGAAGTAGATTGGATGAAAATCGAGGCTAGTGTTGGACACTATATCCTTAAAATTGATTTGTCCTCCACTGTTTGCTTCTGGATTTCTTGGACGTCGATCTCCCAGGATACAACGATCGATCTGCAGAGGGAAGGAAGCTGCAATCCCTCTGCTCTGGCGAATCTGATAGAGGTTCTCTCTGGTTTATGTAATGTAATGCAGGACTGGATGATGGAATTGAACAGAAGTCTTCTGTAGACAGAAATTCAGGAACTTCTGTCTGCAGAAGAAGAGACAGAAAAGAAAAAACGTGTAATTTGAAACACTGACCCAGACCCTATTTATAGGTTTTCAATAGTCGAAGTGCAAAGTGCGCCTCTAAAACGCCCATTCGCCCTCGCACACGCGCGTGCGCTTGCGGGCGGTGCGTAGCACCACCCGTGGTGCTCATGGTTTTCCTCTTCTTACATAAGCAAAGTAAAGGAGCAAGCTATCATATTTAAACCCACATCCTTACATTCCTCTATCCCATGTGGGACTATCTTTTCATCTTCCCTTTTTGTTCCTTTGCTATGTACTCAACTTTTGAAGCCAATTTCAATTCACTTAATTCATTTAATTTGAACTAGTGAATTGACTCAATTTAAGGTTCAAATTAGTGAATGAATTCAACAATCCCCCACATGAACGAAATGGCTTAGACTCTAATGCAAATAACCAGAGAGTGTAATAGAAAGTTACCGCATCGGGAGAGGTGGCTTTTGGCTTTGAACCTTCCCTAGTGAAATATTATCGAGTTTACTTGCTAACCAGTGAACACGATGTTTTTGAACTGTTCAGCTTTTGATGTAAACTAAGACAATAATATTCACACGATTTCTTTCAACTTTATCAGATTCTATGTTGTGTCCATTTTGGCCTTGGACAACCTGGTAATTCTGTGAGTGCTCTTAGAGAACTTAGCCTTTCTCATTCTCATAGAAGCGGCCCCTTCTCACTCACATAGGTGATCTCTTATCAAGAGTATCCTGCCATACTCCACTTAGATTTCTAAGATATAAGAATCATTAAAAGCTTGGTTTATCCTAACACATTGCAGGTAATCACTATTTTACCATAGAAATGAGATAGGAAATATTTTCCTCAGTGATTCTTTCGAGTTCCCTCACATTTCGGTTGTCCCTTTGAACCTAGATCTTGGGATCTCCAGTCAGCTAGGTTGGGTTGCCATTATGGAGTTACTCTTTAGTAGGCTGTAATCACATTCCCCTCGACAACTTATATACTTGATCTCTAGTCAAGCCTTTTGTTAATGGATCTGCAATATTATCTTTTGATTTTATATAATCAAGAGATATTATTCCGTTTGTAAGCAGCTGTCTTACAGTTTCATGCCTACGACTTATATGTCGTGACTTTCCATTATATAATACATTTTGTGCCCTTCCAATTACTGATTGATTATCGCAATGGATGCATATTGCTGACACAGGTTTAGGCCACATTGGAATATCTTCTAAAAAGTTTCGAAGCCATTCTGCTTCTTCTCCAGCTTTATCTAAAGCTATAAACTCAGATTCCATAGTGGATCTGGCTATACATGTTTGTTTAGAAGATTTCCAAGAGATGGCTGCTCCTCCAATAGTAAAGATATATCCACTTGTGGATTTGATATCTTTTGAATCGGTAATCCAGTTAGCATCAGTGTATCCTTCAATCACTGCTGGATATCTAGTATAGTGTAACCCATAGTTAGTAGTGTACCTCAAATATTTGAGTACTCTAACTATTGCTTTCCAGTGGTTCTCCGCTGGATTACTTGTAAACCTACTCAGTTTGCTTACTGAGTATGCTATATCAGGTCTTGTGCAGTTCATTAAATACATAAGACTGCCAATGATCTGAGAATATTCTAACTGTGATGTACTAGCACCTATATTCTTTGTAAGATGTAGACTCATATCTATAGATGTCTTAGCTATATCAGTATTTTTCTTGTCAAATTTTCCGAGTATCTTCTCAATATAATGTGACTGGGATAAGGTATATCCATCAGATATCTTGGTGATTTTAATACCAAGAATAATATCTGCAATATCTAAGTCTTTCATATCAAATTTCCGTATTAACATGATTTTTACTTCTTTAATTAGAGGCACTGTGCTACCGGTGATAATCATGTCATCCACATATAAACATACAATGATATAGTTGTGCATATCCCCTTTTACATATACACATTTCTCGCATTCATTATAGCGAAATCCATTTGACAACATAACTTGGTCAAACTTCTCATGCCATTGTTTAGGTGCTTGTTTAAGTTCATAAAGAGACTTAACAAGTCTACACACCTTCTTTTCTTTACCTGGAACTACAAACCCTTCAGGTTGTTCCATGTAGATTTCTTCATCTAATTCACCATTTAAAAGTGTTATTTTTACATCCATTTGATGAAGCTCAAGATTATATAATGCAGCAAAAGCAATTATTAATCTTATGGATGTTATTCTTGTTACAGGTGAATATGTATCAAAAAAGTCAATACCTTCCTTTTGTCTATAGCCTTTTATTACAAGTCTAGTTTTGTATTTATCTATAGACCCATCAGGTTTTATCTTTCTTTTAAAGATCCATTTATATCCTAATGGTTTACTTCCTGGAGGAAAATCCACAAGTTCCCAGGTGTGATTTTGAATAATTGATTCAATTTTACTATTTACAGCTTCTTTCTAAAAAGAAGCTTCAGGAGTAGACATAGCCTCTTTATAAGTTTGAGGTTCTTTTTCTAATATATATGTTAGAAAATCCGGACCAAACGATTTATTAATCCTGGCCCTTTTGCTCCGTCTACATTTATTCTCATTGGTTTTATTTCCAGAATCAGACTCTGTTTCTCTTATTATATCATCACAAGTCCTTTTAGAGGAACTTGGTTATATTCTTTACTAGGAAACATATTTTCAAAAAATACTGCATTCCTAGATTCAATAATAGAGTACTTATGTATTTCTGGATGATCAGAGTTAAAAACAAAGAAACGATAAGCACTGCTATTATGCGCATATCCAATGAATATACAATCAATAGTTTTAGGTCCAATTTTAGTCCTTTTCGGAGTAGGAATTGCAACCTTAGCTAGATACCCCCACACTCTTAAGAATTTATAACTAGGTGCTCGACCTGTCCATAATTCATAAGGTGTTTTCTCAAGTTTCTTTTGGGGTATTTTGTTGAGAATATAATTGGCAGAAAGCAGAGTTTCCCCCCACATGTTCTGGGGTAAGCCAGAACTTATTAACATGGCATTCATCATTTCTTTTAAAGTTCTGTTCTTACGCTCAGCAATTCCATTTTGCTGTGGAGTGTAAGGAGCAGTTGTTTGATGTATAATACCATGTTCTGCACAAATTTGTGCAAATGGTGACTCATATTCACCACATCTATCACTTCTTAACATTTTTATCTTTTTGCTAAGTTGATTCTCAACTTCATTTTTGTATTGTATAAACATTTCAATTGCCTCATCTTTTGTTCTAAGTAGATATACATAACAATATCTAGTACAATCATCTATAAACGTAATAAAGTACTTCTTTCCACCTCTAGTTTGAATAGATTTTAAATCACATACATCTGTATGAATTAATTCTAAAGGTTCAGTACTACGTTCTATAGAGTGAAATGAAAGTTTAGACATTTTTGATTCAACACATATTTCACATTTATTTTCAAAGTTTATATTGAAATTAGGCAACATATTCAAATTTATTAATCTTTGTAAAGTATAATAATTAACATGTCCTAATCTACCATGCCAAATAAAAGGTGACTCAGTCATATAAACAGAAGAATCAATTTTATTGATAATCTTAGGGGCAATGGTCATTATATTTATTTTAAACAGACCATTGGTCATATACCCCTTACCTACATATACACCATTCTTTGTGAGTATAAACTTATCAGACTCAAACACAAGCCTAAAGCCTTTCTTACTCAAGACTGAACCAGAGACCAGATTCTTGCGGACATCTGGTACATGAAGTACATCAGTAAGAGTAAGTTCTTTTCCCGAAGTCATCTTCAGTACAATATTGTCTCGTCCTTCAACCTTGGAGGTTGCAGAGTTACCCATGTAGAGTAGTTCTCCTTCCACAGAATCATATGTGGAGAACATCCACTTGTTGGCGCAAATGTGGCGAGTGGCTCCAGTGTCCACCCACCATTCTTTAGAGTTGCCACCAACTAGGTTAACCTCTGAGACAACAGATGTACAATTTACATCTACATTTGCACAAAGATTTTCTTCTTCGGCCAAATGTGCATTAGGATGCTTCTTCTTCTTCTTCGAAGAATCTGGTGCCTTTCGCACACGGTAGTCCTTTACACGATATCCAGGCTTGTCACAGTTGTAGCACTTGCCATTGAATCTCTTCGATTTACCACTCTTAGAGACTTCACCATTGTGCTTTCTCTTCCTGTCATTAGACTTATTGGAATTTTCCATAACATTAGTTTTAGAAATATTGTATGGATTTCCAATTTTCTTTTCAGAAAGGCGGTTATATTCTTCAATCCTCAATTGTACAATTAGATCTTCAAGTGTCATTTCTTTTCATTTATGCTTTAAGTAATATCTAAATTCTTTCCAAGATGGTGGCAATTTTTCAATTAATACAAGCCACTTGAAAAGATTCACTAATAGTCATACCTTCAGCATGAATTTCATGAATGATCACTTGAAGATCTTGTACTTGGTTGATTACATTTTTAGAATCAACCATTTTATAATCCAGAAACTTACCGACTACATATTTCTTAGAGCCGGCATCTTCTTTATTATATTTCTTGTCTAAGGACTCTCAGAGTTCCTTAGCAGTAGTAACTGAACTATATACATTATACAGTATATTGTCCAAACCATTGAGGATATAGTTCTTACTCAAGAAGTCCGCATGTTTCCATGCTTCAACCGCCTTCACAGATTGTTGATCATCTTCAACAAGAGTAGGCACTGTCTCCTTCAAGTACTTGGTCAGATTCATTGTAGTGAGATAAAACAACATTTTCTGTTGCTATCTCTTAAAATCTGAGCCACTGAACTTCTCTGGTTTCTCGTACTGGCTTGAAGGCACAGTTGGAGTAATCATGACAGGAGTTATCACAGTGGACATATCAGATGTAGTAGCCATCTACAAATATTAAAATTTATCTATCTTAATGTCTTGTAATAAATTTTAACTTTCTAATAAAACTGAAAAACAATTCAACACTCCAAATCACAAAACAGAAATTAACTATTCTTTTTCCAGAAGCAATTAAGATTACTAGTCTCCAAATCACCAAATAGAAATTTTTCAGAAGCAATCTAGATTACTAGTGATTGATGACAGTATTTTAATCTAAAACGAAATATCAGTTTAAAGATTAAATACTATTATAACAGAGTTCTAATTGATAACAGTACTCTAATTGATGGTATTTTGACAGAATTCAAAAAATCAGTTTTAAGAATGTAGGTTCTAAACAAAAATGTTTAAACTGTATTCTTAAAAATTAATCTAAAACAAGTACGAAGATCGATTTTAAGAATGTAGGTTCGAACTAAAAATGTTTAAACTGTATTCTTAAAAAGTTAATCTAAAACATGCAATAATCGATTTTAAGAATGTTGGCTTATTTAAGTACATGATATATGTCTTCTAATATATTGTATATGTGGAGGTTACTAAATACTCTGGTTGCAGATTGATGCATACATATATGTTTTAGATTAACACAAGAGGGCAGATTTGTAGTTAACAGATTTACTACACAGAATTACTACTGTTATCTTACAGGAAATTAATTCTGTAATTAGGTTTCAGTGTTCTGTTCTCTTATTACCTAACACAGTTTCCAGAATGAAACTGTTTACAGAAATAATTAAACTATTCTTCTTTAACTAGTTTACTTAATCTAAAGTGAATAAAGAAGAAACTGGATTATGAAAAACCTGTTTCAGATACTTGCAGGAAGACTGGAAGACCACTAAAAGATGACAGGAAGTAGATTGGATGAAGATCGAGGCTAGTGTTGGACACTATCTCCTTAAAATCGATTCGTCCTCCACTGTTTGCTTCTGAATTTCTTGGATTGGATGAAGATCGAGACTAGTGTTGGACACTATCTCCTTAAAATCGATTCGTCCTCCACTGTTTGCTTCTGAATTTCTTGGACGTCGATCTCTCAGGATACAACGATCGATCTGCAGAGGGAAGGAAGCTGCAATCCCTCTGCTCTGGCGAATCTGATAGAGGTTCTCTCTGGTTTATGTAATGTAATGCAGGACTGGATGATGGAATTGAACAGAAGTCTTCTATAGACAGAAATTCAGGAACTTCTGTCTGCAGAAGAAGAGACAGAAAAGAAAAAACGTGTAATTTGAAACACTGACCCAGACTCTATTTATAGGTTTTCAACAGTAGAAGTGCAAAGTGCGCCTCTAAAACGCCCATTCGCCCACGCGCGTGCGCGTGGGCTTGCGGGCGGTGCGTAGCACCACCCGTGGTGCTCATGGTTTTCCTCTTCTTATATAAGCAAAGTAAAGGAGCAAGCTATCATATTTAAACCCACATCCTTACATTCCTCTATCCCATGTGGGACTATCTTTTCATCTTCCCTTTTTGTTCCTTTGCTATGTACTCAACTTTTGAAGCCAATTTCAATTCACTTAATTCATTTAATTTGAACTAGTGAATTGACTCAATTTAAGGTTCAAATTAGTGAATGAATTCAACATTGTCCTCCTTACCTCTTTGTAAACTCGCTATCTCTCTCTTCTTCCTCCTCCTACCATCTTGTCCCCTACCCCCCACCCCCCAACTTCCTCCTTCGTAGTTTCTAACTCTAATACTAACCTTTACTATTTAGAACTAAGATGAAACAAAGAGTATATTTATCCAAAAAGATAATAGTAAATTTATACGTTGAATGTGTCCTTATATATTTGGGCTGTGTCTTCAGTATTTCCTTCCTAAGATTTAAATTAATAGTGTCAAACCCCAAGGTTGAGGCTCCCTTGCACTGAGCCTATTGGTGGCCCATATGAATGATAATGAATCTGCCCCTTTGCACTGTTAACTGCCAGCTGGGCCATTCATCAACAGGCCGCGGAAGTTCCAGCTTCTAACGCGGAGGTTCAGTTTGTGTGGACTAGGCCCAGCTAGTTCACACACGCAATTCGCAGATTTTGCCGGTTGTCCAGGATAACTTTTGTTGCCGCTCCCACCTTCATTTGTTACTCCTCCCCGACTCTTTGCAGCCTTTTAGCCTCAATTTTAAGAATTAAAACAAGGATAAGAAATTTATATTTTTTTTTCTCTTTAGCTTTCTAATTGTTATAATTATTTGCAAGATAAGTACTTTACAATAAAATTTCAACAAAATCAGAAAATAATAACTATTCTCAAGGCAAGTAATTCACTCTAAAATTCACCTCATATACTTATATTCAAATCGTATATTACAATTTTTTTTTCCCATTCCTCATGTGTATATTTTGAGTTACTCATCGTGCACTCAATGTCTCTAGACAAAATATTAAAAGAAAAGGATTAAAAAAAAAAAAAAAAAAACCTGTCAGGTTCCCTCATCCCTAGCTCTCCTTGTCTAGTTATTTTTACAAACCGTAGTTGGTCATAAATGGAGAATTTTGTTGTAATTTTTGGTTGTATTACTTATAATATTTAGATAGAAATTATTACTGTATAAAAATTAGAGACTGAAATGTTGTTGTCTACTAGAAAGATGATATTAGAGAAAATTCCGAATTTGATTTATCTGTATAAAAGATTCAGAATTGTACATATGTATAAGTACTGTAATAAAAGTAATAAGATTATATCTTATTACCTACTGTTATTAATTAAATCTAGAGACAAAGTTAAAATATTCTTAATTTGAATTGATTTTATTATATATTAGAAAGTAACAGAATCTCTCTCTCTCTCTCTCTCTCTCTCTCTCTCTCTCTCTCTCTCTCTCTCTCTCTCTCTCTATATATATATATATATATATATATATATATATATATATATATATATATATATATATATATATATATATATGTTAATTATCTAAAAAAATAAAATCAAAATTAGAATACTTTACTGATTGGAAGATGATAAAGACTAGTGTTGGACATTAGATTCTCTGTTCTTCTGAAAAGAGAAATCTTCTGTCTAAAAGACAAAGGAAGTGCCAAGTGCGCCACTAAAATGGGCTCGCATGCACGTGCGCGTGTGGGCGGTGCTACGCATCGTCTGTGGTGCTCAAGATTTCTCTTTTTTTTATATAAGCAATTACATGGAACAAACAATCATATTTAAACTCGCGTCCTTACAACACTTTTATTAATGTGGAACTAATTTTTTTTTTCTTTACTATGCACTTCACTTTGAAGGTATTTTCCATTCACCTAATTTATTTATTTTTGGCTCAAAAATTAAATGTTCAAACATATATAAATTCAACAGTAACATCATTCTCCAAGCGCTCATCATCCCCGGTCCCTATAATCTCCTAACGTACCTCTTTTGCATTCTTTGTCTCAACTGTAGGAAATTTTTTCCAACCCACTGGTACAACTCCATATATTTAAGTGGAACTTTCCGAGATCAGGCATCTTCCAAAACCCAAATCTCTAGTGCTCCTCTCAAAACTTCTTCTAACCCTCATCCTTATTATCCCCCCATCCTTTTTTCTAAAGAAAGTATTATTTAATTGATTAAATAAAATAATATTTATTTAATTTTATTTGTTTTACATGTATAAAAGTATATTTTTTTTAAATAATAATAATAACATGCAAATAAAATATTTTTTTCTTTGTTCTTCTGCTTTCTAGATATTTTCAAAGCCAAAATGTGATAAAAAAAAAAATTGAAAGTAAGATGCCACGTAAGCACCATCCCATTATATAAAAAATAAGTTCCAATTTTTTTCATGACCAGACAAACACTTGAAGTAATGGTCACTATTTAATTTTTGGGAATTTCTAGATGCGCCCCATGTTTTTCTTAATAAGCACCATATATTAAAGAACAAATAAGTACAATTTTGATATTAATTTTTTTACAAAAAAAACTCTCAACCATCTTCTTCTCATAGGATTGTTGTCACTGTCGTTGCCATTGTCGTCGTTGCAGCAACAACAGTGGTAACAACAATCAGCAGCAGGCAGCAGCTGCAGTCACTATCGCTGCTACCGCTACTGAGGGAGAAGGAAAGAGAGATGACAATTTCAGAAAAAGAAAAGTAAAAATGAAACTCACTAAGAAAAAATGTATATATCTTAAATTTTTATAGGGCTCACTGGGAAAGTGAGACTCACTGAGAAAAACATGTACGCATCTACAGATTCCCTTTGCTTTTACTTCCACGCAAACAAACATACCCCATGCAACCATCGTTGGCAGGAGAGACCCACTGAAAATTGGGTCCCCACTCAAGAGAGGGTACAATTTGCGTGTGAGAATAGTCAAATCGTTCAAGGTCTCGGAGGAAATGAGTGTAATAAATAGCTTGAGAAAAGGGAGAAGAATGGAGTATTGAATTAAAGTTAGAGATCCCCAATCGAGTTGAAAAAACTTTATAGTTAGATAAACCTAACCTGGCCTGCTTCCTCTTCCAGGTCACGCCCACTCCAGGACAAAGGAATGAAAACTTGCAAGCCAAATGGGACGATGCACCCCAATCTCCCTGGGCCCCACCTCCTCTTAACCCTAATCTTTATCCTTAATTTCCATTTAATTCCCATTAATTATAATATATAATTACGGAAACAACATTCGCTGAACAGAGTCTCCTCTAGGTGTTAGAAAACCTGTAACTTGTTGCAATGGACTGCCTGCACTTTTTCTTTTCGCTTTGGTTAACCGTTTTAACAAGCACGCCCAATTAAGAAGTCATGGGCTCATGACACTGACACAGGGCGGCGTGGAGTCTAGGTTTAGGGGGGTGTGAGTGTATCAATTTCTTGTATATAATAACAGCGGTCCGGCTTCCAATTCAAGATTGCTTGTCCATGTGTCTTTGTTCTATATATATATTTTTTTTTTAATTTTGTTTTGGGATCAAATCCATCAAGTGCACTGCTCATTTGCCTTGCTCTGCAAGCAACCTTTGGATTCACCCACGGCCCTCTCTCCTGTGTTTTTTGCAGACCGTCTTGCTCAATGCTCATGACAAAAAGGTTCATAATTTCAGTACACATCTCAAAGCGCATGTGAGTTCTCATCCTCGCCCTTTTTCTTTGTTTTCTCCCTCTATTTCTTGCATCTCCATGAATTAGAAAAGAATTTTTGAAAAAATTGTTTTTTTTTAACTATTTCATGATTTCTTGCAAGAAAAGTAAATGGTATCGAGGGACATTAATCAATGTATAGAGATGGTGTACTGCGTTGTCGACCATGGATGCGGCCGTTCTCTCCTTTAGCTAATAAGAATTTAGAATAAAATCAGTATTATACGATAGATCTATATATTTACTTTCTATTGTTTTAAGAAATTATCTTAGGGAATATTATTTATTCTGTACAAAGATACTATTTTTTAATAAAATATTTATTGTATAATTATCTGAAAATCATGTACCCAGAGGAAAACAAACTAAATATTTCACGTATGATGATGTATTAATTAGTGCTTTCATTTTGTAGCAAAATGTTCATTTTCGGTCCTTTTATTTGGTAGCAAATGCTGTTTCCGTAGCTTTGTATTAGCAACTAAAACCCTAAGGGGGAAAAAATAAATATTAAAAAATGAAAAAAAAAAAAAAAAAAAAGGTAGAGTAGTGTCTCTCTCTCTCTCTCTCTCTCTCTCTCTCTCTCTCTGTGGCTTGTCTTTCTCTCTCCAAAACCTGAGAGCATACCCCTTGATTTGGCTAGAGGGGCTTAAAAGTGAGCTTGTCTGTGAGAGTGAACGTTTTTGAGTACCCTTTTCCTTTTTCTCATGGGTTTCAGTTAAAGTAGCTAGTGCAACAAAAATTCCTAATTTTCTCTTCTCTTTATTAGTTAAAGCAAAAGAAAAGAAGGAAAAAAAAAAAAAAAAAAAACAAAGTTTTATAGCTTAATCCCACACTCTCAAGGTCTTTCTTTTTTTTCTTCTCTCCTTCACTCCTCTCCTTCCTTATCCCCCCTCTCTCTCTCCTCTCTCCCCTCAAACGCTTCTTCATCCTGTGATTAGGGTTTGTCCATGATTTCTACGCACTAGGGTTTCGCATCGCAAACTGAAGTAGCCAGCAGATATGAGCAGAAGCCACATAGGATCAGTGAGCAGCTCAGATCTCATCGACGCGAAGCTGGAGCAGCATCGGATGAGCGGATCCAAGCTGCAGTGTCCGAGCTGCGGCCACACGCTCGACCGCAAGCCAGTACACATGAATCAACACACATCTACTATAATTTTCATGAATACTGATTAATATTCTCTAGAGCTCATCTTATTCATGAAGTTGCTGCAGGATTGGATCGGGCTGCCTGCCGGAGTCAAGTTCGACCCAACGGATCAGGAGCTGATAGAACACCTAGAAGCGAAAGTATCCGATGGGTCGGATTCGTCGAAATCGCATCCGCTAATAGACGAGTTCATCCCCACAATAGAAGGTGAAGATGGCATCTGCTACACCCATCCAGAGAAACTCCCAGGTATATCAACAACTGAGCACCTAGAAAAAGAACCAAGATCAGAATCAACACATAAAGTATTATACATTCTCTTAGTTATTAAATTTTAATTTTTTGTTTCTTTTATGTCGAGGCATAAATTCCATTCTTGTCTATCTTCCCGAAGAGAAAGAAAATAGCAGTAGAGTAGTATTTTTAGCAAAAGTTTCTTGTTTTCACACCCAAGAAAGGGCTTGAGCCCCCCAAAAAAGATGCTTAGAAGTTTCACCTAAGGTTGTTATATCTGACATAGAAAATCTCCATCAACTTCAGAGCCCATATATTTTTTTTTATTTCTATTTTCTCTCTTTATTTTTTATTTTTTATTTTTTTGTAACATTGATTTATTTCTTTTTTGGGCTTTGTAGGGGTGACAAGAGATGGGCTGAGCAAGCACTTCTTCCACAGGCCGTCCAAGGCATACACCACAGGGACGAGGAAGAGGAGGAAAATCCAGACGGAATGCGACCTGCAGCGGGGCGAGACGCGGTGGCACAAGACGGGGAAGACGAGGCCGGTGCTCGTCAATGGCAAACAGAAGGGGTGCAAGAAGATACTGGTCCTGTACACCAACTTCGGGAAGCACAGGAAGCCCGAGAAGACGAACTGGGTGATGCACCAGTACCATCTCGGGGAGCTGGAGGAGGAGAAGGAGGGCGAGCTTGTGGTGTCGAAGATTTTCTATCAGACGCAGCCGAGACAGTGCAGCTGGTCGGCTGATAAAAATCAGGCGGCAGCGGCGGCGGCAGCTGCAGCAGTGGTGGTGGTGGATCGTCGGAGGGACAGTGGAAGCGCAGGGAGTTGCTCGTCGTCGAAAGAGGTGGTTGCTGGGCAAAGAGAGCATGAGATGTCTGGGTATGGGGGGATTGAGCAGCTGCAGTGTATGAAGCCTGCAGATAACTTTAGCTTTAGTCCATTTAGGAAAAGTTTTGATGAGGTAAAGATTAATTAATATGTGATTTAGTTATAGTTAGGGAATTAAGTGCATTTATTTTTATGACTCATTTATCTTGAAAGGAAAAACAAATTCTTCATTATTTTAAAGCATGATCTAATTGACTTTCATTAAGAGGAGAGAATACTCTAATTTAATTAGTATATTAATTTGCTGCATTTCAAATTTCCCTTGCAAAAAAATAGATATTTTAATTGTTTTGAAGGCTATAATTACTGTTAATTTTTCATTTGTGCCTAAATATGATTTTGAAAAGAATATGCTATTTTTCCTTAGTTAAGAAGTGCTAAAGCCTACAAATTCTAGTTCATTTTGAAAGAATACCTATGCCCAAGGAGTGTATGATTAGGACAATTGAATTTAATTTTCATTCATTTGTTATTTAAGTACTGCATTACGTGTAGGAGTTTTTTTTCTCCCTATTTTTCTTCATTATTTTTGAGAGAACATTATAGATATGAATTTTTAAGATTTTTATCTGAATTTTTAAAAGGAAATGTTCTTAGAGTTAGGATTTTAAACAACGTTATAGTTATGTGTCCTCATAAAACTATGTTTGATATCGGAAGAGTTAAAATGCATTTGTCTCCTAACTTTTTGATGTTGTTATTATTACTATTATTTTTATCATTATTTTTTGATATTAGATGTAACTCCTAACTTTTACCCTGAATAATGTACATCTATACCATTTGCAAAGTACATATATAACTAGGTTTTTTTTTTTTTGACTTAAAACGGCGGGATGAATCTCTCCGCGTAAGTACATATATGACTAGTTAGCTATCACTGTATCAAACAACTAATGGGCATGAATTCTTCACATCAATTTTCTTTTTTTTTTTTCCCTTAATTTTATAAATCTAATTTTGAACAAAATGTCGAAGAAATTACCTTCCACAAAAAGCAAACATAATAATATATAGGAAGATCCACATTGCAAAATTTCCATAGAATTTCATCAAAATATTACCAACTGATTTCATCACTACACTTTTTCAGCACGATTTGGTTATCTTCTCTAGCTACTAACAAAAATAGGAGAAAAGGACCTATAACTAATTGGAAACTACAAGGGATCAAGGGGAAAATGGGGAAAAGAAACAGAAAGGAATGAGTTGTAACTGATGTATGGGGTGTTGAACAGGGGGGCATGGGAGAGTTGCCAGCCAAGGTGAGCGACGCCACCGCTCACGGGCAGCACGAGGAATGCGAGGAGCACGAGCAAGTACACCTTCGGAGTACACCTAGCCACCATCATTTGCAGGAACAGCTACAACGCAAGGCTGCAGCCACTGCATTCCACATTAGCCAACCTACCAACCCCATTTCCGCCATCGTAGCTCCTCCTCCCCTCCAGCAGAGCTCCGTGGTTATTGATGATCCCTTCCAAGTCTCTAGGATTCTCCTCCAGCAAGCCGACAAATTTCAGGTATTCTAGATCAAATTTGGAATGTATGCACGTATCATTATTTTGTTTTAAATGAACAAACTAATGCTATATTACTATTGTAAGTGTGTTTGTGTCCTAAAACAAAAATTCCGTGCTAGTTGTTGACAGGGAATAGACACATATTTCCGGTAACATGCACATACACATAGAAATATGCACGTGTGTGTGTCTAAAAACTCACATATACATATACATATACATATATATAGATAGAGAGTAGTCGCCAGTTTAGATAAGTTATATAAGTTAATAGCGAAATATGGTCTCATTATTTTTTAAAGTTTTTTTTAAAATAATAATCGCTACCTCTTTAGCTTCTTTATAATCAGATTCTATAGATTTTGATATTATTTGCCCTTTCATCAAGTGTATATAAAATGTTATATACACTAAAACATGTTAATTTTGTGTCTATTTAATGGAAAAACAAATCAAAATTAAAACCTAAAAAATTGAGTAAGAGTGAATCCTATGGAGTTGAGATCATAGTATTAAAGAAATTTTTATTAAAAAAAAATTATTAGGGATAGTAGTAATTGACCATAGCTCAAGTAACTTACGAGACGCGCTGGCTCATTTCCATTATTTATCATATGTGTATGCGCGTGCACGCACGCCTGTGTACACACACATAATTACTATAAATGAACTGCCAATCAGGAAATTTATGTGAGTTAGCAGTAAAAAAATTGTGATACCATTATTCTTGCAAATTTTTGCAAAGTCTCCGGCTTCTTAGTTTTTTTAGTATCAAATTTAATGAATTTTAGAGTTTATTTGTCATTCCAACGAAAAGATATAATATGCTGTATTCACTGAAAAATGCTTATTTTGTATTTGCTAGATAAAAGTCAAAATCAAAACTAAACCCAAGAAAATAGTTATGAGTGAACCCTAGAGAGTTGAGTTCATTATCTAAAAAAGGGAACTTGAATAAAAAATAATAGAATCACTATTTCTTTGCCACTAATTCAGATAAATTTGAGGCAACAGCTCATTTTCAGTATCATTATTATGTGTGTGTGTTTTTTTTTGTGTTTGCGAGTTGTAGCAATAGAACATCTTTTACTAGCACAAGAAAAATGATAGAATATTTTTTTAATCATTTAAATATGCATCGGACATACATTAGGTGTACAAGATGAATATACACATACCAAAAACACTTTGGTGGTATATGTGTGCTTTATGTTTTTCCTTTTTAAATTATTTTTAGGGGTAAATTTGACTGTGTAAATGAAGAAAACAATATGCATGACTAAAATCAATTACACTCAGTTTGTTAATAATTTATAACTTGATTATTTTTTTTAAAAGAATTATTTATCCATAATTTTTATTTTGTTTTTGTCAAAAAAAGTGGCAAATTACTTGAGACTCAACTAATATGGCCTTCTTCTTTTTTTTACGTTCTCATTAGTGTAGTTGTGTGCACCCATCAAGCTCAATTGTGAATTGCAATAAACTTTTGAGCCATAACCAATTAATTTGTTCATGTAATTTAAATGTTAAGGCTGATGGGTTTTATTTTAATAAAAAAGTTTACATATTTGTAATTATATGTGATTTTTTATAAATTTATTGTCAACAGCAGCATCAACAACAACAACAACACCAGCAGCAGCAGCAGCAACATCAGCATCAAAACAAATTGGTAGAGAGATCTTCTGTTGGCTTGGAAGAGTTGATAATGGGTTGTACTTCAGCTGGAAATAGAGGAGTAAGTTCTTAAATAACCTGAATATTACCAAAAAAAATTTGCAATTAGCATATCTCAACTTTTTTTTTTTTTTTAATCATTCCTTCACATTGGTTTGGTTGTTTTGGTTGTTGTAACTGTCCTACACCTACAAAAATAACTTTTTCTCATTTTTTTAAGGAAAAAATAGAGGAAATTAATATCCCAAAAAAGCATAAACTAATACACTTATTTTAGTTTTGGCTTGAAAACAAAACCATCCATTAGGTTATCATTATTTTCTTTTCCAAAGGAAGCTATGTCCAAATAATTTAAGTTATAGGATGCTAATTTAATATTTGAATATTAGAGATGTCAATTTGATTTCCTTTTTCGATATCGCATATTTTGTTGATTGTGTTCAAGTTCATAGGAATATACATCAACACCTTAGAACCATATAATTATTATTATTAGTAATATTGTTATCATTGTTATTGGGGTATTTGTGTGTGAGAACGAGTTACTGGTGAGTGAGTGAGTGGTTATTTGTTTCCTCTCTTAAACCTTTTAAGGAAGCTTCTGAGTGAGTGAGTGAGTGAGAGTGTGCTTTTATGTCCGAGAGAGAGAGAGAGAGAGCACTAAATATTCAGAGAGAGAGAGAGCACTAAATATTCAAAGGGCAAGATAGAAACAGAACCATCCTTTCTTTCCTTTCACAACTAGGCTAGAAAAAGTGTATAAACTGCAAGGGAGTGGGCTATTGTTCTTTCAAACTAAACCCTCAGGTCCCCCTATAGTAACCAATAAACCCCTTTCTTTTCCTTTTAAATTATTGACAAAGTAATACGAAAGGGCAAAGATAAAGAAAAGGAACAAAGTGTCTCTATTTATATCTCATGTCTACTCATTTGCACACACCATAAGACCACTCAGATTATAAGCTTTTTACACTTTAGTTTACCAAGTTTGAATTCCATACACACCTCAATTCTTGAATTTCAATTAACTATAACATGTTGATGCCTCAGGGAAAAAAAATACTTAATACATTAAAATAGATTATTTTAAAAAATAATCTATCATCTTTGTTTCTTAAAAAAACAATTAAAAAGTAACATATTTATGTGTAAATTCTAGTGTCATTTCTTCTTTATATATATATATATATATATATATATATATATATATATATATATATATATATATTAAAACTCAGATTTTAAATCCTAATTAATTTACTGTTTGAGGTCCATGCATGCTGCAGCAGGAAGCATCAATTCCTCACTCTCAAGAGACAGAATGGCTAAAGTACTCATCATACTGGGCAGAGAACCCAGATCATCATGGATAACAGCAAAGGAGGTGAAAAAAAAAAAAAGCAAGAACCCAAACAAACTCCATCATCATTACACTTAGACTTACGCTGCATACAATGAGAACAAGAAGAAGCAAGCAAGCAGGCAGGTAGGCAACAAAGAAACCAATGAAGAGGATCATCAGGAGCTAGAACTAACTGTACAATAAACCCAAGTCGGCTATGGAAACAAAGCACAAAGGTGGTAGGGCAAAAGAGAAAGAAGAGGAGGGAGGAAAAAAGAAGGCAAAAGAAAAAGAAAGCTGCTGGTGTTGTAGGTGACTGTAGAAGAGAAGAAGGCGAGATATGCCTTGAGCCAATCAACTGTGCATCAAAATCAGCGTCTTCATGATTATGATATCATCTCCCCTAATCGCCTTTTATAATTTGTTTTTAATATAACTGTAATAATTATATTTAATTATATGTGTTCTTTGCAGTTTATGTGTATTATTTTTTCATAGAGAAAAGAAAAAACAGAAGAAAAGAGAAGAGATTTTGTTTGAAGTAGATATATACATTGTAACTTGTCAATGTTGTATCAATATACAGGTGAAAGTTTTGAAGGATATTTTCCATTTATTTTTATTTTTTTTCTTGTGCTGCAAGGGCTAGCATTGATGAGTGTTGTAATAGGCTTAACTTAGGTAACACTCAAAAATAATTGTCTTGTGGTTTAAGTAACAACTATATTTGTAGGTATAATTATGTCCTACTCTAGTCTTGTCTACTAAAAAAATTGCTGCAGCTGTGGACTTAATTAACTGTCATTTTAAATTGAAAGAACAGTTTCCCTTTTTTATTTTTTATTTTTTTTGTTAATGTCTTTACTGATAGAAAGTTATAGCTTAGCGGACAGTTTGTATGATTGAAACCATGATTACTGACGTGAGATAAGAGTTTAACACTAAAATTGGTGCATGGTTTATGAATTATGTGGCTAATGTTTACTTAAGCATATATACTAATGATGTCTCTTTATAATTAAGGTTAATTATAAAGGCAAACAGTCAAGGGAGGTAGAAAATTATAAGCTTATGGTAGTGATGTCCCTTGATATAAAACTAAAACTAATGACATGATGTCCCCTTCTTGTCTAAGGAATTTTATTATATTGTTCTTTGTTTATTTTTCCATAAGTTATTTTTTTATTATTATTCACACCTCAATTACTTCTTTTAAGAAAGATAGTATCAGAATTGGCTCAAGAAAGAGTGAAACCCGATGAATCGGGATTAACTTTGGATCTTGTTTCTCTTAGAATGTTGGTTGTCGAGTGAGACCATGACGTCATTCATGGATGTTGGTAGTCATAACGTCACCCATGGTTGTTAGTTGGATTTATTATTTCTGCGGATGATTAAGGAGATTGTTAATTAGGAACTCAAGTATAGTTCGATATCGAAAAGAACAAGAAAGAGTAGTAGGTATAAATAAAAAGTTGGCACTAATACCTGAACATATAAATAAAAATTATTATTATTATTATTATTATTATTATTATTATTTTAAAATGAGGTATTCATTTAAGGGTGTGTTTGTTTGCATAGAAGTAGAATAGAAGTAGTGGAAATAAGACTACTTCCACTACTTTACTTGTTTGTTTGGCCAAGAAGAGAATTAGAAGTTATTTCCACTAGGATGATGTGGATCCTATATGGCATCCCAACTTCCCCTTTTCTCTTCCCTTCATTTTTGAGTGGAAATGCTCTTGAAACTCAAGGAACAAGGTAATATATTATTTTTTATTAGTTTCTCATTATTACTTTTCAATTCTACTCAATTAACAAATATATTAGTATTATTTTTTTATTTAATTTGACAATAAAATAATATTTTTCATATTTCACTTCTTATTTCCAAAAGTGAGATTACAAACACTTGAACTCTATTAAACAACTGTCTTCCTAACCTTCCATTTTGGAAGCTAATTCTAATTTTCTTCTCTACTTCTTCCACTTCTAAGAGCCAAACAAGGCCTAAGTGGTCGCGCGTCTAGATAGCCTCCAACTACATGGACAGTCATTGGTTAAATGAAACGGTTGGAAAAATAGATAGTCTAGGTCTTTTCTTAAAACAAGATTATCATATATAACTCAATTTAGATAACGTAGTGACTCCTGCAGGTAGGGGAAAAAAAAACTATTTCGTGTTCTAGAATTGCGGATGAGAACTTTTAGATGGCATCAAAGCGTACGTATTGTTTTTTCCACGTTCTAGCCCTCATTTATTAGCAACAAATTGTGTGTGCGCTCCCCTTAAGGCAACGGTAAAGGGGAGTTGTCCATAAAAGTGCCTTAAATTTTAATATAGTGAGTGTATGTAAACGATCCAAATCATTGATTGTAATTTCTATACTCTAAATAGATAGTATATAAAAAATCATACAATTAAAATACTTATTTATCATCGATCAAGAAGTTTTATATGTTCTACTGTTGAAAAACCGTTTATTTTGTAAATATCCAATATATGATTAAAATGTGCCTAAAATATATGATTTTTTGTATTCCATATTTGGAGATCACGATTAACGGTTTGGTTTTTCTACAAACACGTTTTATATTGAGATTTAGGGGATTTACATAGGCAACTTCCTTGTAACGTCACTATATATATATATATATATATATATATATATATATATATATATATATATATATATATATATATATATATATATAATAAAGGGTTCTTTGATAAATTTTTTGTTGTATTTGGAAAATCCTAGAAATGGATGTTCTGTGAGCATGAGGGGATCAATTAATAAACGTGCATGGTGTATGCCCTTGTGTGACTACTGTGTCCTTGTCCCTAGGAGAAAGACTTGAAAAAGAATGCCAATGTCTTCTTGCATCCACAGTCCAAAAAGCCACCATTCATATCTCTCTCTCTCTCTCTCTCTATGATAGAGAGAGGGAGAGAGAGAGAGGGAGATCTTGGATGCTCCTCAAAGGAAAGGGCATGGGTTAGCCATGTTAGGGCTTTTCCATGTTCAGATTCGATCCCATAAAGAAGTTGGCGATGGAATTGTGTAGTAGTAGTAGTGGTTGGTGGAATAACACAACATGGGGGTGCTTATCCTTTTTGGATTCTCATCAAATGAGCCACCTTTTCAAGTGGAGTATTTTATATGCAAATACCATTCAATCTTAATTGATAGCCACAATCACATATATTGTTTGTAATTAGTTGTGCCTTTTCTGATTTAGCCCAAGTGACATTTGAGATGGACGTGAGCATAAGCTTAAAGACAAGTAAGATATTGTTATGGGTCCATTCTTCGTACGTAGAACGTGATGCTCGATCTTTTCTGACACTTTGATGCTCAAATGATCAATCTATGGTAAAAGTTACTCGTCAGCCTTCTGGATCTCTTCAATGAAAATTTCTTTTTAATTATTTGCTAGAGTTTTACCTTCTGGTATTATGATAAGCCCACGATTAGTCACCTCTCGGCTCTTCTCCTTTGTTAAGAAATGAGAATAGTTTATGACTATATAGAATTTGGCTAAGTACTTGTGCCCGTATCTTCACTATGTGCTGCGGACTGATTTACAATTTTGTAAATTTGATTTGTGGCACATATTATATTATATATTTATATATAGTGTAAACGGACCATTCATTTCTATTAAGTAATATCTGATCATTTAAACCTCTGGAATTCATATCTTTTTATATCAACTCCATCCATGTTTTCTTTGGTCTTTCCTTCGCTCTTTTAACTTGTCATACATTGATAAACTCTCATCGTCCAACTGATACATTTGTAGATCTACGTTGCACATATATATATATATATATATATATATATATATATATATATATATATATATATATATGAGCCACCAGTTCAGATAAGCTACGTGAGTAAGCGGTAAAAAAGTAACAATCTCATTATTTTCTTTCAAAAAAATTTTAGGATCATGATCTTTACCTTCTTAGCTTTTTTTAGGATTAAATTGTATAGATTTTGAAGTTTATTTGTCTTTCCATCAAGTGGGTACAAAACAATATATTTATAAAAAACCATTAATTTTGAGTCTACTTGATGGAAGACTAAATCAAAACTAAAATTCAAAAAATTGAGTATGACTGAACTCTAGTGGATTGAGATAATAATTCAAAAGGAAATCTATAAGAAAAATTATTAAAAATAGTGAAAATAGACCACAGCTCAAGTAACTTACATGAGAAAACGGTTCATTTCTATTATATATATATATATATATATATATATATATATATATATATATATATATATATATATATATATATATATATATATATATATATATAGGGATTACTGTAGGTGAGCCGCCAGCTCAGGAAAAGTTACGTAAGCTAGCGGCAAAATTATAATGATCTAATGATTTTTCTTCAATTTTTTTTTTACAATTACAATCTCTACCTTCTTAGCTTCTTTCGGATTAAATTTCATAAATTTTAGAGTTCATTTACCTTTTTATCAAGTGCATACAAAATATTTTATTCATTGAAAACCGTTAATTTTGTATTAATTTGATGAAGGTTCAAATCAAAACTAAAACCCAAGAAATTGGGTATGAGTGAACCCTAGGGGGTCGAGATCATAATCCAAAAGAAATTTTTTAAAAATGAATATTGGAGATAATGGAAATAAACTGCAGCTCAGGTAACTTGCGTGAGCTGTCAGTTCATTTCCGTTTTTCTCATATATATATATATATATATATATATATATATATATATATATATATATATATATATATATATATATATATATATATATATATATATAGAGTAAACGGCAAATACACCGGCGGTGAAGGGAGTTCCTTCACCGCCACTTAGGTGGCCAAATAAAATTATTACATGTGGCGCCACTCAAGCGGTATTTAAGAGAGTTCTTTTATTTGTTATTTTAAGTGGCGCCACGTGTAATAATTTTATTGGGCCACCTAAGCGGCTGTGAAGGAACTCCCTTCACCGCCGGTGTATTTCCCGTTTCCTCATATATATATATATATATATATATATATATATATATATATAGAGAGAGAGAGAGAGAGAGAGAGAGAGAGAGAGAGAGAGAGAGGATTACGGTGATATTTAGGCCATGTTTAGCTCTTAAAAGTGGGTGAAGTAAGGAAGAAAAATAGAAGTTTAGAAAGAGAACTCTTCATAAAAGTGTTTGTGTGCTCAATCTTGAAAGGAAGATGTGGTTTAGGAAAAATATTATTTTATTATCAAATAAAATAAATAAATATATTAGTTTATTTGTTATTTGAGTAGAATTAAAAAGTAATGATGAGAAACTACTAAAAAATAATATCTTAACTTATTTCTTGAGTCTCAACAGTACTTCCAATAAAAAAAATGAAGGAAATAAAAAGAAAAAATAGGGATGTCACATAAGATCTAAGTAGCTTCCAATTCTATTCTTGACCAAACAAACAAATAAAATAGTAAAAGTAGTTTTAATTCCACTACTTCTATTCTATTTCCATATGAACAAACACATCCACTTACATATTATGTGGCTAGGCTAGGAAATTGATAAATTGAGACATTGAACTACAGTTCTTAATTGTAAACTAGTCCATTCAAAATGATAAATTGAGACATTGAACTATAATTCTTAATTGTAAACTAATTGAATCCGTAATTTAATTTAATTTTGATGATTGGCCCATCTATTATGGTTTGCATGTCACAAGATTTACGTATAATACGATTTCGATCCTTCTAGTTGGTACGTCTGCAATTTGCAGAATGTATGGTTTTAAGCCTTCTAGTGTAATAGGACTCCTAGTTACTGCACGTGATCATATACTGAAGTACTCTCCATCGATTATTGGAAAGAAGCGAGCCAGATCAGGCCTCAACTCAGAAAGATTAAGGGACAGAGGTGACTAATTTCCCATCTCATTCCATTTTCATTGGTAAAAAATAGCAAAGTCCATCCAAACCGTCCAATAAAAAAATAAGAGGGGAGTAAAGCGCCAGTGGCACCTGAAGTGCATGCAGATGGGCACGGAAAACAAAATTGACGAGGTGTGAAGGAGAAGCAGCTGAGCTCATTCCCTTCGTTTCCTGTTTCCTGGGCCCAGAACAATGCTTTGTTTCCTGGCCAAAACAAGGATTTGGGGCTTCATCACAAGATATAGCGACATATGAATCGAAAGATAGATGTTTAGTGCTATGTTAAAATTTTTGTCAAAGAAAGAAGTTGTTTTAAAGTCATACTTGTTTCCCTCATACTTTAGAAGACTTCAAGTCACTTAAATTTATATCCGAACATGTCTGGTGAGAAGACTCCAAGTCACTTAAATTTATATCCGAACATGTCTGGTGATATGTAGAACAAGATGAATATTACCAATCACCGACTGAGGTAGCTCACTATAAGAATCTTACTTCACCATCTTACCATATCATTATTCAGCTAAAATACAGACTAAATATACTAGTTTATTATGCTAAATCGGATCCATCCAGAGTCGACTCTCCAATCCTTTTTTTCGATTTACTTGCATTAGCCAAACGCATCCTAATGTTAAAATGAATACCAAAGCAAGCAAGCTGATTAGATCTTCACACAGAGAAGAAGAACTAATGCACGGCAATAATAGATTATTAGCAAAAAAGAATACACGTACGCATATATACTTGTATATACAGACGTAGTGTACAAGATCTTAATTAATTTTCTCTCCCTATAAATTATTAAACAAACTTATTATTGGGGCACTTACCCATTACTGAAACCTGCATCTCTTGGTGAAAATCCTAGGGAGCAAGGGTACTTCGATTTTATGAAATCAAATAGAAGAATTGGTTTTTAATACAATTCCAAGACAAAAATTTTTTTTTTTTTTTTTTTTTTTTTTTTTTGTGCATTTTCAGAAATTGCAGGACTTTTTATCTAACTACGAAACTGAGTTTCATGCTTAAGACTGCAAGACGCGAAAGCCCCTAACTTTATATAACAACAGCACAAGTTTATCAGCCCATGGGCCTGGCTTAACTAATTCCCAGCGATACCCAATGTAGCCTGTTTGCGATTCACTTCACCTAGAAAGTGTTGGAAGGATAAAACAGTACCTGTCCAAAAAAGAAATCAATTACGACTATATTGAAATCTTGGCAAAACTTTTTAAGAACTAGAGTCATACAAAGATGGTAGAAATGTAGTTTATAAGAATGAAATTTGATATCCATTCCCATCCCCCTTATTTTCTAATAACATTATACATAATTATAACGTAATCATAAGAAATTGTTGTATGAATGAAAGTCAATCCGTGCTGAACCCGGGTTTATTTCAGAGCCTTTCCGGCAATATTTGTTCAACCATTTGATACTTCGAGCAGCTCTTCCCATGATGTAATTTTCTCTCTTGGTTTGTTTCTCAGATGACCTTCCATCCTCTCCTTGGTATCGATTCTCTCCCAACCACTAAAAGGCACGAACCTGACATTTTTGTGTTCGAGTAACTGTTGAAGCCCTTGCCTTCCAGGTTTGGTTGATTGCGTGAATGAGCCATTCGCTGCATCTTCCAATATACTCATGACCTGCCGATTCAATAACAGAAGCAGACACCCCCTCAGTTAGCCAAAAGTAACAATAACAAGCAGTAAATTATGAAGGTAAAACCTATTAGTATAGACACATACACCTCGCTTGAAGAACACCAGTCCGCTAGACATTTTCAAAAACCATAGATCTTCTCATACAGAGAGACAATTAATCAGCATATGAGAAATTTTTTTCTTCAGCGATACACAAAATGTTCCTGAACAAGCTATATTGATCAATACAATTTGGTGATTCCAGTACCTCTACTTTTTTTTTCATCTTTTTTTTTCCCCCATCTACCCTTTCTTTTTGGAGAACAGGCCACAGCGTAGCCCAAATGGGACTTTGAGCCCCAACCCCAGCCTCACACACAATAAGAGGGTTTACCTTGCTTGCGAACAAATGGACAATTGGAGATTAATTTTCAGAATTGTTCCCCAAAAAATGAAAAATCAAATATTTTTGGTGTTTTTCTATGCCATATTAACTATTGATAATGGTCATATGCTTGCATAAACGCCAGATGAATTGAGTTGTGATGTATGGAGTTGGTTGGCTCAGCTATAAATGAGATAAATGCATCACTCTAAAAAGCATGAAAACAGAGGTATAAACACACTTACTGTTTCATCAGCACAGTAGAGATTTGTAGCAATGATCCCAGTGGGGCCCCTTTTCAACCATCCTACAACATAAAGTCCATGTTCGGCCTTCTCATGCTCCGGCTGAAGGCTGCTGACTACTCTGCCCTTCACATTAGGAACCACACCTGCATACATTGATGAAAGCAGAGTCAACACTATATTTCTGAGGAATACGAAAGGATAACTTGTAATAAATAAACATTTAGCTTTGGAGAGTGATTCTTAGGTCATCTAATCGCAAACTGGTTAAATGCTGGAAAAGGCAGATAGACACCTTGCAACTTGGCTACCTAGGGCTTTTTGACTGCTCAATGCTCAATGTGTGATCATTTCAAGTATGTGCATTACAAATTAAGTCTTCTCTAATGCCGTTTTATGTTAATAGGAAACTAATTGCCACTCTTATGTATATTTACATAATAGATACGACTAATGCAATAATGCCATTAAATCATTAGTTTATATTCACATCAGTTGTTTTATTCTTGTTTATAAAAACTTAAATCATCACTTATATCTGCGTGTGAGTGTGTGTGAGTAAATTATCACTTATATCTCTCTGTGTGTGTTTTGTGTGCGCATTTCTTGAATAAGTCTATGAAGATATGGGTTATGAAATTCTATATCCCTTCCCCAAGTTGTAAATGTAATATGTGACTCCCCTTGCCCAAGCAGCACTAGAACCCAAAAAATATTTTTTCTAAAAAAAAGAGGAAGAGGATGAGAAGGAAAAGAAGAGGAGGATGAGAACGAGTTTGCATTCGGTGTTAATAGTATAAGCGAGCGTTGCCAGAATCTTGTTGACAATTGTTCTATTTCCAAATTGATTCAGGCAATACATGCATTAAAAAGGTATTTATTTCTTAGATATCATATGCATTTTTAGAAAACAAAATCTGCACTCCTGCCATGTTTCAAACCAGTCACATGGGATTTTGTGCACAACTTCTGGACCCTCTTCACAAATGTCTTCAGGCCAGCAACAAGATCTATGAAATGTTGGATCCAGCAGTGGTTTCGTTTCAAGACCACTTCAGGATTACACTAGTGCACATAGTTATGAGTTACTAAGGAAATCTTACTAGCACTTTGGCTTCCGATAATTTTTCTGTTAGAGGTGCTTTGGAATTTAAGAAAAACTGGTACCAATATTTCGAGGAGATTTTCACAACATGGTGTAGTTGCTTTTTATTTAGATCAACTGTTTAACTACACTTTCAGCTACCAAGGTATGCATGTTGTCATTAATGTTAGTAACCTTGCCAGTCAGCAAGTGAATGCCGGTTTGCTAGCTAAATTGGTTCTTCCTTTTTGAACTTGTGGCTCTCTATTAGCATGTTACATTGGTAAAAGTGGTTTTTCATGACAGGAATCTTACATCACAATTTTGGCATTCCATGAGAATGAAATGATAAGGGTTTGGCACTTCATTGAACATAGTACGATGGTTAGTATAGTTAGTGGAAATCTATTAGTCTAGATAAGTTAATTAGCTCAAATATTGCTTTCTCATTGAGAATGTAGGCCTTGAACTTGTTTAGAGATTTCTCTTTGCATGACTTGCAGTGCTGTTTACCCAGTCTATCCCCAGCATTGTAGGGGTGACTAGGCAATCCAAGAAGATCAAGGGGCCCAAAGATTAGAATTGCTAGATATATAGGTAAGATAGGTTCCCAAAGATGAATAACAAGTTCTCCACTCAAATATTACCACTTCCTAGACTTTTTCATGCCGATACTTCTTTTATTAGCACTTCCTAGACTTTCTTAGGTTAATGTTAATCTTTCATTAAACACATTCGTGTGGATGGATAATGATAGCTGCAGAGAACACAGCTGGTTGCCATCAAGCAACCTCAACCAAATCCCTAAATTTTGGCAAGGAAGACTTATTTGGAAACATTACCATGGTGTAAAGATCTCAGAGCTTGTTTTAAGTATTCTGAAGACCAACAGATTTGCGTAGCTTAGAAGGATGAAGTAACAATGAATTAAGATATGTCCACGATTAATGTACACCAATACAAAGTAGTAATGAAACGACTAATTGGCGATTGTCTGGCTCAACTTATTTATATACTTCTATGGCCTGCCAAATAAAACAAATCTGGTCACGTATCATCAGGGACTTCTTTCCGGCAGCTACTTTGCAGATATAATAGTATATACAACAGTTTTATTTTTATTCTAGGGAACCAATGTCAAAAGTCAGAAGTCTACAAAATAGAACATAGACAGTTATCTCATTACTTGGTCAAAATTTTATACTAAATTCTTCTTCTTCTGACAGTTAAACCTCTGTGATGCTAGTATCAGCCAAGAAATCTATCCAATTATCTAAACCTTATCTAGTACCACATTGGATCTGAACCAATCCTGAACTCATCCCAAGCATTCATATGTAGGATATGCATTGAAATTCTAACCCAATAGAACTATCGGGTCATATATTTGGACCAATCAAAATTGGTCCTGAACCAGTCTGATCTTAACTCGAAGCTATAATGTGTAGGTTAAAGATTTAAGTAAACTGAGACACCACCTGGAATCCAATATGGCCCCAAAACCTGTACACATCAGATACCAAGAAGAGTTGATTGTGGTCATATCTATATGAACATAATACAAAATAATACATGTAAGTACAACAACAACTAAACTTTTGATCCCAAGTACTTGGAGTAGGCTACATGAACCAAAAAAGAATTATATCGGATCAATCACATGGTTGATCCTTCTCCACTCACTCCTACAGAGCAATATGCCACAATTTAGACCTTTAGCATGCGTATCTTTTCCTATCATCTTTATTCATATTTTTTCCAATGGTCCTTTCGCTCTTTTACCTTATCCTATGTTGATAAGCTTCACTTATCAGACTGATAAGTCCGTAGTATTGCGATATAATCAGATAATTTTATTATAAACCAAGGAATACATATATAGGTGTCCCATCATCCTACATATAGGATAAAATCAAATATAAAATAGTAGCCTAATCTAACACTCCCCCTCAAGTAAGAGTATAAATATCAATTATATCCAACTTATTATACAGATTAGAAATACTGTCAGTGACGCAGTTTTACTTAGAATATCAGCAAATTATTCAAACAAAAAGAGAACACATCAACTTTTTCACCTGCATATCTTGAACTAGACGACAATCTATCTCTATATACTTGGTACAATCATGAAACACTAAGTTTTAAGCACTGTAGATAATGGAATGATTATCAAAGTGACATTTCGGCTTGAAACCAAATTTAGTCAGCAACCTTTTTCAGCTCGTCATAACCTGATAATCTGTCTCAGTAGAAGTTTGAGCCGCAACATGTTGTTTCTTACTCCTCCATGTAACTAAATTACCTCCAACAAACGTAAAATATCTTACGGTAGAGATGAGAACACATAAGACTTTCTATCACTTATGTTCGTTGCATACCCAACATCTGAAAACAATGTTCAACAAAGCGTTTTCATTATGCGTGCGGTCCAGGACCGCATAACGCATAATCGGATTACGCGCCGATTATGCGGATTACGCGGAATTATGCGGAATATTAATATTTTAATATATATTAATATATTAATTATTAAAAAATGGATATATTAATGCTATAAAACTTTAAAAAATTATAAATAATAACCGTAAGCATATAAAATGAATATAAACTGGCTCTACATAAGAAATTAAAAAGATAAAAAGACTTATCTCTTAACTCCCAATGTAAAAAAAAGAACGACGCATGGACAGGGCGATTTTCCCCATTTCTCTGCGTTTTCCGCCCGCAAACGTTTATGCGGGCGCATATGCGCCCGCAAAGAACGTTTTTTAGAACACTGTCTGAAAATATAGAGATATAAGCATAACCTTGCTTCTTATAGATAACTTCTTTCTAAAAGAGTAAAAGAGTTCTTAATATATGTCAAAACTCTCAATGCAACTTTCTGGTGCATGTCCCTTGGTGCATACATGAATTGACTCAAGAATCTAATAACAAAGGAAATTTCAGGCTGGTAAATGTAAGATAGATAAGTTTGTCCATCATTCTTCTATATTGCATGATATACTCAAACAAAATATTGTATTCACTCCATAATTCTAAATCTGACTCTACTGGAGTACTAACAGGTTTGCATCTAAGTAGACTGATCACTTACAAGAGATATAATGCATACTTACTTTGAGAGAAAACTAGTCGACGTGTATGATAAGCCATCTCAATTTCAAAAAATATCTCAGTTTTCCATTTGTTTAAATACAAAGTATTATTTGAGATAGTCTTTTGTCTAAGCCCGAGCTGTTGTGACACTCCAAATTTGTAATAACACTTCATCTTTTATAGCTAAAAATAATTAAAAAAAATATACAAATAATAAATATAACATTTTATTTTTTAACTCTTATACGTTTCATTTTTTTTTAACCTCCTAAACCTTTCATCTTCTCCAACTCCAAACTCTTCATTTTATTCATTATTTAAACCATGAAACTCCATAATTAATTCTCAAAATTAAACTTTTAATTAACTAAAACTTTTCATCTTTTGTAACTCTCAACCCTTTCACCTCTTAAACCTCCTAAACTTTTCACCTTCTAACCTCTCATCCTTAACTCTAAAATTAAAATCTCTAAATTAAATTAAAACATTTCATATTCTCAACTCATTACTCATTTATTTCTCGAACTCTCATCCTTTCATCTTCTCTCATCCTTTCATCTTTTCTATAAATTATCTACATTAAACCTCCAATTTAATTCTCTTAACTCTCTAAATTCTATAACTTCTTAAACCTTTTAGATTCTATAACTCTTTAAACTCTTCACATTCTGTAACTCCTAAATCCAATCATATATAAACTCCTAAACCAAAACACATTCCACTCATTCTAAAAATCATTCTCTAACATTCTCATCTCGCCGGAGCAACCCTAAAAACCACTGCAGAAGCCGCCACTGGAGCCGTCGTCATTTCACCGGAGAAGAGCATCTCGTTCCATCTCTTTCCATATTTTAGATTCTCACCTTTTGACAAGAAGTTAGATATTATCTTTCTTTTTATTTTTGGGTTAAATTATTTTAATGAATCATAAGTTAGCTCATTTACTATTCAATAATCCTAATAACCTAAAAATAATATCCATCATCTTATAAGCCCAATAAAATGGAACCAAACCTATTTCCTAATTTCAGACTTGCTTAATACAAAAATTAATTTTGAGTATGTTATAAATATTAGAAAAATCCCTAAAAAATCATCTAAATTCATATTAATCTGTTTTTAATATTCTTAAAATATTTTTAATGTGTAGATTACTCCATTGAGCGACATCGGGAAATAAAATCCAGGTGAGTTCATTTTTGGACTCACCAATCATGCTATCATATATACATGTTGTTTCAATCATGTTATTTATTTTGTGTAAATTGATTTGTTATTTTGTAGGATTTATCAATTACTTATTATGTTTCTTGTCATCAAAAATCTATTGTCAATTATCATTAAATTTAAATTACATAGCATAGTTAGATTTTAGAATAATCATTTATACAAATTTGATAAATCACATAAAAGTTATATTCACGAAAAAATACTGTTTGCGATATCATTTTGTGTCGGTGTCTAAAAAAGTTATTTTGTATGCTAATTATCTAATTAAGGAACGTGCAACGCATGACAAATCCCCAGCATCCATATAATTGCCTGACTGATATCTGTATGATATCTCAAATAAGTGACTCTTAAATATAACTAATTATGATTTATTGAATAAAGCATAAACTGAACGGACTCTATAAATCATGTTGATAACAAATTAAGAAAAATCTAATTGAAATATTGTAGCTGATATAATCAATATACTGTACTATACCTAAATGACAATGGGTTGGAGAGAAACTGAATGATGAAAATGTACTCTGTTTCGGCTATAAACTTGTTAAGTTGTACAACTGAATACTTCGCACACCATGGGTGCGTGATGATTTGTTGGATCATACCTAATTATAATTCCTGTTTGCCTGACGGCAGGTCCGATTCAACACTGGGCAATTATGTGACCATTTCCTGAGTCTGTACATGAAACAATCGAAACAGTAGTATCACATCAGTTAGATTTTTCCAATTACATGACTTCCTAGACAAAAATATCTCTGTTATAAAGTTGACTTTACTAAAATGATATTAAGATAACCTAAATTAATTGACATCATTATTACAGACATCTCATTCCATATTTTTTAAAACTTGTTTATTATTATGTTTAGACATA
Organism: Dracaena cambodiana; assembly: GCA_036321105.1. Classification (NCBI taxonomy): domain Eukaryota; kingdom Viridiplantae; phylum Streptophyta; class Magnoliopsida; order Asparagales; family Asparagaceae; genus Dracaena; species Dracaena cambodiana. The sequence continues at coordinate 36,921,537 of JAYEPQ010000013.1, forward strand.
ACCACTATATTTCATATTCTTTCTACGTATTTTATTTTGGTCGCAATCTGACGACCTGGGTGTGCATACCCAGACTTACCAATGGATACGCCAAAACTGACGCAAGATCTAGTATACTGTGAAGATCAGGTTGAAACCCAATAATGGATTAGAAATTCTCTGCTTTATTTTGTTTAATTTTATTATATTTTGTTTCAGTTGTATCCAAACTTTGTTCCAATAAATGAAAAGTCAAATTTTTGTTGAATTTTTCTGTCGTAATTAGTATTATTGTGGCAAATTTATTGAGATTTTAGCATATTCAAAACGAATATATTGCTGATACTTGCTACACATGCTCGCATATTGTATATCGTTAGCGGGGCGTGACAAAATTAATAGAATATTATCTACATATATAGAAGAAGAACAATACCATGAGTAGTATATTGGACAAAGACAAAATTATTATAGTGACGATGCTGAAAGTCAATAACAGCTATTCCAGCGGAAAACTTCTAAAGCCAAACTCAAGGACTCTTTTTAAATCCATAAATCGTTTACGTGAGTTTGCATAATATATTCCCTCCTTAAGCAACAAACCCTGGAGGTTGCTCTATATACATCTCATGCATATTGTCATATGAAAAAGTACTTTTAACATCCAACTGGAACATCGGCCAATCAAAATTTACGACAAGAGGATGTGAAATGTTGTTGAGACGAGCCACAGGAGAGAGTTTCATAGTAATCAGTACCATAGATTTGGGAAAAACTTTTGCAACAAGGTGAGATCGGTTTATTGAACCATCCAGCTTATATTTGACAATGTATACACAGCGATAACCAAAAATAGTAGCTCCTGACGGAGCAGTAACCAAATCCCAAAGTCCACGAGAGACGAGAGCCTAAATCTCCTCATCAATGGCCTTCTGCAAGGTAGAAACTAACACAACTTTCTGAAATGAATTGGGTATAGAAACAAAAGAAAGAGAAAGGGCAAACAGGCAAAATAAGGAGGTAAGCTTATTATAGAAAACAAATCTAAAAATATGATGAGCAGTAATAGAGCATATACCCTTCTGGAAAGCAATAGGAAGATTAGAAGTAGGAGCAAAAGAAGGTTGCAGATCTAGAGGACCCAACAGGAGATGGTGAAACAACTAGCAGCAAGCTTGAAAGGACATTTTCAAACAGCAAGAGAATACGAACAATGGTTTCGGTGAAGGCACCTTGTCAACACCTATACTAGACACCGACACTTTTATAACTTTTGTAGGAGACAAAGGATAGAGAAAGAAAAAAAGACCTAATGCCCTATTGATGAATAATTCTATTATTAGCACAAAACAGAGGAATAACAAGTTTTATGTACTCCATAGTAGTATGCAAAATACGAATAAATATAGAAAACTGATTCTAAATGAATAGACATAGAAAACTGATTCTTTATTTCCCTATAAAATAGTTCAATTTTACAAGGAACATCATACCTTTTTTTAACAAATACATTCATGTCATTCAGGAGAAATCATACACAAAAAGAATAAAATATCTAAAGCCCTTAAAAAAGGAAAAATTATATGCACTCCAAACATAAAACTATCATGTATTTGGATTTAATTTAGGTTTAGTAATACATCGCTTGTTAGATTCTTTGTATGCGTTGATACACCTATATATATATATATATATATATATATATATATATATATATATATATATATATATATATATATCCCTTGACTCATAATAAAACAGATTCGTTGGTTAAGAATATTTAATAACATGGTATCAAAGCACATTACAAAATAAATCTCAATCGTCAACTCAACCATCCTAATCGATGGCCGACTCCGATTCCGACTTTGTTTTGAACGTTGACTTTGATTCTAATTCCAACTCTACAATTGTGTTGCCAATTCGATACCAACTCTGATTTCGACTTTGACTTCGCAATCATGTTGCCAATTTGATTTTGCATCTTTTATAGTTTTTATTTTTTTTCTCTGCTTCATAATTGTACGGGACTCTAGCTGGTCTCTTCTCGATTGTAAGAGTGTAATCCACGCTTGATGCAATACTTTGCTTCTTTTTTGCCTACTACTTCTAAAAGAAAATTTTATCTGTTGTCTACCATTATTTTAGGAAAGAAGTTTATCTTCTGCCTACTGCTGTTTCTAAGAGAGAAGTTTATATGTTTCCTACTGCTACTTCTAAAAGAGAAGTTTATATGCTTCCTACTGCTGCTTCTAAAAAAAAAAATTGTTTGCTGCCTACTACTGCATCTAGAAAGAAGCTTATTTGTTGCCTACTACTGCTTCTAACAAATAAATTTGTTTGTTGCCTGTGTCTGCTGCCTGCGACTACATCTAAAAAAAAGTTTATTTATTGCCTACTACTGCTTCTAAGAAAAAAATTTATCTACTGCTACCTGTCAACTTTTGATGGTAGGATAAAGGCCTACTATAATGGCGATGGGTGTGCTCTGATGATTTAAGTGATTCATGTACTAATGCTACTGTTGTTGCTCATCCATTTCAAATTAATCTGTACCATTGAAGAGCGAGACAGTATTTTCTAATCTATGTAGCAAGTTGGGTATAATTGATATTTATACTCCAATTTTGGGGGAGCATTAGATTAGAAAACTACTTTGTATTTGCATTTAGTCTAGATTTAGTCCTACATTGCTTGTTGAATTTTTTGTGTATGTTGAGAGACCTATAAATAAATAAATATATATATATATATATATATATATATATATATATATCCTTTGATTCATAATAAAACAAATTGGTTGGTATCAATCAGAAAAAACTAACTCAACAGGACACTGCTACGTGGATTGACTCTATTAGGATATAAGGCACAATGATACTTATCGAACTCACAACATACAATCTAACCAAGAGATATAAGATACAACGGACAGAACTAGATGAAAACTCTAGAGAGAAGGATGTCTAATACATTGATACCAATATAAAAGGGAACAGAGGAGCTACAAGCAAACCATGTAGATGAAGTCTTATCATCTAGATAGTATAGTTCAGTTGCTCACGTCTTGTACAAATTATCATCCAAGTCTAGAGGTCCTAAAGACACAATTAGGCAATAAAGAATGTATCAGAACGGTTATTATGTTTGGTAATTTAGCTAATAGTTAACAAACTAATAAGGAACTTCGGAACAAATGGAATATAAATTAACGGTTAAAAAAGTGATAGCACAAACTATCCCATTACTAACCATCGGAAAAGAGAAACCTTCAGCAATATGAAAGGGAGGGTATTTATCTGAAAAATATAATTACTCAAATTGATCCGTAGTACCTATCATATGGGAGGAAACTCCAGAATTTATAACTCATTATCGACTAAAGGAGACGATGTAAACATCATTATTTGACTAAGAGTAGCAACAAGAGTACCAGCCAAGGTGGACTGGAGACACAAGAATATGTCAAGATCAGTCAATAGAGTCTACAGAATCTGAACCAATAGAGAAGACGTAGCAAGAACGGCTGTAGTAATAGGAGTTAGCATAGAAGTAGAAGTAGAAGAATGTATATTCACTTGTCATAACCTGAGCCCATTCTAGTTTTTCGTACTTCTCCTAGCAATAATCAGACACATGATTTTGCCGACCACAGTGGTGTCATTAACGAAATTCTTGACCACTAACTGCTTTCCAATCATCACACCATGTCCTTTCCCTGAACCGTGGCAATGACTGCGACCATGTCTGCAAAGTTCTCGTTGGAAATAGACGATGAAGCAGCTGATGTAGTAGATCCTGTGGAGACACGAAGAATCTCTGGACTATGTAGCAGCCAGAGAAGGGATATTATCACTAGAAGGGATTTGACCATCTACCTATATTAATAAGGAAAAGTCTATGTCAGTGACAAACTTGGTAACAACGAGATCCTGATAATACTACTTTAGGGTCTTTAGATCAGTTACCAGAAATTGGTAAAGCTCTAATTTTTCTAAGACATGAAATTGATCTGACTAGAACTAGGGCTGGAATTGAGGCAAGAATCGTGATTAGAATTGGCGTTTCTTGTTTTCCATGTCTTGTAAGAGGAGAAAACCTTTCTTTTTTTTTTAATTCTTTTTCTTATTTTCTAATAATTTTACTTCTATTGTTTGGAAGGAGAGAGGATGGCCTTCGTTGAAGAAGAAAAAATGAGTGAATATGGGGTACTCTTTTACATCCAAAGACAAACGGAAGCGAATATGAAGGTTAAAACTATTTGATTCCAAATGTTTTTAGGGGTAAATTTCTAAATATGAAAGACATGGGCTGCATATTTTAAGAACACTAAAATATAATACTGACTAACTCTAATATTTTAGTACAAAAAAATTTCTGCATGAATATATCCAATGAGCATGAAATAGAACTTTAAAGACAAATTCTTTTAACATTCAAAGTTACATTCATGCTATCAATAGTTAAATTACACGAATAACTGTGTATTACATTTCACGATACTCCATCAAAATATTATTAAAAATCGAAATAGATTTGACCTAATGAGCATTCAAATTCGAGAACCGATAGGAATCAATGAAGCATGGACATGCCAAGCTCCATGTTCATGTCAGATGTGACTTGCATGACGTGCCCAATGTGTCGGACATAAATTTGTCATGTCTGACTTGCGCGCAACATAGTAAATTTACTTCACATTATTTCCTGATTCATAGGAGATCTTTTACACATAATCTACTTAGGTTGACATTTGGATATAGTTAATCCCTTATTTTTAGGTACTTATTGAGCAAAATAAAAAATCTTGATAATGAATGTGAATGAGCTTAAGTTTTACTGTTTAAGCTTTTTAGTGAGACATTTTTTTTATGATCCGGATTTAGCTCTAACCACTAGTGATTAGACAGTCATTTATTAGAATAATCCTATTATTCATAATTTCTCTTCTACCAATAAATAACATTGAAATTTTCCTTTATGTTTATAGAGAGCCTAACAACAGCAATAACTTAAAGACTAATTAAACAATATTTGTGTTTGAAATAGAAAAATTCTACCGCTTCAAATATTCATACTTTTACTTGATTAAGCAACCTAATAATACAACTGAGTTAGCATTTATCAAAAAGAATATGATAGAGATTTTATTAGAATTTAGTTAGATTTGATATTATCTTGTTGGATTAGGATTTGATTAGATTTGATTAAAGATTTGGATAGATTTGGTATTTTGTTACTTTAGAATTCTCTATATATATGCCTTGTAAAATCCTAATTTGAATATAGAGTGAAATATTATTTCTTTTGAGAGCATGTGATTTGTTTCTTTATCAAATCTTTCCTCGAGTGATTCGTGAGAAAGTGGACGTGTGATTCGCCTGGACGTGAGGTCCAAAACCCTAATTTATCCTCCAAAACCCTAAGTTCTTCCCCAATTCCCCACCACAAACCCTAAATCGCTTCCGTCCGCCGTCAAATTGGTATCAGAGCTCAAGATCCACATCTTCAGGTATCAAAATTCAAATCCATCTCCATCTTCTTATCTTTCCATCATCTTTTTTTTTATTTTCTTTTAGAATTGAGAGAAAAAAAACAGTGAAAAAAAAAAGCAAAAAAAAAAAAAAAAAAAGAGCAGCAGAAAGAGAGAAAGAGAGAGAGACAAAAAAAAAAAAAAAGAGAGAGATCTGAAAAAAAACAGACAAAAAAAAAAAAAAATCCTTCGCCCTCATCCTCCAGGCCTCCTCCTCCAGAGACCCTCATCCCCCTGACCTTCATCCTCCAGAGAGATAGAGAGAGATCAGATCTAGGAAGAAAAAAAAAACCCTGATCCTCTTCCCCTTCTCCCAACCCTGACCCGCATCCTTCCCTGACCCGCATCCTCCCGAGAGAGAGAGAGAGAGAAAGAGAGAGAAAAAAAAAAAAAAAACCCCACTAGTCCGCCCTCTCCTCTCCATCCAGGTCCGCCGACTGACAGCAACGCCAACGGCCACCAGATCTCCGCCCAACTCCGACGCCGCCGCCTTCATCCTCGCCTGCCGCCTCCCATCCAGGCCGCCACCGTCGCCTTCGTCTTGGCATCCGCGAGCGCAGGCCAGATTTCGGACCCCATCACCACCAGGATCTTCCCTGCCTCCACAGCCGTCTCCGGCGCCGCCGGGGCTGCCGCCGCCGGACTTTTCTTCCACGGCGATCGCGACTTCTTCCTCTCTTCCGCCGACGCCGCCTTCATCCTCGCCCGCCGCCTCGCCCTCCACAGCACCACAGCTCCGCAGCAGCCAAGACCGAACCAGCATTTGCAGTTTGAGAGAAAGGAGGAAAAGCTATTGGGTTTTGGGTTTGTTTGATTTGGATCCATTTATTGAAACCCACATCCAAAAGAAAAAGAAAAGAAGGTTGGATTTCTTTTGGACCCGACCTGCAAGCTCCAGATCCACCCAATTTTCATATTGGGTTCAGTCCATCAAACCCGACCCAAACAGCTATAGTGCAGATCTGTTAGAAGGAATCCAGACCCGTTAAGGGTTTTTTGTGATTTTGAAGTCATTTGAGCCCGATTTGCGCCCAGTTCGAGCCTGATAATTCTGCACTAATTCTTGAGCTGATTTGTGGGATTTCTACTCCAGAATCTGTGCAACATTCCCAACAATTTGAGAAGGAAATTCGTGCATAAGTGTGATTTGCTCTACATCGAGGTAATTTCTAATCACACTGTCGATTCGGTTAGTAACATCTTGTACCCCAATATTGTTATTTGCATAGACTTGGAAAAATTTATTGTTACTTATAATTTGCCACGAGATTTATTTGTGTTACATTATATTGCATAAATAGGAATTGCACTTCCTCACATATAGCAACTTTCGGACATTAGAATATTTTATTTGATCATATAGTCACGCATTTAGTTTGTGTCTAGGATTTTGCATATTCATCTGTGTGCTTTATTGCAACTGCATATAGATAATTATTGCATGCTTCGTAGTGGCAAAAATTTTAGAGAAGTCATGGATCTTACTAAGGTTTTAAATAAATTAAATGAAATAATGGACACTAATAAAAAACTTCAAACTGGTTTAGATGTAATAAATACACGTTTAGATAATCTAAAAACACAAGTCAATGAGCAAAAACTTGCTGAAAATAATCGGAGGAATGAAAGTAGACAAGGAAGATATCATAATATTGGAAGAAATAATAATTTTGAGGATGAACATCCACACGATGATATCACACGTAAAGTTAAAGTAGATGTTTCCTCTTTTGATGGCACTTATGACCCCCAACGTTTTTGTGATTAGTTAGCGGATATGGCCATCTTTTTGAATGGTATGGGATGTCTGAAGCCCGAAGAGTCCGTTTCGCTAAATTAAAATTACAAGCGTCAGCTAAAATCTATTGGATGTCAGTTGAGAGACGGTTAGCAAGAGAGCGACAAGAACCAATTGAAACATGGTTTGAAATGAAAGAACTTAGAAAAAAATATCTTTATCCAACTTTTAAGGATCGCCTTCTTGATCAGCTGTCTAATCTAAAACAGGAAAACATGAGTGTGACTGAATATATGCATAAATTCGATGAGCTCTTAGTGCGATGCGACATTCAAGAAGACAGTCGTTTAACTCTTTCACGATTTCGCACTGGACTTAAACCCGAACTCAAACGAGAAGTGCTTACACACTCTTTAGATTCTGTTGAGGATGCATTTCAGTGCCCTCTTAACTATGAGGCATATTTGCGCACACCCTTTGACAAAAAGTCCACTTTCAGAACCACGGAGTATACCAAGTGACAATCTGACACTAATGCTACAAATACTAATATTGTCCCTAAGGATACAAAAGGTAAATCAGTTGCTAGTGAGTCGTCAAAACCAGCCACAAAACAAACTGAGTGCTTCAAGTGTCACGGTTTTGGTCACTTTGCTTATCAATGTCCTACAAGAAATTTGTTAATAAATGAGAATCATAATACAGATAATAGTGAGACTGAAGAAGAAATTTACGAACCTCAAAGAAATTTTAGTGATGTTGAAAATGACCTAATGAATACACATTTACACGTTGTTAGGTGTTTGCATTCTATATCAAGAAATGAGGACTGGCGTAGATCTAATGTGTTTCACACATATATCACACACAACAGTAAGAGTTATAAAGTCATGATAGATGGAGGTAGTTGTGTAAATATAATTTCTAAATCGGCTGTTGACAAAATGGGCCTCAAACCTGAATCACACCCTCAACCGTATAATGTAACTTGGGTTGATAAGAGTTGTCATACTATTATTCAGCGTTGTCTTGTGCCTATTCAATTTTCAAGTTATAGTGCTCATATTTGGTGTGATGTTTTACATATGGATGCTGCACATATTTTACTCGGTAGAGCTTGGTTATTTGACCTAGATGTTAAGAATTATGGAAAGTCCAACACCTATGCATTTGTGTGTAATGGAAAGAAAATTGTATGGACTCCACCCAAGAGTCCATCTAAAAATAAAAAGAATGGGTTAATAATACTAACTCAAGATGATAAATTGCTCCATTTTGTGCATAAAAATCTTGAGCCTATCAAGTCGAGATCCATATCACTTGACAAGTCTGATCCACCTATAGATTCACTTGCACCACTTTTGCATTGTTTGTGTGTGAATCTCTATAGGCAAATTATATTTAGCAATGATATTTACAAGTTTATTGCAGATATACTTGATAGAGTGCAGGTATTCCTAACTGGATCCGTGCTAATTAGGGTTCCACCTACGAGGTTCCCTTTTGGGAATAGAGCCTTTTCATACCCAATATACGAACCCTTTCAGGTTTTTGCGGGAGTTTGTTATGCTTTCTTTGGAGTTGAATGTTCCAACAGCCCTTGATTTTCGCTCGATCGTGATGGTTTTACGTGTGCCCTGGTGCTCTACTCCAGAAGATCATCGAGTTTCTGCTTTATGCCTGACATTCTTCACGGCATCAGATTTTGAGCCCGCTCCACTTCTTCCACATCCACGAGTTCCACCACCATGGATAAGCACGAAAGCTGATATTTGGTTTCGGATATGTCTGATTTATACATATTTGGTATGGTGGAAAGGTTTTTCGGATTTTGGGACGCTTGTTCGACTTCATCCGATGTGCTTGATCTTCTTCCAGTTGCCATTCACCGGTGGTGAATGTTTCCAAGCGGGGGAGAATTGATAGAGATTTTATTAGAATTTAGTTAGATTTGATATTATCTTGTTGGATTAGGATTTGATTAGATTTGATTAGAGATTTGGATAGATTTGGTATTTTGTTACTTTAGAATTCTCTATATATATGCCTTGTAAAATCCTAATTTGAATATAGAGTGAAATATTATTTCTTTTGAGAGCATGTGATTTGTTTCTTTATCAAATCTTTCCTCGAGTGATTCGTGAGAGAGTGGGCGTGTGATTCGCCTGGACGTGAGGTCCAAAATCCTAATTTATCCTCCAAAACCCTAAGTTCTTCCCCAATTCCCCACCACAAACCCTAAATCGCTTCCGTCCGCCGTCAGAATATTTATTGATAATGGTTTAAAAAACCATTATCAATAAATAATGGTTGATATTTTATATTTTATTATAAATATTATATAAAATATTGTTTGTTGTGTTCTTCTATCCTACTCTTTAGGATTTTGCCCTGTCCCACATTCGTGGTGTATCAGAGTCCTGTGTTCATATCAATGCTTCACAGATGGGTATTAAGGATCTAGTCCTAACCCAAGCCCGATAACTCATGGGATAAAGGATTTGAACAAATTTTGTATGTGATGTTTTTTCAGGTTTGGATACTGATAAAGAAAAAGAAGACCCGACCTAGCCCGATAACTGCCCTAATTGATTATCATTTTACTTGTGGAAGTTTAATATTGAGATACAAAGTCATTCTTTTCCAAGATTAGGGAGTTGGTTGCTCTTGATAGGAGCCTCTGCATAAAAATTTTCAATTAAACTTTGTCTTTGCATATGAAAATTTTGAGGATGCAAAGACCACTGGATAAAGATAGATAATTAACATAAAAATTCGTCTTTCTATATGGTGAAAGTTTGATAATTAAAATCCCCATACTTTTCTCCGAGTTACAAGTTTTGTGCTATCAAAATAAGTGAAGGAATTTTTACGAAAATATTAAGAATGAACAGACTATAAAGTTTTGAGGCTGTTAGTCTTCTGACCTCTATGACTGTCAAATGGCAATCCATCGACTGGCAATGACTTGTACCCGATGCTTTTCAATACAAGCCTAAATACAAAAATCATGAGTTAACCACACAGACATCAAAAGAAAGCTAGATAGGCGGGTCAATGTTATAATTTTCAAGTTATAATGAAGTACTTGCTCCCAATGCACAAGTAAACAAGCCAATACTATAACTTCATACCCACAACTGATATCTTCAAATACCCCAGTTCCAAATGCCACCTGTTTGCCAGAAGCGCCATTTTCTACAATGTTAATAATAAAATCATGTTAATTAATAATTGAGCTTAAAGAGATCATGTTATTCTGGATAAACTTAAAGAAAACTGTGGAAGTCCATGTTTTAAGGGATTTGGTCATAAAGAAAACATCCCTCCATTTGAAGGGATTTTGCATAAAAGGATGATTAAATTCCAATATCAACTCAATTAATTTGGGAACCAACCTTTTAGGCATGTTTTCTCAAGGTGCACACCACTAACGTTACAGTCATCTGTAGACAAAAATCTTTCTGGTTTTCTGAAGAAAACAAAATGCAGTTCCCTTTGGCCAGCTACAGGATGAGAATGAGAAGCGGCAGTAGCTGCTTTGGTTAGCAATTCATGAACACGTCTCTGAATTCTGCTATTTTTTAGTTCTTCCTGCAATAAGAAGATACTAAGGCCATGGGAACTATGAGCTATAATTGCAAGTATCTTACGAATAACTACAATAAAAGGCAGTACTGTTTAATCCTGATAAGACAAGTGTGAGCATAAAAACAGAATTTAGTAACTGTTAGCCTGAAAATATTTATCATATTATCATTGTTTTAAATATCACTGATACGGCTGATATATCCATCTGATATATTATTTTTCGGGGTCAGCCAAGATGATACGTTAAAAGAAGGGGTCATATCGTTTTGTGCACATATCAGCCAATATCTGCAATATCGGCCGATATATAGTCCCGACCTATCAGCCGATATGGTTCATTTTTTTTAATTGAGTTTTTAATTGGAAAATAGATTTGGTATTCATACCCAAAATTATTCCTCATGTATAAGGAAAAATCCAAATTCTTTCATCTATGTTTAAATTAACCAGATGTTTAAATTGCTTAAATGGAAACATAACAACCAAATATGCAAAGAGTTACAAATGAAAGTTCTCCTCTTCTTCCACTTATTCTCTTTTTACTTCTTTACTTGTTCATCTACTTTTATTATTGCTGACACTATTGTCATTCTCGTTGTTACTATTATTGCAACAAGTCTTCTTCAACTACTAATCTATTTATTTAAGTTTAATTGAATTTATTATATAGTTTATTTTATTTTGTTATACTTGTATACATGAAAATGTTTTTTAATACCTTTATATATGTGTGTATGTGTGCATGTGTATCAAACTAGTTAGATAGATGAAATTAAGCCAACTCTAACATATCATATTTATATATTTGACGTGTATATATAATATTTGATATGAGCATACGATATTTGCTCGTATCCCCGATATATCGTCCGATATCCGCTATTCGATATAAGAAAACCCATCCAATACGATTCTAATATCTGATATTTAGAACCATGCATATTATACAATAATAGATCACTATATACAGTACATAATTGAATAAGAATCATAAAATAGATTCCAACCTAAAACAAAGACATGCACGCACATACCCACATAACAAAAGCATGTGAGCCCACACACAATTTTATTTATATTATTCGGCATTAAAACTTGGCCATAATTTTCATAATGTAGTATTTGAACATCTACCTCATCTGCAGGAGAGGTAACTAGGTCAGCTTCCTGTATGTGAACTTTCAGATCCTTAATACCTGCAAGATAAAACATCCTTCAGATACCACATGTATGAGCCAGATAAATGAATGAAGAAAAGCATTTATTCCAAATTATTTAAAGGTAGAAGAAAAACATTTATTTAAATCTATTTGTCGCCTATTACAAGTACTTGGGATAAAAGGCTTAGTTGTTGGAAGAAATTTATTTAGTGGCAATGCCAACAGGAGAGCAGCAAAGCCAACGAAAGTTTAATATCGTACAATACAAGACTTGAAAAAAATAGGTCTGATTAATATATCACGTAAACATTAAATGAACTATACCAAGAATTTCACGAAGTTCCTTTGCCGTGCAAGCTGCTTGCGCAGGGCCACGTCTCCCAACTAAGTAAACCTTACTGTATCAATACAAAACAACACCACCTGAAATAAAAGGCTGTGACGGAACACTAACCAAATAGCACCTGAGACTATAATCCCAAGGGGTTAATAACAACCAACCTTATACTGCTTTCTTGGAGGGCAATTAATGCATGAGAGGAAATATCCGTTGCTGACAATTCTTTTGTCGGCCGTAAAAGAATACGAGCAACGTCAAGAGCAACATTACCCTGAAAGAAATTTTTTCCTGATGTTGGCAAAATAGTTATTTGGAGCTAACACACTTAACGAAAGGAAATAAAAACAGATTAAAAGCACTCATTAAACCAATATTTCTAGTACTAGAATGCAGGCAGAACATAAGATATGCAAAGCCCAATGCTCTTGTAGAAAGCCATAAGAATGCTCATTTCACTAGTGTCTGTTGGTTGTGCCAGTAGGTAGGGTGCCTCTATATGGGTTTTTATTTTATTTCGTGTAATGTTCAGTTCTTGTTTGAGTGGGTGGGTTTTCTTTTGCTGCTGATGAAGGTGGGGTGGCAGTGGGGAGCTGGGCAGTCTTGGTGCTCTAGTTTTCACCTTGAGGGATGGAAGACAAATCTTGGAGGGGAAAATAATTTGGTAATGGCCCACTCCTGAAAATGATATTAAAAGTATCACCTTCTAAAAGTGACAATATTTATTGGTGGTAGAACAGGAAGGAAAATAGCAAGAACGTCACAAGCTAACAAAGCCAGAGCAGAAAAGAACCTTCCAGCATACATAATGTCCTTGCCAAGTTCAAAACCATAGCTCCATAAGAACATAATCTTATACCACAAAGGAGCTTCAAGAACCCAAAAAAAAAAAGAAATACAACAATTCAAGATCCACTTGGGTTACTGGCAGTAAAATTACTTAAAACAAGTTTAGCCGACGGATACATGCCAACAATTACACATTGAATGATGATTATCCTGATACATTGCACTGAAATAGCTCAAAGTTTCACCAGTTGTGAACTTAAATACCATATTGTATTTTTCTGAGCTTGAATATCATATTTTGTGCGTGTGTATGTTTAATTTAGTGCAGCACCCACACAAGGTTTTAACTAATTAATAATAGACAACAATCACTTGGGGGCTATTTGGATGCCTGTAAGTGAGGTGGTTATAACTTGAGTTGCTGCGAGTGGGCATTTTCCTATGTTTGGATGCACCTTGCAACTGCAAATGGGCATTTTCTACTTGTTGTAACTGCAGTTGCAAACAAAAGTGTGTAGGATACTTTTACTCTCCCATTTGCAAATACAATAGAAATGTTGCTAAATGCAATATTTTTTCATACCGCTTGAAAATAAGAAACTGAAATTTGAAAACTTCTGCAACTCGAGCTACCATTTATAACTCTCAATCCAAATGTCAGTAATTCAAGTTGCAATAACTTCTATTACTACAATTTTACTTCCAGTAATACAAGTTGCAACCTGTACAGCACTCAAATAACCCCTTAAAGTTACCCTCCAACATAAACATTTTAATTAACAAGCTACATTTACTGGATTGCCTCCTGATGTACAGGTATATCAGCCAATATTTCGATATTTTACTCCTACCTGATAAGATGGATTTTTATATTCCCTTCCCTTTTGGACCAAAATGGCCAATACGTCAATTCGAAGGCAATATTTCGGCCCAGTAAGCAATAATTCTATCTTCTTTAAACTATGCAAGAATATCTAACCCAGACCATTAGCTCATAAGCCCAACAATCTACATACATGAGGAAGAAATGGAATCAGAGCTCAACAAGGAGTCTCATGTCCCTTTCATTGATGGTTCTCAATATCGCGAGCAACAATTGCAAGATGTGACATCGGTGAGTGGCGCTAGTGTAAGCCACCAAAAGCGACGTGTAGATTTTATTTTTTGTGTTTTAAAGATTGGATATTCAGTTGGTATGTTTTGAAAGCGACGTGTAGATTTTATTTTCTGTGTTTTAAAGATTGGATATTTAGTTGGCATGTTTGAAACATTTGAGACGATTCTATAAATGGTAAGTTATCTATAGGCTCGATGAAATTACTACAATAGATATCCTTAAGGACCTAATATGTATTACTTAGATTTATATGATTTATGAAGCCATAAAACGTATATTTATCATCCAATAAGATGTCTGATATGACATCCAATATTTAGTAAATATCGCAATATATCACATGATATACAATGTCCCATATAGAACTTTGCAGACCCAACATTTAGAACACTGACCGCCTCTAATCTTCTCACTTCCTAGGTAAGAAAAAAAAGCCTAAATCCCTAAATTGATCAGCCTCCTGAAAGAACTTCAGGAGAAAGGCCATGGAATGATATACAATGTCCCATATAGAACTTTGCAAACCCAACATTTAAAACACTGACCGCCTCTAATCTTCTCACTTCCTAGGTAAGAAAAAAAAGCCTAAATCCCTAAATTGATCAGCCTCCTGAAAGAACTTCAGGAGAAAGGCCATGGAATGAAGACGATTGAAAGCGTTCTTCAATTATTTTAGAGCTCACATATGCTGAGGATTTATCCTAAAGACAGATATTTAAGGGTCTAGGTGTACTAGTTTTTTGGATGGTTTTTTCATAATATATGTTATGCCACAGTTACTGAATCATCATAATTGCATCATTACTTGAAAACACCCAATATAACACTAGCACAAAGATAATTTCATCGAGTGCTATTTGACATCTCTATTGTCAGCAATTGATATTTGGGTGCAATACATGATATTCGTGCATGACATTTGACATGCAGGATCGAATTGTAAAACTACTGACACAACTAACACAAAGGAAAATGCTTTATACTAATCACAAGGTGGCACAGCTCATATAATTAGGTTTGGCAGCATACCATACCACATTTGAAGGGATAGGCTGTGGAGTGAAGACAAATGAAAGAGTTCTTCAATTTCTTAGAGTATGCAGGTTGGCAAGGGTTATCACTGTGATTTGCCAATGTCAAGGCAAGATTTATAACCTGAAATTTTTTCCCATTTTCCATTTTGTATGTTATTAATGCTGACCAACAAGTGATTTATCCTAAAGCCAGATATTTAATGTTCTAGGTGAGCTTTTTGGGTTGATAGATGTTATAATATATGTTAATGACACTGTTACTGAATCATCATAATTGCTCGATTACTTGAAAGTTGCCCAATATAGCCCTAGTACAAATATAGCCCAATATAGCCCTAGTACTTGAAAGCTATGTTGCTAGCTTGTTAGATTAACAATCAATTTACTATTTGAATAAAATATTGAATCTTCATCTTCTTCAACCTCCCAACTCTTTACCTTCCCCATGAATTCAACCATAAAACTCCCAATTTAACTTTTCTTTTAATTCTAAAATTAAACCTCTAAATTAAATTGAGACCCTTAAAAATTCTAAAACTCCCAACTGAATCCTATTTAAACTCCTAAATTAAAATCCTTTTAATACATTCCAACCATAGAGTCCATCCTCTAAAATTCTTTCCTCTCCTCTCACCTCACTGGAGTACCTTACCGGAGTCACCACTAGAGCCGCCGCCAGAGCCGTCACTACTTTACCGGAGAAGAACACCTTATTCCTCTTAACTCTACACTTTTGGATTCTCACATTTCATCAAAAGGTAAGACATGACATTTTCTTATTGGGATTAAATTATCCTAGTGGATCCTAAATTAGCTCACACACTATTTAACAACCCTAATAATTTAAAAAATAATATCCACCATCTTATAAATCCAATAAAAGGGATCCAAACCTGTTTCTTAATTTCAGATCCAATAAAACTAATTAACTTTAAAATCAATTTTAAGTATAATATAAAATTGAAAAAATTCCTTGAAAACATCTAAATTTATATTAATTTATGTTTAAGATTCTTATAATATTTTTTATGAGTAGATTGTTTCATTGTGATCAATGACATTAAACAAATCGAGGTTAGTTCATTTTTGAACTCACTAAACATGTTATCTTATATAATTATTGTTATATTATTTATTTTGTATTTTTATAGTAATTCATCAATTACTTATTATTGTTCATGTTATCAAAAATCTATTACATTTACTATGCAATTGTTATTAAATTTGTTAAATCACATTGAATAGTTAAATTTTAGAATATTCGATATATACAATATTTGATAAATCACCTAAAATGTCTAGGCAAGTTGTCTTCCATGCTGGTTACATAATTAAAAAATGTGCGTCGCACGGAAAACCACATAGTATTTATACATTTACATAGTCGATTATCCATATGATATCACAAATCAATAATTTTTTTATTTTGCCAATTGTAATGTATTCAATAAAGTACTAATTAAACGAACTCTTGAGTCATGTTGTTAACAAAATATTAAGACCAAATTAAAATATTGCATATGATATGACCTATATATAAATTATGAGAACAAGAATTTGGGCGTGATATAAACTATACTGGAATAACACAGGGCTGGTGGAAAACTAGATAATGGGAAAATAATTTGTTTCGACTATAAAATGTTAAGTTGTACAACAAAATTTTCATACACCATGAGTGTGTGATGATTTGCTGAATTATACCTTATTATTCGTATTTGCCTGACGGCAGGTCCGACTAAACACCGAACAATATATGTGATCGTTTCCTCGGTCTGTACAGGAGACAATCGAAATAGTAGTATTTCATAAATTAGTTTTTCCATTTACATGACATTCTAGACAAATATACCCTTGTTATAAAATAGAGTACATTAGATGATACTAGATTTAATCTAGTACTGCTAATATTGTTATTACAGATCAATATAATATTTTCTAAAAGTTATGTTATTGTCATAATTGGACATAACTAGTAGTGTAATATTACATATATTTTTTCCACTTTGTACATATACTATTTTGATCGCAATCTGATGACCTGAGAGTGCATGTCCAGACTTAGCGACAGACACACTGGAGCGATTGCAGGATTTGGTTTACTTTAAAAAGCAGGTTGAAAACTCAATAGAGAATTAAAAATTCTTTATTTTCTCTTAATTAGTTTTATTATAGTTTGTTATCCTTTAAACTGTATCCAAACTTTATTCCAATCAATAAAAAGTGGAATTTCTATTGAATTTTATCAATTTTTATATTGAGTATGATTGTGGCAATTTTTTTATTCTATTAGAGGCTATAGCTTATTCAAACCGAATATGCTATCGATACCTATTTCACTTACTCGTATACCGTATATCAAAAGCGAGGCGTGATAGTGTGCCATCATTTTGCCAAATATTAAACATTTTATGATGTATTTTACTATTTCAGCTGTTCCCCAAGTGACCGACTACTAGTGCATTTATATGTATGAGCTAAATATACAAATATAGAAGAGCTTGGATATCTACATACTAAAGGTTCCTTTGTTCAACACTCTATGTCCATATTAGAGTATGACAATCTGTGTCAGTGTACACAGATCATCGCCTGATAGAAAGAGAGTTGAGTTATATGAGGAATACATTAAGGAGGCTCCAAAACAATTAAATTGGATAAGGACAGTGTAATAACTCTTCATCTTTTATAGCTATAAATAAATAAATAAAAATAAACAAATAATAAATATAACATTTCATTTTTTTTTTATAACTCTTACGCCTTTCATTTTCTTTAACCTCCTAAACCTTTCATCTTCTCCAACCTCCAAACTCTTCATCTTCTCTATTATTTCAAAAATGAAACTCCCATCTTTAATTCTCAAAATTAAACTCCCTAATTAAACTAAAACCTTTCATATCCTAAACCTTCCAAATTAATCTAAAACCTTTCAAATTCCATAACCCCTCAAACTCTTTGAATTCTATAACTCTCAAAACCTTTCACATTCTGTAACTCCTAAATCCAATCCTATATAAACCCCTAACTCAAAACACATTTCACTCATTCTAAAAATCATTCTCTAACATTCTAATCTCTCTCTCATCTCGCCCGAGCCACCTTCAAAACCACCGCAGGAGCCACCGCCAGAGCTGCCACCACTTCACCGGAGAAGGGTATCTCTTTCCATC
This sequence comes from Dracaena cambodiana, assembly GCA_036321105.1. Taxonomy (NCBI): domain Eukaryota; kingdom Viridiplantae; phylum Streptophyta; class Magnoliopsida; order Asparagales; family Asparagaceae; genus Dracaena; species Dracaena cambodiana. Next base: position 36,939,991 of record JAYEPQ010000013.1, read on the forward strand.
TCTTTCCACATTTTAGGTTCTCACGTTTTGACAAGAGATTAGATATTATCTTTCTTTTTCTTTTTAGATTAAATTATTTTAAATAAATCATAGGTTAGTTCCTCTACTACTCAATAATCCTAATAACCTAAAAAAACATCCATTATCTTATAAATCTAATAAAATGAAGCCAAACTTATTTCCTAATTTCAGACCCGCTTAATACTAAAATCAATTTTTGAGTATGTTATAAATATTAGAAAAATCCCTAAAAATCATCTAAATTCATATTAATATGTTTTTAATATTCTTAGAATATTTTTAATGTGTAGATTACTCCATTGAGCGACATCGGGAAAAAAAATCCAGGTGAGTTCTTTTTGAACTCACTAAACATGCTAATTTTTCTTATAGAAATATTACTTCAATTATATCATCTAAATTTGTTATTACAAATACTATTTTTTAATATTGTTAGAATTTAATTTGTAGAAGCTAAATGTGTTATTACAAGTGCAATCATTGACATATCTGTTATTTCTTTATGATGTTAGAAATTAAATGATTACTTGTTAAATTACAGCATGTAGTTAGGTTTTTAATAAATCATGAAAAAGGTTATAATCGTGGAAACATACTGTTTGTGATATCATTCTATATCGGTGTTTAGAAAAATTTTGTATGTTGGTTCTCTAATTAAGGAACGTGCAATGCACGGAAAACCTCCCAGCATTCATACACTGGCCTGGCTGATATCTGTATGATATCTCAAATAAGTAAGTCCTTGATATAACCAATTGTGATTTATTGAATAAAATATAAAATGGATTCTATAAATTATGTTGTTAACAAATTAACAAAATCTAATTGAAATATTGTACCCGAAATTCAATATACAAGTTCTGAAAACCAGAATTTAGACATGCATGTACTATATTTAAATGACACTGGGTTGGGGGAGAAACTGAATGATGAAAATATACTTTGTTTCGATTGTAAATTTGTTAAGTTGTACAACTGAATATTTCACACACCATGGGTGCGTGATGATTTGCTGGATCATACCTGATTATAATTCTTGTTTGCCTGACGGCAGGTCCGACTCAGCACCGGACAATCCTGTGACCATTTCCTGGGTCTGTACAGAAAACAATCGAAACAGTGGTATCCCATCAATTAGTTTTTCCAATTACATGACATCCTAGACAAAAATACCTCTGTTATAAAGTTGACTTCATTAAAATGACATTAAGATAACCTAAATTAATTGACATCATTATTACAGACATCTCATTCCATATTTTCTAAAACTTGTATTTGGATATAACTGCTATATTTCATATTCTTTCTGCGTTTTTATTTTGATGGCAATCTGACGACCTGGGTGTGCATGCCCAGATTTATCGATAGACATGCCAAAACTGACGCAGGATCTGGTGTAGTTTAAAAATCAGATTGAAGCTCAATAACGGATTAGAGATTCCCCGCTTCCTTTTATTTACTTTTATTAAATTTTGTTTCAATTGTATCTAAAATTCGTTCCAATAAATGAAAAGTCAAACTTTTGTTGAATTTTTCTATCGTAATTACTGAGTATTATCGTGGCAAATTTATTGAGGCTTTAGCATATTCAAACTGAATATGTTACCGGTACCTGCTACACGTGCTCGTATACCGTATATCGGGAGCGGGGCATGACAGACAGCAATCTCTCAATCAGGATGAACAAATGTAGAAGCAATAGAGAAATCAATTGCAGAAGCTTCAAAGGATTCAACTTCAGAAGCTATAGGGAATTCAATTGCAGAAGCTACTGATTAAGAGGATCACGGAAAATGGGGTGTAAAAGAAGATGGCATTCTGGTTGAAGATTGGAAACCCTCAAAAGGATGTTGAAATTGGGAGAATGAGGGTAATAAAGGTGAAAACAACGAATTAGAAGTTTGAAGAATAAGATAGATGGAGATTTTAAAATAAGAATGGCAGACCAAACTGTAGCTAGTGACAGCAATGGAACTGATACGAAGATGAATATGAGCTAGATAATGTGAAGATGGACAATGGCCTTGAAGTTAGAGGAAGGGATGATGATTTGCACACCAAAGAGAGAGATTCTGACTGTGCATCTAGTAATAAGTATAGAAGCTTGGTCTCCTCATCAAATAAAGAGGATATTACCTTAGGCACAAACAGCTGTTTGAAGAAGATATGGGACTATTTTCAGATAAAAATGGAACTTATGAAGCGAACAGAACTCAGAACATTGATTAGGAATAATGCAGGCTCAAGGGGTTTTGATGGCACCTGGAGGAAGAATGAAGGGCAAAGAGTAACATTATGGTGCAAGGATTGTTAATGGAGGATACCAGGGAGAGTGAACGATGAAAATTAAAAAAAAAAAAAAAAAACCACCAATTTGCTTATGTAGTCTATCACAGCCACGTTTTCCTCCCTGTTTCTGATTTTAAACCCCCCCCCCCCCCCCCCACACACACACACACACGTCCATTCTATCAAGTACTCTTCTCTTTTTCATCAAACTCTTTTCCTGTATCTAAATTATAACTGCTCACAGTTTTTGGCTCTCTTTCTAACTAAATCGCCTTTCTCCCTCTACAACTTCATTTCTTCCGCTGAAAACACATCATCCTCTAACAAACTTAACTGCAGCGTGAGATTGTGGAGAATAGGCTGTCATTCAACTAGAAAAGATAACACTTCTACTGTCGTCTAACAGGGGGCACATCCAGCCAGTCTCAAGAATAGCAAGACATTAGCATATGCAGCATCCTTAATGTTGAGGGATGGATCGGAATATCATGCAGAAAAAGAATTAGAGTCTGCCATTGAGTTTAAAAGTTTGAGGGGTTTGAAAGGGAAAATAATATGGGGTTATGTTTAGAAGGAAGAACATTAAAAAAAAAAAAAAGGTAAAGCAAGTTATAGGCTGGGGGCAAAGTGTTGAAAATAATAGGTTACTTATGCAAAGAAAAAAAACAGTAGGGTGGGTATTTAAACAAAGGAAAAGGAAAGAGGATTTTTAAGTGCAATATAGCCAACATCTGCAAACATGACATTTAATGAGAGACGAGGTAAGTTCACAGAAGAAGTGGCAACCTAAATGTGTCATCACTTAATACTTGAAAAATCAAGCATGTCAGACATTTATGCATGCAAAACATAAGTATACCTATAAAAAACTAAATTTAAATTGATATGTTTCACAAAAAAATATCTCCATAAATCAGTTCGTAAAGTATTCAAAATGCCACTTGGCCTTAATACTTAATTTATAACAAAATTACTGGCCGAGTGCTATGTTCGCACAAGATTATTAGAATTTGTCAGGCATGCAATGGATCTTCTCATGCAGGACCTGAAGATACCTGACCAAGGACAACAGCTGTATCTGTTCTTTTCAAATCTGGCTTCAAGTTGCGGTAATCAGGGTGCCCATTATACCACCATACAAACTCTCTTGCTGAGTATATCCCATGCAGATCCTGGAGAACAAGAAAGCAAGCATCAAAACAAGCAGGGGGGAAAAAAGGATGTTCAGTCCCATGATACTACAGGGATGGACATAAATGACAAAGCCAATCTCCATAGCCATCTTGGGAAGCGTAAAATAGATTTGAAAAATAAAAGTATTATAATACACAAGCGTTCTGAGGAAACAAGCCAAAAAGTAGGGGTGCTAGCAAACAAACAAGCATGGAAACTTTAAAGAGTGTCCCATGTCCTTGTTCAGCAGATGTAAGACTCTTGCAAGGCAGTTGCCTGACAAGTATCACTCTGCACCCGACAAACTGGAACCATGCTGGATTTAGAAAACCAAAGAATATGTCGCTCAGAGCAATGTCAACTTTGAAAAAGAAAATCTAAAGATTGCATGTTGAAGCCCATGGAGATATATGTTGATTAAAGAAACAAAAAAATGACTTTAAATCAATCCATATAGTATGTAACTAACCCCTATCAAAAATGTGTCCACCTCCATAGATACGTATAGGGGAGGTATTGTGTTGCATTTTTTCAAAAAATAATAATAACTTACTTGATTAAAAGGTACAAATTGAAATTATTAAGATTGATTCTATTTTGTTTTCTTTCTACTTCTAATAGAACATTTTCTAACCACTTTGGGTTTTGAAGTGTATCATGCATAGTCACATGCAATCATGCAAGAAGACTCATGCCTCTGTATCCCCATACCCTACATTTAAGGATATCACGTGTCATGGCATATGTGTGGAGTCATTAGCGTCCTCAGTCCATTTCCATGATTCCCAACTAGAAAGTAACATACATTTTCTGCTTTATGAAACTACAAGGTTAATTTTACTGAAGGAAATGGCAATCAGAACTAACTTTCCTCCAATCGGTGGAAAACTGCAGGAAAGTGGGAAAACAACAACAAACCCTGAGGAAAAAAGGAGAGAACTGCTTGCCACAAGTGTCCTCAGTCATTTCCATGATTCCCAACTAGAAAGTAACATACATTTTCTGCTTTATGAAAACTAGAAAGTTAATTTACTGAAGGAAATGGCAATCAGAACTAACTTTCCTCCGATGGGTAGAAAGCAGCAGGAAAGTGGGAAAACAAAAAGAAACCCTGAGGAAAAAACAAAGAGAGAGAGAACTGCTTGCCATAGTGAGTACCAAATCAATTTTCACATCACTTTTCAGTAGAAAAGGCAAAAAGTTCAATAATCAGTCCAAGAAACAAATTCATCATACGAAGGAAGGGAAATAAGAAAACTTATATGTGAGTATATAATTGAAGCAACATACTTCTCCAGGGATGCCAAGAGACCTGTCACTTTCCGCACCATATGCAAGCACAACCTGCTTAAATCCGCATATCAATCATAGAAGGCAAAAATTTAGGACAAAGGTAGGGAGAAAAAATAGGGAGAAAAAAAATAAATGCAAAAGATTTGTTTGTCTCTTTAAACTCTCCATGTGTATCTATCGAAGACAGGTGCTTACAACATCATATATCTCTCGAAGCTCTGGAAGAGAAATGGATTTTCCAAGAAAGACATTTCCAAAGAAGGAACACCTCTCATTTGCAGCAACACGGGAGAACTGGTTGACTACAATCTGTTGCCAAATTTCTGGTAAATTGTGGTTATATAAGAAGCAGCTTAACAAAAACTACAGATAGCAAATGATATGGTAAACGAGGCTTTTGCAGTCAGAAAGTTACTAGTAAGGAAAACATGGCGCTAGAGAAATGATCCAGAAATGTTATTAAAGTATACTATAATAAAGTTGTATAGACTGCAAGCACACACATTCTTTTTTTAAATAAATGGTCAGTTTCATGATTTTTTTCCATGAGGAATCATCCTAGTGACCGTCTATTTGTTTACAATGAGTTCCAATCACACAATTTCCTCAAATACTTAGTTAAAAGCCATTGAACTTAAAATTCAACTTGTGTATGTTCAGATACTGAAATTTGTTGAATTTCAATCCTTGCATTTGGTTGGATGAACTCGGGGAAACATGATTTATCACATTAAGGCCTTCAACACTTCCAACGTAGGATCACTTTAGAAAATTCTATTTCCAGTTTCAATGATCAAAATATATATACGAGGTGTGTGTGTGCACGCGCACATGCATGCGCATGCATATGCACATGTGTGTGCATGTTGGTTCCATGCATACGTTCACCGTATTGGTTTGTGTATATGCATTAAAGAAACGTCAGAAGCTATTCATTTATCGGAGAACCAGTTTGGATTTATGTAGGGGTGATCAACGACAGAAACTATTCATTTATTTCGTCAACTTATAGAGCGATTCCGAGAGAGAAATAGAGATTTGCATATGGTATTTATTGACTTAGAGAAAGCCTATGATAAAGTTCCACAAGAGATACTTTGATAGACACTAATGAAGAAAAGAGTTCCCATCAAATATATCGACATAATTAAGGACATGTATAATGGAGTAGTGGCCAATGTCAGAACATGTGGTGGTTTAACAAGTGATTTTTTCTATCACAATTGGATTACATCAAGGATCTGCATTGAGCCAATTCTTATTTGCTATAGTGATGGATGAGCTTACTAAAACCATTCAGGATGAGATATCTTGCTGTATATTTGCTGATGATATTGTCTTAGTTGATGAAATAAGAGAAGGGGTAAATACCAAGTTAGAATTATGAAGGCATACATTAGAATCTAGAGGTTTTAAATTGAGTAGGTCTAAAACAGAGTATATGGAGTGTAAATTTAGTAAACGCCGGACCATAAACTATAATGCTGTAAAACTGGATAGGCAAGAGATACAAATGAGCAGTCAGTTTAGATATTTGGGCTCTATTATTCAGAATGATGAAGAGATCGATAATGATGTTAAGCATAAGATACAAACTGACTGGTTGAAATGGAGGAGGGCAACGGGAGTTTTATGCGATCGTAACATTCCGTTAAGATTGAAAAGAAAATTTTATAGAACTGCTATTAGGCCAACTTTATTATATGGCACGGAATGTTGGGCTATAAAAAAACGTCATTCACAGAAGATAAGTGTAGCAGAGATGCGCATGCTCCGTTGGATGTGCGGCAACACTAGGAGACATAAAGTGAAAAATGAATATATTCGTACTAAAATAGGTGTAGCTCCCATCGATGAGAAAATGCGAGAAAATCGCTTACGATGGTTTGGTCATGTGCAACGTAGGTCTACAAGTGTACCAGTTCGAAGAAGGAAATTTATCAATATAAGACAAATTAAAAGAACGAAGGGAAAACCGAAGAAAATATGGATGGAGGTGATACGTAAAGATATGGAGTCTAGAGGTTTAAATAAAGAGATATTACTTGATAGAAATGAATGGAGAAGGAATATCAAAGTGATCGATCCGGCGTGATTCTTTTTTGGTTCGTGTAGCCTATCCCAAATACTTGGGATAAAAGGCTTAGTTGTAGTTGTTGTTGTTGTTGTTTGTGTATATGCATTGTTCTTGTATATGTACAAGTGTGTGTTCATATATGTACACACACGCACAAACAAACACACTCTCATATGTCTGCACTTTTGTATATGTATATGACAAAGGATTACATTCTGAACAGCCATTTTGTCCTGTTCTTTTTCAGTTAACATAACTCCATAGTCTGGTACGGGCCCAAGAAAGTTTGAACGTAACATGAACTTGTAACACTGAAATAGTTAGTAAATAACATAGCTTGAATATTACCATACAGTAAAATAAATTTCCGTGTTATCTAAATCAAAAGTATGATGAACTAACCGTTAACTTTATTATCTGAATAAAGAAAGTTGGAAAATTGTGTAAACACATTTACAGATCAAAATGAACTGTAAAGCCATATTCATGCATCAAATTTCTAACATCTTAGCCATTATTCATTATATTTGTACTATCCAAGTGTCTTAACATTTCACCCATATATCTAGAATACCTTGAAAGTTTTAGGATACTCCATTTGGAGTATCTGGTACATACCAACCAAGTATCTGTTTTTCCAATATGGTTACATATCTTCTATAAAGTATCTGTCCTTGTCTAATAGTTAGTGAAGTGCTCATGTTGTACATCTCCAATATATAGAGATATTAATAATCTATTCTCTAATATAGACCTAGCTTATTCAGTTTCATATTATTCCAATGCAACTTTTAAGATAACTAGTTATCAATTCAGGCCCTAGGTTTCTCTTAGATCAAATTCCATCCTGAGTATCTTAGGCTAAGTTTGGAAACTTAGGATGTTTTAAATTTTTAATATATAAAATCAAAATCAGATTTATTTTTTTTTTAAGGCTGTCATAGATATGGAAGTTACACTGTTTTAAGGAATCTTAGTATTAGTTGAGTGTTTGGATTAAAAATTATAAAAAAATAATAATAAGAAATAAAACTATGTACCTGTTGGAGAGAATCAAGGAATTTAAAATTTCTATTCATAATATAATTTTCTAGTATGATGATTTAGGAGATGTACATATTCTCTTCCCTATCCAAACACTCACCTAAAGAATCGTAAATTTTTTATTCAAACTCCGCCCAAAATTTTAGTTTAATGATTTTACTAGACATCCAAACTCAACTTGAAGTAAGCTTCTTACTTTAGCTTTTAGGAAGCATAGGCACAACTATGGTCATCAATGCTTGCCAGAGAGAATCCCCACCTCTACAGATGTGGTCACATACAGAGTTCTCTTGAAAAAAGAAAACAAATACCCAGGTCTTGAAAGCCCAAGTCAGCGGATGTATCATTGGAGGGCTATTTGAAATGGGATGATTCAACTATCACTACAAGGGAGATTTAAAAAAAAAAACACTAATTCATTGTAACAGGCAACCAGAGAACACCTAAGAACACAATCTAGTTGGAGCACATAAAGGATTCAGAATTACTTGTGGGAGGGCGAGTGTTTGAAGATAAAAACATATTTGCAAATTGCAATAACAAAAAAAACTTATTAGTCCTTCTAGTCCTGAAGTTGGAACATGATATCGTTTTGATGGTCATTACTTTGGTTCAGTTTGGATACAATTTTATGTGTAGAAACGATCATGTATTATTAATGCGCGACCTTGTTGAAGCTGCAAAAACTCCAACTGAATTAACTAAGCTTATAAGTTAAGAGTGTAAGGAATGATCAAAAAAAATATTCATAGAGGTGATGCGAACAGATACAGATGTTAAAAGGTTTAATGAAGATATATTGATCGATAGAAATAAATGGAGAATAATGATCAATAGGCTCGATCCAGCGTAATTCTCGTATATTAATGGTTCATGTAATTTACTCCAAGTACATGAAATAAAAGGCTTAATTATTGCTGTTAAGTGTGCTTCAAAGACACTAAAAAGATTTTTCCAAGATGGATAAGAACCCTAACGTGATAGATGATAATTTGTACAACCACAGAAGTGCGGATTATATAGTTTTGCTATGTTTTTAACTCTCCATCTTTTTTTGAGGGACTAGCCCCTATTTCCTCGCTGTTGATTGTAATTATTTCTTCTAGTCTATCAAAAATTTACAGTCTGGCTCAAAACCTGAGACTAATTTCAGGTCCAAAAGATTATATAGATAGTAGTATTAAAACTTTAATTTTTTTAATGAATGAAAAAAATTAATAGATTCAGCATATGCATACAAATATTAAAAACATTCGACCAACATATACCTAGGCAACGCAACCTTCCACAGACTAATTGAGGCCCAGAACGCTATTCATAGTTTTACATCTTCTTTGTCCTTTTGATGTAGTTCAATCTTCAAATCCTCTTAAATTTTGTTCCCAAGGAGTCTGTCAAACTCCTTTAAGTATATAAGTTCACTGGTTTTCATTTTCAATTCCAGTCATCTATTACGCTAGATGCACCATTTTAAATATAATCTTCAATTTTCTCAGTTCTAGGCAATAAAAATTTCCTCATATCACTCATATCATTAATACCCTTTTACACATCTCTAATCACTATAACCTCAAACCACAAAATTACATAATACAGGAATCATGTTTGTAGCTCACAGCCCATTTTTAACAAAATAAGATGTAAATCATTACATTGTAGTGATAAATCTTATTTCTCAAGGAAAAAATGCCAGCAATTTAAATGGACCATTGCACTCCAAATCTCCAAATCTTTCAATCCCACTATTCCACTATAATAATTCCATCTTCATTACAATAGAATGTCGTGAACTTGTACTCCCAAGAATCACAAACTTCGATTAATCAGATACAAAATCTTCTTTTTTTAAATCACAAGTTAACACGATTTAAGCACTCAAGCAACCTCACCTTGGTCTCGGGATGATCTGGAGCGACTCCGGATCGAACCAGCCCAAACGGTGTCGGCAACCGATCAAGAATGTCGACTCGTGCTTTCTCGTCGGCCTTCAACATCTGCACAGTGAGATTAAGATTAGGGCATCATCATATAAAAAATCAGGTAATAATTTTGAAAAAACAAAAAATCGGAAATTCAAGAGATGACCTTTTCCGCCGTGTAGAATCCGGCGGGGCCGCTGCCGACGATGCAGACGTGGAGCAACCGTCGAGGTTGGAGAGAAGAGAAGCCCTTTGTTGAGAGGAGAAGCCTTTTTCCATGGCGAAACAGTGATCCTCCCATTGTTTATTTGGGGGCGAAAAACACGAAGAGGGTAAAGCCGCAGAGGTGCCGTTGGGAAATTTGACCTAAACCCTAGGGTTTTCGTCGGGTCGGGTCGTCGGGCACCGGCATTTTTTCCCGACCCGAATGCGAACCGAATTGTCGTAATTCTCAATTGACAGTAAGCATAATGACAATTCTTCCATCAATTGGGTACTTAGATTAAAGAAACATAACTAGTTAAATGTTGAATTTGTCAAAAATTATCTTCAAGATAAAGCTCTGATCTTGATTTTATTGATGGAACATAGTTCATAAATGTTAGTGTCATCGGTAAGATAATTGTTAGATTGTTTTGAAAGCTCTGAGGGTTTAGAGAATTGATTTAAATTGCTTTGCCCTATTCTTTTTCCTCACTGATCTGTGGATGATAACTAGATTTTAATTTAAAAACTTAAGTAAGATGAGGAAAGGAAAAAAAAAAGGCACTTTTGTTGATCGAAGCTGGTAGTACTCTCGAGCTTGAGAATAGTATATTTTGGTTCGGTTTGCTGACTCCGAAATGATCCACTAAGTATACTTATTAGACTCCCTCCAGATATAATGAACTTTAATTATTGGAAATTCTGAAATTTTCAGTTTGATCTCTATTACCATGCCGATATCATCTTTTTGTATACTCTCAAAAATTGCTTATATTGACTCGATAGAGTCTCCCCTCATCACCATTTTTATATCATTCAAGTCAGCTTTACATCTGTTGACTGTCAATAATGTTGCTTTGGCTTCTATTTCGAAAGGGGACTGCTCTCTTATTCGTCGCACTTCCACAAACAAGAGTCATCCTTACCAATCACATACAATAAAACCCAGCAACAACAATCTCCATTATAAAATCAAAATGCCAATCAAAATTAATCTCCAACCATCCATCCAGTAGTTTTTTATACTCACTAAGCTTGAAAATAAGCAATGTCGTCCAGATTCAAGCCTGATGTCAATGAGAAAGTATGTACTTGAGTAAATTCCTCCAATCAGACATTAATTATAATTGTACACAAGCTACAATCAAAACTTCAAGAGCAACCCATACTTTCCTTGACTTTGCACAATCAACGATTAAGGATGCGTTTGTTTGTATGAAATTAGAATGAAAATAGTGGAAGTAATGCTACTTCAACTAGTTCTAGTGGTTGTTTGGCCAATAAGTACGTAAGAAGTTACATTTTAAATAATGATGTGGCCCTTATATAGCATGCTACTCCCCAACTTTTCTTTCTCGTAACTTTTGGTTTTGAAAGCTTTAGCAAATAGAGAATCAAAACAAAAAATAATATTTTATTCAAGTACAATAATTACTATTTAAAAGTTGTATTTTTATATATAAAAACCAAATAAAATAGTATAAGCATAGTTTATTTAATCAATTAAATAATATTTTCTTCACTTTCTAATACACTTTCTTTTTCACACAATTAACAAACAAACATATGAAGAAGCTTGTTTTTCTGCTTTTATTGTGGAAACTACTTCTCAATTTTTTCTCTATTTCTACTACTTCAAGGGAGTCAAAACACACCCCAAAAGGAATTCATTTTCACTGTAAACTTGATATCAAGGACATTGCATCGACTCCATGGGAGTCAAACACAGGGAACTTTTCATAATTGTTGATCCTTTAGCTACCCTTCAGAATAAGCATCTTGTTCTAAAGGCTACTCAGACTTCCCATATCCATTGAAAATCATCTCCTCATGTTCGCCCTTCCTTTCAAGTTTGAGCTGCTTTATAAGTAGGGATGGAAAGGAGCGCGTACGATGGTCAATTTTTTACCTAATTTATTTAAAATTTTAAACGGGTCAGAAATTGGACGGTGCATGCACCTATCTCATCCTTTTTTATAAGTTTTCTTTCAATTTGTTCATAGTTTGAGAAAATTATTTTTATCGTTCTCATATATCATTAACTAGTATCTAATGAAATAAGTTAGAGGATGATAATATATATAAGCGTCTCTTGAATAGCGCACAATTATTACGTAAAATATACGGTAACAAACCAATAAATCAACACATTTCTTAAGGGCTCAAAAAGTTAATCCAATCTCATTATTCACATACGTGGATATTCCTACTTTCCTACCAACTGATTACCTTAGCTGTTTTAGTTCGCAGATGTCCTCTCCCTCCTCCTCGATATGCTGCACCGCAAGTCGTTTACGAGGATCTTAACATGTTTTACTGGAGGCAATAGATGGATTTAAAGATGGATGATCGTCCTGTATTTAAAGCAACCCATACTATTAATACGATGAGATACAGATTGCAGAAAAATAGATTTAGTATTAAAAATACAATTATTTCTTTCCAATTATGTCTTGTGATCTAGTACAAAAAAAATGGTTATGGCTTAATAAATGGTGATTTTTGTCGAAGAAGAAAATAAAATAACAAGAATAGAGAGAGGATGCGGAAGTTTCTACATGAAAAAGGTACCCAGCATGCATGCTCGATTCTACCTTCTGTTTTAAATGAAGGTATAGTCTATTGCTTAACATTTTTGTAGCCGCGGTTTGTCCGCGTATATTTTTATTTTTTTAATGAAAAAGGACTGTAGATGTATTTTTTTAAGAGAATAATATTGTTAAAATATAAGATAATTTCCCTCGACCCTCGTTATAACTTCGGAGTTTTTGTGCAGTGGAAGGGACTTTCAACATAGTATCAGAGCAACTCAGATTCGATTCCTGTTAGACCCGCATTTTAATTGCGGGTTTTAAAAAAAAAAAATATGCCACTGCGTTAAAACCCAATTTTCTATCCAAAAATAGGTCTTCAACATGCGGGGCGTGTTAAAATATAAAATAATTTCTCTAAACCCTCACTATAACTTTGGAGTTTTTGTGCAGTGGAAAAGACTTTCAACAAATATAAATGAGCCATCCGCTTACATAAGTTACTCGAATTGCAGTCCATTTTCACTGTCTCTAATAAAAGTTTTAAAATATTTTTTTGGAGAATCATCTCGATTCCCTAGGGTTCACACATATCAATTTCCTTGAGTTTTAGTTTTGATTTGGTGACGCAAAATTAATAATATTTAATTAATAAAATATTTTATATTTATTTGACAAAATAGTAAATAAATTTCAAAATTTATGAAATTTGATATTGAAAAATTTAAGAAAGTACATGTCTAATTAGAAAAAAATCTAAACAAAAAAATAATTAGATCGCTGAAATTTTAGCAGCTTGATGTTACAATATTAATCCCATTTTTTTGAATTTAAAAAAAAGTACAAAAGCAAATATGTTCTACGAGTACGAGTACCCTAATGTCACGTAGATCTTCACGTAGAAGAAATCTAATCAAAGTACAGTTGTCCCGAGTTTGGGGAATTTCTAGATAGGCACAGTTTTTTTTTTTTTTTCCTAGTGAGCCCATTTTTCCTAGTGAGCACACACTCTCTTTTTAAAAAAGAGGGTTTTCCTAGTGAGCACACCAAAATTCCTAACATACCCTCCTCTCTCTCTCTCCGATTTCTGCTTCTTCTTCTTCTTCTTCGTCTTCTTCTTCTTCTTCTTCATCTTCTTCGTCTTCTTTTCTTCTTCTTCTTCATCGTCGTCTTCTTCTTCTTCTTCATCTTCTTCTTCTCAATTTTACTCTCTCTATCTTTGAGAGAAAATGAAAATATCTAGAAGCTCCCGACGGCATCGCCTTCCCCCCTTTCCCCCCTCCCCCTCCCCCTCCCCCTCCATCTCCCCCTCCCTCTCCCTCTCCCTAATCAGATCCATCCGGGCTAATAGTCCCGGATGAATGAAAGAGGAGGTGAAGAGGAACAGTTTTGATCAAAAATTTTAATAGCAAAATAGTAAATAAATGTAAGATTTAAGTGGGCTCACTAGGGAAAAACGCCGTGCCCATCTAGAAATTCCCCAAGTCTGCAGGAGCACGTTCCGCCAGTCGGCAGCATTTCCTGAGAGATTTGCTGCGAGTCTTCAGTAATTTGTTAAAAGTCACCGCCAAATTTTAATGCCACGTGCTTGCATCAAAGTGATTAGACTCGACCAGTGTCAGTAATTAATATGGATCCTGAGAACTGAGGAGCCATGGGAAAACAATTGGAAACTCTGTGGCCTGTACAGTGCAGAGGAGTAGGTTGCCGCTCCCCTAAAAGCAAACTGTTCGTAATAAAGATGCCTTATCTGCTCTCAATTAATCTATGTAGTCTCATCAAGCTGATCAGTATCCTACCTAGGAATTGCTCCCTCGCTGGCTTCCAGAGACGTTCAGTCGGTCGATTGGTCAGAAATTAGAGTTTTTTGATCAGATTCGAGATTAGAAGACTCAGATCGTCATCGGATAAAATTTTCGACTGAACTTCAACTGATTTCGATCGCAGTCGGGCGAAGTCGACAGTAAAGTTTGTCTTTAAACGTTCAGTTGATCGATCGGTCGGAAATCAGAGTTTTTCGAACGGATTCGAATATAGAAAACTCCGACCACCATTAGAAAAATTTTTCCAACTGAACTCTAACCGATTTCGGTGAGAGTCGAGCGAAGCCGCCAGGATCGAAATCGTGTTTAGCCTTACTGGGGTCTTAGAAGATTGAACATGTCCCAAAATTTCGAGTCATAGAGAGAACTCTTGCATTATTAGTTTATAAATATGAAGATATTATTGGGAATCACAACTTTCAATTCAATATCCAATCACAATGAGATCACACCACAAAGATCATCGAGATAAGAAATATAGAATAAGTACTAGAAGAATACAAAAATTAACGTGGTTCGACCGACCAAATTTCAAACTACGTCTACGGAGCAATTAGATAAATATCAATTATGAGGAAAAAAAACTACGAGAAGAGATCCAATTATCTCTCTACCTCTCGCGTCTCTCATAATAATAGAAACTCTCAATCAATTGGTATTTCAAACCAATTAGGATAGTGGTCTTCTGAATTAAGTCTAACAATTACTCTTTGTGATCCCTGATCATATTTTGATACACAACAAATGCGAGGCACAAACCCAACAGATACTGTAACCTATGCGAACAATTCCATGTGAGTTGGCCTCGGTTTTTCTAAAATAAATTTCTTTGCATAAACACCAATTGTAAAGTTAAAAATAACGTACTAAAAAAGAGGGTAAAAAAAGTAAAATCTGAACTTCAATTTTGATTTTAAAATCCCAAAAAATTACAAGTTAATTTCGATAATCTTGTAAGATTATCGCGTAAGATTAACAAATAGGGATGGGAATGTAAAGACAAATGTTTCTGGGTCTCCCTTCCTTATATGATTGATAAGGGAAAAACTTATGGAAATAATACCTAGAACCAAAAGTTTGAACCCTACCCATAAAATTCTAAAGATTACTATCCATATATGAAAAGATAGTATTTTTGCTATTGGTATTTGAGTCCAAAAGAATATAAATTTATTCGATGTGGATAATTTCATATTCACTTACATTCTTGATTCTTGTGTTATTACATAATTTATGTGAACTCGTCCAAGGAACGCAGGCAAGGTCGATAAGATACCAAAACCTAAGAGCTCAGGATCTATACGGAAGATAACATAATTCCAAATAAAGTTAAATACTTGTAAAATCAAAAAAAATAGAGAAATCAGATATAGTCAAGATATCAAATCCTATATGTAAACTAACAAATTCAAAAATATGTAGTGAGCCTTATTCTCCCACAAATTTTATGTTATAAATGTCCCCATAATCGAGGGGCTTTTTCGCAATCCATAGTAGCTACAAGCTCTTGACCTTGAAAGAGACATAGAAGAGAGAGCATGCCGAATGACCGAATTTGCATAGAGGACATAGATCCGATACCCGTCTCGCTCAAATCTCGTAAATTATTTGTGTATTTGTTTTTTAATTTATTTATTTTTTATTATCTAATAATCTCTCATCAGTCTACTTGTTCAAATTCTCTGGAATAGGGGATTATACTCAGCTTAGCTCAAAATCTGTCTCGAACCCAATTATTTGTTTGGTGCTAAAATCGCCTCAACGAACCTAATCCGATAATTTTTGGCGCAAACAAATAAATACCATTTACCATTCTTGTGTAGAAAAAAGTGTTGAATTCATGTATGTTTGAACTTGAATATGAGCCATTTCACTAGTTCAAAAATAAATGAATTAGGTGAATGGAAAATGGTTTCAAAGAGAAGTACATAGTAATGAGAACAAAAAGGAAAGAAGAAAAAATAGTCCCACATTGGCTAAAGGTTTGTTAGGATGTGTGTTTATATCGATTTGTTTGTTCCATGACATTGCTTATGTAAGAAGAGGAGAAATCTTGAGCACCACGAGTGATGCTGCGCACCGCACGCACACGCGCAGGCGTAATTCAGATCTGGAAAGATATATACTGCTATTATATGAATAATAACAATAGTAATTCTGTCATATTAATCTAAAACATTAGCAAATAGATATCCAACAAAAAGTAGGCTCTGGTGCATTTATGACGGATTAACTAATTATGTCGTTGTCCCTTAAATCATTTTTTTTTATTTATAGAAAATCTCTCTTTTGCTTCAAGCCGAGGGAGTATGCAGTGCAGCACGAATTTGGATACGTATCCTCTGCACTCCCCGCATGCGTGACATCTATACGGTTCTTGTAATCGAGAAGAACTGTAACCATCCTACGATTTTGTACTGTATCATGTTCTAATACAAAAATTGCAGATGAAAGAATCTGCATCTCGTTTGGTTGCGGCATTTATTGAATGTCAAGTCTTAAACAATACGGATGCACGCGGATCACTATTAGATAAAGATTAGAGACATAGTTTGCAAATCGTGATTGCATCTATTGAAATGAATTATTGTTTTTATTTTTCTGTCCTTATGTATTGACATTAAGATTAACGTGTGGTAGTGCTTTTATTTTCATGGTCAAAGAAATCTGTCAATCTATAAACAAGTACTAGTAAGAAAATAAAAACTATACTAAACTAAAATAGAATGTCTATAAAAAAAAAATAATAATAACTGTAACACCACAAGAGTGGACTCGTACTGCGTGCCTTTTTTTTTTTTAGAATAAAAGATGGGTATAAATCCTCTCTGTTCTATTCATGTCGATTTAACGAAATATACATATAAGGTATGGTGGCATTTATTTATTTATTTATTTTATTAGGATAGATCCTTAGGGATTACAACTGTTCATATCTGGCATTGGAAATATCACTCATCATTGAAGAATGAATTGCTTGTATCATTTTTGACATCAGTTCTTATACAGATTCCATATCCGATGGTGGCCAAAACGAGAATAAGAGGAGCCATGAAAAGAGCTGCACCCGAAGTTGAAGGGATCCAGGAATTAATAAAACTATAAACTGAGAGAAAAGAATAACTTTATATTATGAGATATATAAATAAATTGTACAATGACTATCTTTTATAAATGAAGGAGCCAAACATATAAGACAAAAACAAAAGAATATACAAATTAATACAAATTACCTAAAATTCTCAGAAACCGAGCCGGAAATCTTATCATTCCGACGTGAAATAGCCCCCGGAATCTACGTCTCTGTCGTCATTGATTTTGGTCCGGCAATGGCAGGGATACTGACGCCGTCCCATCTGTCCAGCTGGTCCGACGGTGTGCAAACCGCGAAGGCCGACTGAGAATGACGAGACCACATAATCAGCTTAAGTAGGAGGAGTCAAATACAGTAAGTTAGAAAAATATCATGAGATATACTAATAAATAAAGGATTTATCAAATATTTGAGGATTTGTTAAATATACTGGATTTGTCAAATATCTTAATTTAGAAAGATATTCTAAATTAGTGAGATATACTAATAAAAATAAATAGACAAGATTAATGGTGAAGTGAACTTAAGCTTTTTGGTGTTTATAATTTTGCTTGTGTAATGAATGCACTGATGCTTTTGTTGTTCATTATTTTGCTTTAATAATTAATGTACTTAAACGCGAATCAGGGAGACAATATCTTGTACTTGTTATGTTAAGTTGTTTTAATGGAACGTGGAGGGATTATCACTCACCGTTTTTTTATTCAAAAAAAATATCACTCATCACCGATTCCACAAGTTGATTAGAGAAATTTTACACCCAAACCACTTCAGTATCTAGCATGGTATTCTCATTGATCACATAATTTACACATGTAACTTCACGCCCGACTGAAATAATGCTTTAATTTCTTGAAAAATCCTAAGTATTAAGAACATATCGTTCAGATTTCAAAGTTTTGGCGTAGTTGTTGGGATCTAAACTCCCGGTCAGGTTGTAGAGATAAAAAAACAAAACATCACAAGAAGAATACTAGAAATTAATACGGTTCGATCAACAAAATTCGACCTACGTTCTTGAAAACAACACGGGAGTTTTTCATTACGAAGAAAAAAATTGTTACAAAAAAATTTCTAATCATTTCTCTACCTCTCGCATCTCTCATAGTAACGAAAGTCTCTCTCTCTCCAAATTGTTCACATTTCTCATAACACATAATATATATATATATATATATATATATATATATATATATATATATATATATATATATATATATATATATATATATATATATATATATATATATATATATATATAATTCTAATATCCAAACTCTATTAGGATAGTATTATCATCATCTAACTGGTGTTCTATACCAACTAGAATACTACATCCGATTCAAATCCCACTGAGACTCCTCGTGATCCTTTGATCGCATCTATATATTCAGAAAATACAGGATACAAACCCAACAATAGTTAAAATCTCTTTTTTTAAAAGGAAATTCCCATATTTTTCTAATCCCAAAAGATGATTTTCTTGTTGTGGCACACGATCCATCTATGTCTGTGATTGTTTTAGTAAATCACTTTCAGGAAATTCTATTTACACACTGTAATTTACTTTTGACAACCTGAATGCTCTTTACACCAAATTTTCATTTTGAAATATCACTAATTTACTCTATAAATCCAAATTTTTTTCCAAATTTAACCCTCCTCCCTCTCTCTATCTTCTTATGTCGTCCGATCCCAAATTTTTCGAGTCGGATATTAATTCCCAAGTTAAAAATATGTTGGTCGGGTATTAATACCCGACCAAAGAATCGCTTGGTTGGATATTAAAACCGGACCAGCAGTCGACGTCTCCTTCAAAAAAAATTATAAATAATAATAAATTACAAATAAAGTCACATAAAAAACTAAGAATAAATTTAAATTGTAACTTAGATTTATTCTCCGATACCAATTGCATGTTGGAACTTTCTATTTGAATAAAAAAAAACTCAAAGTAAAACTTCAAAACCTAATTCTACTTGTTGCAATAAATTCGAAGAAATTAAAATTTCTCCAGATCTTTTTAGGAATATAAATTTAAAAAATTTAAGAGGCTAAGAAATCAAATCAATGGATTTGTGGGAGATGTATTTTTTAAAAATTAAATTCCATTAAAAAATATTTTTAAAGGTTCTAGAGAAAAAAACAGAGAAGAAAGACGATGAGTTGTATTTCTAAATTTTAAAAAGTCTTAATTTGTGGTTTAAAAGGTTAACTTAGTCAAAAAAATAAATAGTAAACTTATAATTATTTACAAGTTAAAACCGTGCGTGAAGAGTAAATTTTCGTGTATAAATAGAATTTTCCATCACTTTCTCAACAATACTATTTAGGGGTATTTACAGATCTGTCCCTTAAATCTTTGTAAATTATAATTTAATCTCCTAAATCTTCATATTTAGGATTTAGTCCCATAAATCCTTTACGTTACTACAATTTAGTCCTCCAGTTTATATTTTGGCCCAATTTTTCTATTTTACCCCTGATTTTTTTTACTTAATTCCCCTTCCCTCTTCCCCTCTCTTCTTAATTTTTATTGGGTTCCCCTTTATTCTTATCTTCTCTCTCTCCATTTATTTATTGTGTTCTTCCTCTTTATATTGAAATTAAATATATTATTCTTTACTAAATATATTAAACCTTTAAGTCTCAATATAAATGCATTTATTGGGTTCTCACTCTCTATATTGGATAAATTTATTTCTAGATTTAATACATTTAGTGGAGAATAATACATTTGATTTTAATATAGAGAGAGACAACCCAATAAATGAAATGAATAGAGAGAGAAAAGAAAAAAAAGGGGAACCAAATAAGAACTAAGAAGAGAAGAGGAAGATGAAAGAAAAATTAAGTAAACAAAATTAGGGGTAACACGGAAAAATCGGAACAAAATATAAACTGAGGAACTAAATTATAGTAAATTAAAAGATTTAAGGGACTAAATCCTAAATATGAAGATTTTGGAGACTAAATTATAATTTATAAATATTTAAGTAACAGATCTGTAAATACCCCTACTATTTATTACAATGTACGTGGTCTAATAGACATACATCACTTTTACTAAAGAACCCACTTTATAATGTAAGTTTGGAAAGTTATAAAGTGGGCTCACTGGAGGAAAAAAAAAAAAAAAAGAAGAAGAAGAAGAAGAAAAGATGTGCTCCTTTAGGAACTCCCCTATGGAGGTGGAGATTCCATAACAATCTGACATCAGACCAAGCTGCACCCATTAATGCACGTCACTTGCACTCATTTACTTCTCCTACTTCTTGTGTGCAAATCTACAATTCAAGCAGCTAACTGACATCAAGTTTGATATCTGAACAAAGAAACCCAAACCCCCACCTCTATTCATGCCTCCATGTTCTCGTGTCTCCTAGTATCACTAGCAATTGCATTTTGTTTTGTTGGTTTTGTTAGCATATCTCACTAATTTAGGATATTTTTATAAATTATAATATTTGACAAATCTTCTAATTTATTAGTATATCTCATTAATTTATGATATCTTCCTAAATAGAATAGTTGACAAATCATCCTAATTAGGCAGATTGATGATTTTATATAATTAGCATTAAATTGTATATTTTCTTGCATTCTGTCTTTTATATTTGATTTCTTCATCTATAAAACGATAACCATTGCACAGTTTATACACACCTCATAATACAAAGTTATTATTCATTCTCTATTAATTCATATTTTTATCAGGTATCTTGTATTTTGATGGCTTGGGTGGTTGGGTCGGTTCTCAACAAGTTGAAGATTTCATTTTTCTAAAATAAATTTGAATAAAATGGGTTAATAATTGGTGTTTGGACCCATTCATTCTCATCTCTAATTTGTTCATGCTTTTGTATTTTGACAATCCAAACTGTTGAGTTGGATTTAAATGTTTATTCTATTATCTTTGCGTTAATAGAATGCAGTCCGCTTTAGTTCACCGTAAAGGCTTCAAAAAACTCCCCCACAATTTAATCTACCCTTGTATAATTGCAATTAATTGCAGTGAGATCCCATGTATTATAGGAGTAATGTAATTTATCACTCCTCAAGTTTAAAACTTTCAGTTTATTCTCTAGACTCCTAATGGCTTAATGAATAGTTTGCTATTCTCACATATATTTTAACATAAACTGTATATTTTTTTTATAAAATTACCAAATTACCCTTTTCTGAACATGTATTGGTTGAGTTTCTACTGAGAGAGGAGGGTAATTTGAAGTTTTTAATAAAAAAGTACAGTTTAAATTAAACGAGGATTAGAATAATAAACTGTTAACTAATAGGATTAGTAACTGAGAATTTTAAATTTAAGAAATAATAAATTATGCTATCAATATATGGTGTGTGGAGTCTCACTGTAATTAAACCTTATATAAATTACAAGACACACAACTCACACTGGCACCTACCTAGAACCCTAACTCCTCCAAGCCAATTCAAGAATGAAAACCCTAACCATTACAGTTCTCCTTCTCATTGCCCTTTCCCTGTCCCTCCTCACCCTCTCCAAGGCCGACAATGGTGCTGCTGAGGTGAAGGGTATGTTTGTGTTTGGGAGCTCGTTGGTCGACAATGGCAACAACAACTTCCTCAAGAATGCAACTGCTAAGGCCAACTTCTCTCCCTACGGCATAGATTTCCCCTTGGGGCCATCTGGCAGGTTCTCTAATGGGAGAAACGCCATTGATGTGCTTGGTGAGCTCCTTAAGTTGCCTAGGCTTATCCCTCCATTTGCTGATCCTAGAACAAGAGGGGCTAGGATTGTTCATGGTGTCAACTTTGCCTCAGGGGGTTCTGGGATTTTGGACCAGACTGGGGATTTTAGTGTAAGTCTAGAAATTTTTTTTTTTTTTTCATTCAAGCTGCATATTGGAATAGGGAAGATTAATTAAATGACTTTATTTTTTTAATATCTTGAAAATTTTAAAGTTTTTCTATATGGTACTATTTTTTTTTATTTAATATCTTGAGAATTTTCATGCAATTTCAACAAAATCTGAAATTTTTATTTTCCAATTTTTTGGTCTCCATGTGTCCAACAACTAAGCGAACTTTTTATGTTAAGTAATTGGAATAGTTTTTATGAACCGTAAGAGAATTATGTCGGATCAAAACATATGAATCATCCGTCTCCTTCTATTCCTATCGAGCAATATGTTTTTTGTCTCAACGTGTCCAAAGATAATTATTCTTCCTAAAACAGATATTAAATGTTTTTACGCTCTTTATTTCGATGCCCATTGTCATGTTGGCTAAACCAAAATTTATGAGCATGGATAAAAATAAAAAAAATAAAAAATCTTCCAAAAATAAGAGAAGTCTTGTGCCTGAAATTATTTGTCTCACACTAGTTTCAATAGAAAACTCAGGCAATTTTTTATGGAAAAAGACCGTAGTAATTAATTCCTGACCTCTTGCACAGTTGCTAAGAAGTTTTACTACTTTAACACAGCAAGTAGTACTCTTGACAACCTAGGGAACATGAGATACTGAAACTGCACACTTCACATGGATATATAAATAGCATTCAAAACAGTACCTATCTAAACTTAATTGCAGGGGGGAGTGATGAGCTTGAACGTACAAATCAGCCACTTTAAGGTTACAACACTGCCCGAGCTGTGTACACAACTTAGGATTGGTCCTAACCAGAGGCAGCTGTTTGAGGACCACCTCTCCAAGTATCTATTTGTTGTAGGGACTGGTGGCAATGACTACATGCAATACTTCGCCACAAGTGAGAAGGACAAAGTCAGCTTGCCAATCTTCACTCAGTCCCTCATCTCTGCCTTGTCTCACCAGCTCAAGGTAAAATCCTTTTAGCAGTATGATGGCAAGCCAAGGAGCTGCTTGGTTAGGGGTTACATCTCGTAGAGTTGACTCACTTCTGTAGTTGAGTTACAGCTGTAAAATTTTACAACTATAATTACAATTAGTTTTGCACTTATAATAATTATTATTATAGAAACAAAAGTATGTATAATAATTTACGGTTCTCATTCTCATTAAGAAATAATAATTATATGATAATGATAAATGCAATACTTCTCATAACTCTTAGAACTAAAAACTTAAAATTTGAAAATTTTTATAAATCCAGTTACACTTACAACTTCCAGTCCAATATTAATATGATCTATTACTATAATTTCACTTATAGTAATATAAATTACAAATTGCAGCATTACTTAATTGCAAACATTCAAACAACTCCTAAACGTAAGTTGAGTATAAAATATTCATACTAGCGCCATAAGAAGTGAGGTAGTTTGAGATTCAGTTCATGGAGAGTCTAGGTTCAGGATCAAACTAATGTAACTTCAAATTCGTAATCTAAAAAGGTTTATTCTAGAGCCAATATTAACACAATCGGAAAGTAAAAGGAAATATGGGGCATAACTTGTGTGCGCGCCTAGCTACTTTCTCTTCAGGCCAACCACTACTAAATCTAAGTATTTGCCTTTGTGGACCAACTTAACAGCAACTCTACGATCTTGGAGCAAGAAAGTTCGTCCTCTTTGCCGTTCAAGCCATGGGTTGCTACCCAGTGGTGAGGGAAACTCTGCAGGCAAGCAACGGCAGCTGCATCGAAGCGATCAACGAGGCGGCCGTCCTCTTCAACTCTCACCTCAAGTCTCTTGCCAGAAGCTCCAAGGCTCAGATGCCTGGCTCCAACATGGTGTTCATTGATTCTTACAGGATCATCAGAGACATCATCGATAATCCTGTCCATTATGGTAATTAGTTCCCTTTCAACAACATGATCGCCAGCTAATGCCCTTTGTCGTATTCTATTAATAGTCGTAACAGAACAAACTATATAATTAGTGATTTATAAACGAACCACTAAATCTTTCAAAATGCATTAGTATATTATCCATATTCTTTCTTTACAATACAAAAGTAACATTTTTTTTCTTATTTTCTATAAAGATTCTGTATTTTATTTATTTATTTAATGAGATAAATAAGAGATCCACCATTTCAGGTGGAGTTTTCCTTTCACGATGATGATGGACAAAAGAAAAATTTCTAATCTTGTTTTTTTTTCTTTTTTTTTTTTGAACATTATATGTAGTAAAAAAATCGACTGTTGGTAATAATAATGGCAAGTTATTTAGTCATAGATTTTGTTTATTTCATCTTTTCTATTTTCTAAACTTTTCTCCATGACATTTAATTTTTTTGAATATCCAAAATAGTTGACAAAGTTTAATCTGTTAAACCCTATGTCACTTGATCAAATGATTCAAATCCCTTTTTCCTTGGGTTGAATTATTTAGTACTATTGCTTATCCATATAGATCTCAATAAATAAATAGCAAAAAAAAAATAATTAAACATATACATATGCGTTTACTGTAAATAAACTGTTAGCACAAGTAAGTTATCGTGCATTAGCGGCAAAAAAATTAGTAAACTAACTAATTTTTTCAATTATTTTTTGGAATCACGATCTCCTTAGTTTTTTTAGAATAAAAATTTCATGTGTTTTGGAATTCATTTATAATTCAATGAAATGGATACAAGATATTATATTTATCAAAAAACTGTTAATTTTATGTTCACTTTATGGATGGCCAAATCAAAAATAAAATTCAAGAAATTTAGTATGAGTGAACCCTAAAAGATCGAGATCTTAATCCAAAATAAAAAAAGAATTAAAAAAAAATATTGTAGACAGTAAGTGAACTATCAGCTCAATTTCACTACTCTCTCTACTGACAAAGTAATGATATACATGCAAAATAACATATTTTGCAAGGGCATGTGAATGAATATGCTTACATAAAATGAACCAATATGCAAGTAAGTAGGCAAAATTTTACCACCTACCAAATTTTTTTACTGAAGGGACCTTAACTGATTGGTGATTCTACGGTGTGTTGGTTATATATATAGGGTTCTTAGACACAAGCAAGCCATGTTGTGAAGTCTCCGGTGGAAAAGGGATCCTATGCAAGAGAGATGGCCGGACCTGCGGTGATCGCAACGTCCACGTGTACTTCGACGGCCTGCATCCGACGGAGGCGGTGAATGTGAGGATAGCACACAAGGCCTATGATTCAGACGTGGAGGATGAAGCTTATCCTAATAACTTGAAGCAACTGGCTAGGTTGTAGTTTAATTAGTTTACGTTCCAGTTGGAATTACGTGCAACATAGCTTAGGCCATGCGTGCATGCGTAGTATTAGCGGTTTGTCTGTAAATTTAGAAAGTAACTTTTTCTATGTACGCTAGGTGAAACTCGAAAAATGGCAGTAATATTTTTCTCTACATAATTTTTTTGGTATTTAAGGACTCGGAGAAGTGAATGTTCTTGCTCAAATGGGAAGATTAAATTTAAGGTCAACCATCGTATTTATGTGATCTATGACAATTAAAAAGTATAAATATAAGATATTATTTTGTTCAAGGAAGATTTATCTACGTGATCGAGATTTTAGAAAATAACTAGTTTAAATACGAATGGTTTCAGGGAGAGGGAGGAGCTGCGGGTGCCGAGAATGTGGGCAGGGAGTGGCAAGAGTACGGGGGTATTCATAGTGGTGCCCTTAGAAAAAGTTATGTTGTTGAATTTTTTGTTGGGACACACTTATAAAATGGGGTGTCCTTGGAAAATTTGAAGGTATCTTTAGAAGCTCTCGAAAGCATATTGTTTTATTAGGGTGCAAAATGGATGACAATTAAAAAGTCTAAATATAAGATATCATATTGTTAAAGAAAGTATTTACTGATCAAGTTTTTAGAGAATAACTAGCTTACAAAGGGGATGAGAGTGCAAGAGAATGAGGGTATTGATAGTGGTGCTCTCAGAAAAAGCTTGGTTGTTAATTTTATTTTTTATCGGGACTTGTCATTATTGGAGGGTGCCCTTAGAAACTCCCGAACGCACACTGTTTTATAAGTCTGCAAATGGATCGAGCTGTAGACACTAAAAATAATTAAATAAAATAATTAAATAAAATAAAATAAAATTATATGGAAACGACAATAGGAGAACCCAAAAGTGCAACCCGGGAGAGCTCCCGTGGGTTGCTACCCGCAGGAGAATCCCGCGGGTTGCAACCCGCGGGACATCCCGCGGGTTGCAACCCGCGGGAGGATCCCGCGGGATGCAACCCGCGGGACATCCCGCGGGTTGCCACCCGCGGGACATCCCGCGGGTTGCAACCCGCGGGAGAGATCCCGCGGGTTGCAACCCGCGGGAGCGATCCCGCAGGTGCCAACCCGCGGGTTATTTTCCGTATTTTTGTTTTGTTTCCTTTACTGATATTCCGTGATCCGGTTTTTCAGGAGCGAATCAATGCGGATTTGAGGTTCTCTCAGTCTATAAAATACAGGATTGGACTTGAGAGAAAGGGGACTTTTCTTTGGAGCCGGCAGAGCGATTCTTCACAGAGGGTTGAGAGAGATCAGAAGGAGCAGGTTTTCTTCACAGATCCGCTTCCAAGTTGGATAGTCAACGGAGGCAGCAACAAGACTCCACCGCCACCCGTACCCACTCAAAAAAGGAAATCCACCAATATTCCCGTTCTTGTGATTCTTCGGAATTTTTGTAATCTAAATTCCTATTGTAATTCGTCAATTTTGCAATGGAATCAAAGGTTCAATTTTCGGGCGTACAAGAACTGGCGACCACAGTGGGAGCCTCTCTGTTCACTACAGAGAACGTCGTGGCACAGTCCGACTTGATACCCATCGGATCTGTTGTCGAAACGCTGATCGTAGAGGTTGATCAGCAAAAATACGAAGAGTTTATCTCTTTCTCTGACTCGGAGCCCAGGCGTCATCGCCGGGCTATGATGAGTAAAGGTGAGGCGTCATCGCCCACCGAAAAGAAGAAGGCGTCATCGCCTATTAGAACTTATGAGGCGTCATCGCCCGCTAAAACTGACTCTGTCAGAAAACTTGAGGCGTCATCGCCCACTCCTAAGTTGAATCAAACTCTCACCCGCTCTCAGAAAAGAAACTTGAGGCGCAAAATCCAACGGGCCCGCCTGAACAGCGCCTCTGGAAAATTACAGTCGGAAAATCCAGCCCAAGAATCCAAAAATGGAAATTCACAGGAAGAACTGCGGGTTGCACCGCACGGAGGCAACCACGGAGTTGCAACCGCGGGTGCAAACCCGCGGGTGCAAACCCGCGGTTCCAACCGCGGGTTGCACCGCGCGGGGGCAACCCCGCGGTTCCAACCGCGGGTGCAAACCCGCGGTTCCAACCGCGGGTTGCACCCCGCGGGTGCAACCCCGCGGTTGCAACCGCGGGTTGCACCCCGCAGGTTGCAATCCGCGGGTTGCACTCCGCAAAAAAGATCTGGTTCTGGTGTCTATTCGGGCACACGCGCAATGAACACACAGCGCACACCTAACTTTATGGTCACTCTCTCAGGTGTACCATCTGCGGAGGAACAATCCAATGTGTGCGGGGCCCGCGCAACTGCGCAAGCCAGCACACACTCTAGACGACTCCATAGAAGAGAATGTGTTGATACAGGGAAAGCCCTTAGCCCTGAAATATTACAAACCAACCAATATTATGAACAGAACTTGCGGCGCAAGAGGCGTCAGAATGTAAATGGAGATAAGCCCGAAGATTTGAGAGAGTATCTTACTCGAAAGAGGAGCACATCCCAACCCGATTCTCACTGCCATTGTGAACGGCTGATCTCAGCCGTCTTGTCAAACTGCAAATGCAAGTCAGGACAATCCGTTTTTGAGCGGATTACAGAGCCAAAGAGAAGGCGGATAGTAAAAAAGATGTGCCCTGGGGATGATCTGCCTGCCGTTTCATCCTATATGGTTGGTAAAGGCAAGAAAATTGCCGAAAGTGACTCCTCAGACAAAGAGTTCACTTCAAAATTAAGGGGGGTATCTGTTGAGCCAGAGGGTGTGTTCCGACACACTCGGGCTAGGAGAGGAGTCGCCATACCATTGAACTATAAAAAGTTAGCTGCAGGATCTGACGAAGAGGAAGACAGATATTCTGCTATTGTATCTTCACCCTATTCTGATTCAAATAGAGGGTTGGAGGCTACAGTAAATATGGCCGATCTTCCAGAAGAAGTCTCTAGAAGACTTGAAAGGCAAGAACAACGCCTCAAACAGCAGGAAGAGACTATGGAGGAGATGAAACAACTCTTGACTCAGTTGCTGGCCCAAACGAAGAAAGGCCAATCTTCGTCATCCGCTAAACAACATGAAGAGGAACATGTCCGCGTAGAGGAAGACAGTGGAGACGACTACGAAGAAGTACCTTCTCAGTTAGGAGAAAAAGAAAGAGTAAAAGTGTTCATTAATCCTCAGGTGGAAAAAATGGAAAGATGGAAAACCAGCTACAGGCCCTTCTTCACCGAAAGAAGTTGCAGGAAGTAGGAATAGTGCGTCCCTATCCTATTGAATGGGAGATCACGCCCTACCCTGCAAATTACAAACCGTTAAACCTTCAATCGTTTGACGGGAAAAGCTCTCCACAGCAACACATCTTCTACTTCCTGTCACAGACAGGACATTTGATGGGGCATGATCCAACATTGACCAAGATATTTGCGAGTACCTTACAAGGACCCGCATTTACCTGGTTTATGCAACTACCCCAAGGAACGATTAAATCGTGGGCCGACGTAGAACGTGAGTTCTTGGCCCGATTTTTCGAAGACGATACTGAGGTCTCGGTACCATCCCTGCTAGCAGCAAAGCAGGGAGAGAGTGAGACAGTAAAAGCTTTTGTCGAGCGGTTCCGAGAGCTTTCCGTGCGGTGCCCGCATGGCATGACACAGGAGACCCTCGTGGAGACTTGCAGGCATAACTTATTGACTGATGTCTTAGTCAAGATGGGTTCGGTTGAATCCAGATCTTGGAGAGAGTTGCTCAAGCAAGGTGAGCAGGCCGAAGACATACTCCGGCGCCTTGAAGAGCAACAGCAATCTACAAGAAGAGGCACCTCGAACAAGCCAACATCTCATTTCCCCCGTTCCAGAGGGAAAGACATAATGGCGGTGGAGAATACATCCAAGCCGAAACAAAGGCCGGCTAAAAACAACACAGCGGGTTCACCCAGAATACAAAAATAGTATTCATTCAAGGATGAACATACTGTTACTATGTTTAATTTGCTCACTAAGCGCAACATGCTCAAGTTGCTAGAGAGCAAAAGACCTGAAGAGGTTGGAAAGACCAATGATCCGAATTACTGCTTATACCATCGGATCGTGGGTCACCCAACTAAAAACTGTTTCATCTTGAAAGATAAGATTCAGGCACTAATTGATGCCGGAGCAGTTCAGCTCAAAGCTGAACTAAAAAGGGTGACGGCCAACTCGGCCACATTTACAGTGGGTGAGCTGGAAGTACCAGATGGGCTCACACCTATTCCAAAGGGTGAGCTCAGGGTGGTTAATTTGGACCCCCATAATCAACAGAAGAAAGGGTTAGTCCCCTTCATGACAGAGAAGCAGGAGGTCTTTTGGGTGCATCCAGACATTCTTGAAGATGAACAATGGATAACCGTCAGGACCAGAAAGAAAACTGAAACAAGAGGAAAGAAGCGCATGTGCAATGCCGTCTCAGCAACCATTGAGAAGGATGCAGATGACATTCCGTTGTTGACAGATTCTGAATCGGAGGCGACAGCTCTGGCGGTAGAGAATGAGCCTGCACCACCTTCCGGAACCAGATCTGGAAAACACTACTTGAAGGATCTCTCAAACACAGAAGCTGGCCCCTCTAAGCCAACCAAGGAGACTAATGAAGGAACTACCAAGCAAATTCCCGACAAGGGAAAACAAAAGGAGCTCAGATACAACCGAGCACTACGAAAAGATGTCTCTGAAGAGCAAAGTTCCTCTTTTCAGTTTGATGTCATGGCACAGTTGGCGAATATACCTGCAAGAATAACTCTGTACGAATTATTACGCCTGTCCAAGTCTACAAGAGATGCGCTAAGAGAAGCCCTAGCGGAATCTGAAACTTTCTTAGCCCATCTCCCGGAGGAGGTTGAGGAGGCATGCCCGCAATGCAACTCAGTGTCAAGGCACGCCCCTTATATCACTTTTACACCAGAGGACATGCAGCTGAAGAATATTAAGCACAACAGGCCCCTGTACTATACCGGGTATATTGGCTCAGCGGAAATCGGTCGAATTCAGATTGATCCGGGTTCTGCCTTGAGCATTGTGCCACGGAGGCTTATGCAGTTTCTCGGGATCCCTCACTACAAACTGACTCCAACTAATACCGCCATTTTTGGCTTCAATGCCAATGGCAGTCACCCTCTGGGAAAGATCAGGCTCAGATGTCAGATCGGAGATCTTAAAAGCGAGGTGACCTGTTACGTGATCGAAGCAGACACTTCTTATAACATTCTCTTAGGACGACCATGGATTCATGCTAATATGATCGTCCCATCCACCCTGCACCAATGCATGAAATACGTGGATGAAGACGGAGAAGTGCATACTTTGATTGCTGACAAACAGCCATTCAAGGGTGTTGAAAACTACTTCGTAGACGCCCTTCTGTATGCTGAAAGTGCTGAGGTCGACCCCCCACTACACGATGAATGTGATAGTGGAAATGAAGCGGATACTGAGTCAGGAGTGTTTTTTGCCAATGAAGGCTTTGAACCTCTTGTAATTAATCTTGATGAGTTAGATGTAAATGACACCGCCAGTGATGAAGGCGAGTGGGAAATAAATGAGAATCTGAACTTTGCTTATTTGCCTGGTGTTCTTACTGATTCTTTAACTTCAGCTACTAGCACGGATGCGGATAGTCTCTCAGAATTGGAGACTTTAGCAACCATGCACATGCCTATTAGGTCATCGATGATGGTACAACCAAACATCGAAAACGCAGATGGGGCGGTGTTCGAAGTACCGGCCCATCGACCAGGTCAAAAACCTATTCTTTTTGGAAGAATTAAATCACATATAGCCTCATCCAGTGATAGTGAGAGTGAGGCTCAGGAAGCCCCTCAATTCTATCATTATGGACTAAAGTCATTCCGAATGATGGCAAAAATGGGATATGATTTCATCAATAAACCCGGATTAAACTTTGGTAAGGGACGTCGGGATCCGCTTCCCTCATTCGTACCCAAAGGAAAAGAACCGGACTATTATCACAAAACTGGCAGGGGGTTGGGATACGTCACAACACCCGATCCTTCGAATATCGAAGATATGATTTGCCAGAATGTGGAAGATTCCGATTGGGATTCGGATATCAACCTGGGTATATTATTCAGAGAGATGACGGTAAACATGACATCTATCAGTCCAACCCCAGATGAAAACGATGAACTGACCCTTATAGAAGATGAAACATTGGTAAAGCATCTTGATGCCCAATGGAACATGCGTTTTGAGCAACGTGAACCTCCTACGGAGGATAAGGTGGTCCAAATAAATATGGGAGATGAAACCAATCCTAAACCCATATTTATAAGCGAGAGTTTACCTCCTAATGAAAGAGACGACCTGGTGACTCTCGTTCGAGAATACATAGATGTCTTTGCTTGGAACTATGAAGACATGCCGGGTTTAGATCCTCAAGTTGCTGTGCATCGACTCAATATTAAGCCAGATGCGAAACCAGTAAAACAGCAACAGAGAAGATTCCGTCCAGAACTGATGGAATCAATCGAAGATGAGGTAAAGAAGCTTATACAATCTGGCTTCGTACGAGAAGAACAACATCCTGATTGGGTAGCGAACATCGTTCCGGTTCCCAAGAAGAATGGAAAAATCCGAATCTGCATCGATTTTCGAGATCTCAATGCAGCATGTCCTAAAGATGAATTTCCACTTCCAATAGCGGATGTCATGATTGACAACACCTGCGGATTTGAAAGAATGTCTTTCATGGATGGATTTTCCGGATATAATCAAATCAAAATGTGCCCGGAAGACGAGAAACATACTGCATTCAGAACACCGTTAGGCGTGTACTGTTATACAGTCATGCCATTCGGTCTGAAGAATGCAGGTGCAACTTACCAGCGTGCTATGAGCACAATTTTCCGCGAGCATCTCCGTAAAACGGTAGAGTGTTATGTGGATGACTTGGCTGTCAAGAGTCGTAATAAAGACGATCATCTCCGGGATCTGAAAGCGGTGTTTGATATTATGAGAAAACACCAATTAAAAATGAATCCAACTAAGTCCTTTCTCGGTGTTTCTAGTGGCAAATTCCTTGGTTTCATTGTTACATCCAAGGGTATTTATTTAGACCCTGAAAAGGTAAAAGCAATTCAAGAGATGCAGCCACCAAGAAACCTTAAAGAACTTCGTGGATTACAAGGGAGACTAGCATATATCCGGAGATTTATCGCCAACCTTTCAGGGCGGTGCCAACCTTTTACCAGGCTAACGAAGAAAGGGATGTCGTTCGTTTGGGATGAAGCTTGTCAACAAGCCTTTGAAGATCTCAAGAAGTACCTCACAAAGCCTCCGGTATTGGTAGCCCCTATATCGGAAAAACCATTCTTAATATACGTTCGGGCAATGGACCATTCACTTGGTGCCTTGTTAGCCCAAACTAATGACTCCGGCCATGAGCAAGCTGTTTACTATCTTAGTAGAACTATGGTAGGTGCCGAACATCGGTATACTCCAGTAGAGAAGGAATGTTTGGCCCTGGTATTCGCAATTCAGAAAATGCGGCATTACTTAGTAGGCCAAACAATCCATGTGATTTCTCGGGTAAATTTTCTGAGAGTGCTCATGACCAAGCCTGGGTCACTCAATTGCAGGTTAGCCAATTGGTCAATCCTCCTATCGCAATATGACATGCGATTTATACCACAAAAGGCGATTAAGGGACAAGCAATTGCTGACTTCTTAGCAGAGCATCCTGTCCCGCAATCCTCGAAACTTTATGAGGATATTCCAGATGAGATAGTGGAAGCCAATATGGTCTCTAAAGAACCGATTTGGCAGTTGTTCTTTGATGGAGCAACGAGAAAGAACTCTGCTGGAGTGGGGGTGGTTCTAATATCCCCGCAAAACCATGTGATCCCCCGAGGATATTCATTAACTCAACCATGTTCTAATAATGTGTCCGAGTATAATGCATTATTAACGGGGTTGCGAATTGCCCGACAGCTGGGGGTCCGACGTTTAGAGGCCTATGGGGATTCCAAGCTCATAGTAAATCAAGTAAGAGGAGAATACGAGGTTAAACATGAGCATCTCGTACCCTACCACAAGGCAACAATAAAACTTGCCGACTCTTTCGAAGAATTTTATATTGACTATGTGCCACGGCACGAGAATGCATATGCTGATGCCTTGGCGTCCCTCGCTGCTACATTAGCGCTCCCTGCTAAGTTAACTAAAAGTGTTGAGGTTGGAAGCCGGGAGCTCCTTTGCCCTGAAGAAATACTCGAGGCAAATGAGGTCCATGTGTCAGGGATGAACTTCGAACCCAGAGATTGGCGGTTTGTATTCGTCGATTTTGCGCTCTACGGGATGTTACCCGAAGATCCTAAAGAAGCCGCAAAAGTAAAAAAGGAAGCAAAAAAATTCTATTATAATCCTGAGCTTAGTTCCTTATATCGGAAAATGTCAGGTGGAGTTTTACTTCGGTGCTTATCACAACAAGAAGCACAAGAAGTACTCAGAGAAGCACATGACGGGACCTGTGGTGCTCATCAGCCGGGACCTAAATTGGGAGACCGGATAAAGAGAATGGGTTACTACTGGCCGACAATGATGTCAGATGCCATGGCATATGCGAAGAAATGCCATGCATGTCAGGTACATGCGAACTACATACACCAGGCCGCAGAGTACCTACATCCAACCACAATTACATGGCCATTCGAGACTTGGGGAATGGATATCATTGGTCCCATTGCTCCTCCATCTTCTCATGGACATCGGTTTATACTGGCTATAACCGATTACTTCTCAAAATGGGCAGAAGCTATCCCTTTGCGAGAAGTAAAAACGAATGATGTGGTCAGTTTCATCAAACACCACGTTATTTATCGCTTTGGTGTTCCTAGACGGATCATCAGCGACAATGGCCCTCAATTCACTAGCAGAGCCTATACTAAATTCTGTGATAAGTTCAGAATACAGAACATATTTTCGTCTCCATATAATCCGGCCGCAAATGGTCAAGCTGAAGCATTCAACAAGACCATTGTGAAGCTTTTGCAGAAATTTGTCACTTCAAGTCAGCGTGATTGGGACGAAAAATTGGGAGCTTGTCTGTGGGCTTATCGCACGACGGTTAGGACACCCACAAAGAGTACACCATTTTCTTTAGTATATGGTTGCGAAGCTATACTACCTCTAGAAATTCAGATTCCTTCTCTTCGGGTGGCATTAGCTACAAGAATGACCACCGAGGAAAAACATGGCCAACGACTTCGGGAATTAGAAGCATTGGATGAGAAACGCTTAAAAGCTCAACAGCAAATCGAGCTTTATCAGGCACGAATATCTCGGGCCTTCAACAAAAAGGTGAAGGAACGAACTTTTAAAGTGGGTGACTTGGTCCTAGCAGTCAGGCGTCCTATGATTCTCACGCATAAAACTAAAGGCAAGTTTCAGCCGAAATGGGAAGGCCCATTTGTAGTGGAGACAGTCTATTCAAATGGAACATACCGGTTGATTAATCAGCATGGAGATCGAATGATGGCGCCCATTAATGGAAAATTTCTCAAAAAATATTATTCTTAAAATAAAGGAAAAAATTTTACCCAACGCCGACAAGGCTACGGGAAGAGAATAAATTTCTCGCCAACGCCATCATACTGGGGGTAATAAGTATGAACTGCCCAACGCCGACAAGGCTACGGGAAGAGAATAAATTTCTCGCCAACCACATCATACTGGGGGTAATAAGTGTGAACCGCCCAACGCCGACAAGGCTACGGGAAGAGAATAAATTTCTCGCCAACCCCATCATACTGGGGGTAAAAAGCATGAAACACCCAATGCCGCTAAGGCAAAGGGAAAAGGAAAAGTTTGACATTTAAGCCCAAACGAAATCCTTGACAACTCACCATGCTGAGGGGAATAACATGGCTAGCCCAACTCAAACGGTAGTTGGTAAAAGCAAAATCAAACCCGTTGATAGCTGGGGGTTTGCTAAAAATCCCACGACAAATCTGTCACAACAGTATTCTTATCCGAATATAAGAATACATCACTGCCCTAAGCTGCTAAGGTAAAGGGAAGAGGAAAAGTTTGGCATTTAAGCCCAAACAAAATCCTTGACAACTCACCATGCTGAGGGGAATAGCATGGCTAGCCCAACTCAAACGGTAGTTGGTAAAGGCTAATCAAATCCGTTGATAGCTGGGGATTTGCTAAAAACCTTACATGAGATCAATTCTTTATTAAGATAAGATTTTACCTTTGTCAAAAAAAAAATCATACTTCATCAAGTCTAAAGTTACAACGTCTGATGAACACAATCTTTTTAGGTCGTTAGGTTAAAAGTTTTCTCTGACGACAATCATCTTTCCTATCAAGTTAACAGTTACCTCTGATAGTCAGAAATTTTGAGACCGAACACGTTAACAATTACCTCTGTTTGGTCAGCTCCTTCATTCCTATCACGACTAGATCCTCTGAATAGATTGAGCCCCAAGATATGTTTAATAATACCTCTGTCTTTTTCTAACCTGTCATACTAGATGTCACTGAACGGTTAGGATTCTACAAGCACGTTAATACTATACCTCTGTTTGTTATTCTATAAGCACGTCAACATTATACCTCTGCTTGTCATCCTATAAGCACGTTAATATCCAACCTCTGCTTTACATTTTGTCTTTAGGCACGTTAATATTATACATCTGCCTATGTTCGTAAATCCTAATTGGTCGCACTATATGTCGCTGAACATTTAGGATTAAATTTATCTGAAAACTCTCACTATCAAGTTCTGAACCTCTGAATAGTCTGAGTTATTATCCATGAAAGTGTATAAAAAGAAAGGATAAAAGAACAGATAAAGATAATAATAATGATAATACAGCAGCACATAGCGAAGTCTTTCTTTCTGTATTATTACAAAAATATATATATATATATATATATATAATAATAATAATAATAGTAACAATTACTTTTGAGATAAAGCTTTCAAAGCATCTTCCACTTCCTGCAGCCGTCG
Source organism: Dracaena cambodiana (assembly GCA_036321105.1). Classification (NCBI taxonomy): domain Eukaryota; kingdom Viridiplantae; phylum Streptophyta; class Magnoliopsida; order Asparagales; family Asparagaceae; genus Dracaena; species Dracaena cambodiana. The sequence goes on from JAYEPQ010000013.1 coordinate 36,976,607, forward strand.
GTGGAGACTCTCTCTCGCTGTCTCTAAAGCTCTCCTCTGCAAATCCATTTCATCCATGAGAGGTTGTTGTGCAGCCTGAGTTTGGAGTTCTTCTAACTCCCTGATGCCGACAGCGATGTCATGTTCGGTTTGATCCTTTTGCCGTGAGATCTCAGATGCTCTGCCAGAAATATTTTGAATTTCAAGTTCAAGATTAGTAATTGAGGCTTGAGCCTTGGCTATGATCTCCCGCTCGCGGTCTATGGAGTTACGGCGGTGTTCAATATCATTCTCCATCTGGGACAGGTCCCAAATCAACTTCTCTGAAGAACCTCGGAGTCCCGCTACGAGTTGGGCCTGGCGTTCTATATTCTGCTGAAATTCGGCGTGAAGAGCCAAGTTTTGGGCTCGTAAGCGAGCCACTTCTTGGTTTGCTATCTCGGCAAGATCGGCCTGGCGCAAACTGTTGAGTAATGACAATTGGACCTCCAACTCGTCCCATCGAGCCCTATAAGGAGCTGCTCGCTGCGGTCCTCCAATCCTCGTGATATGGTCTAGGTGACTCACCATGAGAGGATGAACCTTCTCCAGAGAATCCTCTCCGTTGAGAATCTCCTCAATGCATCCATAAAAAAGTTCAAGAAAGAATTCGACATTGCGACTGATGATTCTTTCACTAAAGTTGGAGGCCGAATTCTGCTTCAAATCTGTTGAGGTTACAGGTAGAGGATGTATGGATGATGGAGCGACCGTAGGGAGTGCTGATGATATATGAGATTCTAACAATGGAGTTGCCGCCGCATCTACTAAATTGGTCGCAACTCGCGCTGGAGTGATCATCACCTCTGCTGTCGTGGTCGCCAATGTTAGCGGCATGGCTAATGCGCCGCACGTTGGTTCCATGGCGTCAGAATGTGATGAAACCATGCATGTAGGCAAAAGAAGGCTTTCTGTGTTCACAGATATTACTAGAGCCTCTGCAGAAGACATGGAAGGTGCGCTAGCATCACCTGCGTCTGGTAAAAATAGAGCGGTCGTGTATTATCATCAAAAAGATTTGTGCAAAATAAAAAAGAGAGAGTATGCAAATACCTGGTGGAAAGGTTGCATTGGTGGCGGGTATGGAAATAGAACCAGATCTCTCAGGCCTATCCGCCTCTGAGACCTCCAAAGGGAAGTGAGAGGCTCTGTCCATGCTGGGTTGATAGAAGTAGTCACTATCGAACTCTCCATCAGAGCCTAGACCGTCAAGGTCACAAATGTCCCCACTTACACCAGAATAGTCCACAAGATCCAAAGAGTCTGATCTGGCAGTCGGGGAGGCGTGGGTCGTTGAACCTTCACCACCTGAGATACAAGCAAATATGCGTTAAATAAAAAAAAAATGGAATGAAGTCCAAACCTTAAAGAAAAACGCTCACCAGAAGAGACAAATCTTGGTGCTGAGCTAGGCAAAGCGACTTCACCGGGAGATGACAAGAAGACGTCTAGTGCACTATTGTCCAATGCAGTACCCGTCGGCTCCACAGCTCCTCTATCCGGGATAGTTGGATCACTCCTGCCAAGATTTGCAGCTTTAGGGACTGGATCTACGGTAGCAGGTGTCTCAAGAGTGGAGAAGGCGGCAAAACCATACATCCTGGCAGTCTCGCTAGAAGAAGTCGGTGTGGGTGTGACAGTGGAAAAGACCGGAAAAGTTGTAGTAGACAAGTGTCCTCCTGACGCAAACATCGAAGTGGTAATAGGAAAATCATTCCTAGATGAAACGATTGACGGAACTACAGATGTCGCGGTTGGTAGATCTGAATGACTCGTGGTCGATCGATCCGGATGAGTCGTGGTCGGCAGACCGAAACGACTAACGGTTCGTCCTACAACCGAATTATCAACCCGAGCCTGAAATTTCTTCTTCTTTTGAGGAACGTTGACTCCTCTGGGATTTGAGCGCTTCGACGCGGACCTACCTCCATGAGGAGAAGCTGGGGTAGAAGTATCATCTTGTCCATCGCCATCATTGCTATCAGGACTAAGAGAGGCGCCTATGGATTGGGATTCACGCGCCAAGCCTTTTTTCGAGGATCTATGCGATGCCTCAATATGCCTTAAGAAGGAATGATTAATCTGGTAGTCGCCAGGGATAATATCTGCAAGATGATACCAATTGCAGAATCCCATTGATGCAAAAAGGGAGGGTGACTGGCTTGGAAGGGTAAAAGATGCCTTTGTACCTCCGGCCGCAAAATGGTACCATCCTCGCGCACCCTCGAGAAGATTTCCCTCACGACGGAGATAAGAGTTCGGATTGCCAACATATAGCTGATCATATCCGAACTGACGTGCGAAGCGACTGGGTGTATAGGACTCCATAAGGCAAATTCGACCCTGTCGAAAAACCAGATGACCTGGCCGGATGCTAATAAGCCACCAGAAGCAACCCGATGGCAAGGATGTATAGCCATCATTTCCAGAACTATCTTCAAATTGGCTACTATAACTTCCTCCGAGAAATTTTGGGAAACAACGGTAAATATGGTAATTTTGATGTCGCCCAAGGATTTGCCGAATCCTAGCCATGTACCTCCCATTCCATGAGCAATTTTCGAAACGCTGTACATGAGGAATGGCATGATCAATAAGTCTTGAAGGAGAAGTCATCAATTCTGGACAGTGTAATACGAACCAAGCCATTAGATAAGTGAATGGCAGGTCGATGAGTGGATTAGGCGTTTTGAAGATAGTGTTACCACCCTTATCTTCCGCCTGTTGGACTTTGCAAAATTGGGCAATTATGTCCCTCAAGCCACGTTGCAAACTGCAAACCATAGCTGGCAATAACCCCAGAGGCTGGCCAAACGCTAACAGGACTGCAGGGTAAATAACATCAACGGTAACGGTTTCGCGGCACGAGGTAGGCACTACACAGCGCTTCAACCACAACATTAGATATCCGGCAAGAACAGCATTGTCTGATATGGGGGAAGCTGCTTGGTAGTGATAACTTTCGAAAACAGTCTGAGTTTTGAACCCGTCTTCAACAGATTCTGCAGTGTAGGTAGTTGCAAAGCAGGTGTCAATCCTCTCATGGACAGTATCCATATCGCAAGCAACCCGTACTTGGATGCTGCGCTCATATCTTTCCAGATTCTGAAATAGATACTCTGCCCATACCTTATGGCGCACCCCTTGATTTCGGGCCTGGCGCGCCCCTTGATTTCGTGGCCTGGAGATATCAGCACAAATGTTGTAATGACACATCAACTCCCAGTAAGTTGAGTATGCATTAGGAACAGCCTTGAGGCGAAGCAATTCCTTCGTATTCGGAACATACTCCTCATAAGGGGTTTCGCCTATGGATAATGCTGAAATCTCATGCATTTCGTGAAGCGCAAATCCCAATTCTCCAACAGGGGTGAAGAAGGTATTGGTCTCCGGATTATACATCTCCAGTATGCAGAAAAAGTGAGGAGAACTATGTGGAATTCCAAATTGCACGTTGCGCACCGCACGATAGAGGCCAAGCTTCTTTAAACGTGTCTTGAAATTTTCCAGAACGAAATGGGTCATCCGAGACCACCATGATCGCGAAGTGGAGTGAATCCATCCAGGAGTGCGGAAATCATGAGCTGGGAATTGACCATGGGCATCCGAAAATTGATTCATAAAGGTGTCTGCTCGTTTCGGGTGCTCTCCAACAGGTAAGTCTTTACCGAATCTACTGGGCAACAGACCTGTAACATACTTTGCCGGGCCGTCGACAAATGGGCCGTTTCTGTTAAATCTCCCGGTCGCAACGCCATGACTGCTACGGGTAATTGGCCAAGACATCATGCGGGGATATGAAATCCGCTGTAGATAGGATAAAGAATAGCTGCGCTCCAGATCCGGGATAAACATATGGCGACCTCCAACATTGCTCAACCACTTGGTGCTGTCCCATAAATCTTCGTCTCGTTGGTTGACAGCATCCCCAAAAAGAAATTGCGGTTTCTTCAAAATCTGTCTATTGGCGCCTTCGAAGACGGAATCCGTGATTAATTCACGAGCTGTGAGGGGGTTGCAGCTAATAATTTTCTGTTGTCGATCTGCACTACTTCGCTCCTCAACCAAAGGGATGTGACCGTCGAATCCAAAGTGAGATTGATTATTCGGACTGCTCGAAAATCCAAAGTAATTATTCTTGGACAAAGGATCCGTCGAGTACTGGACTGTGAAAAAAAAAAAAAAAAAAAAAAAACTTTAGTCCAAGTTAAAAAAAAAAAAAAAAAAAAAAAGGGGGGGGTAGGCACCCACGGGTGCCACCCGCGGGTGAGCACCCGCGGGTGGCCACCCGCGGGGTGCCACCCGCGGGTGAGCACCCGCGGGATGCCACCCGCGGGGTGCCACCCGCGGAGTGCCACCCGCGGGCGGGCACCCGCGGGGTGCCACCCGCGGGCGGGCACCCGCGGGCGGGCACCCGCAGGGTGCCACCCGCGGAGTGCCACCCGCGGGGTGCCACCCGCAGGCGGGCGCCCGCGCCGCGGGATGCCATTCCCCGGTGGACACCCGTGGGATACCACTCCTCGGTGGACACCCCAGTGTCAGATTTGTGAGATTTGTGATCAATCCTGTGGTCATCACTGTGTAGTCGTGCATGATGTTATATTTACATCATAACGAAGTCTCTTTCGCGTGTTATATTTACATCATAACGAAATCTCTTTCGTAATAACCGCAAGCGATTTTAAAGTAAACGGATGACCGTTTGTTTACCTGATATCAGGGAAGAGAGATCAACAGCGGCGGTGACGCCTGCGTGTCGATCCTCATCGGCGATAACGCCCACTGATCGATCTTCAGCAGTTAAATCATGTGGTTGCGAAGTGCCTGCGGAAGCCATGAGAAAGGAGAAAGTAATCGTACAAAATAAAAGAACGAGAGATTTTCTGATTATGAGAAAAAAAGTTGGAGATCTATGGGTATTTATAGTGAATTAGCAGGAGTTCAAATAGGGAAAGGAATCAAAGTTCTGACCAAAATCAGAGTTTGATTAGAGTCCAAATAGGACTTGGATATTTATTTAAAATCCTTTTCCTATTCTAATGCTAATTCCTACTCAAACTAAGATCCAAATAACAAACAATCCCACTTAAAAAGAAAAAAAATCCAAAGTATTTTGGAAATTCATTACAAATAAATTAAAGAATTCCAAAAACTTTGGAGGGGAATATGTAGACACTAAAAATAATTAAATAAAATAATTAAATAAAATAAAATAAAATTATATGGAAACGACAATAGGAGAACCCAAAAGTGCAACCCGGGAGAGCTCCCGTGGGTTGCTACCCGCAGGAGAATCCCGCGGGTTGCAACCCGCGGGAGAATCCCGCGGGTTGCAACCCGCGGGACATCCCGCGGGAACTCCCGCGGGATGCAACCGCGGGAGCCTCCCGCGGGTTGCAACCCGCGGGAGCTCCCGTGGGTTGGCACCCGCGGGAGCGATCCCGCAGGTGCCAACCCGCGGGTTATTTTCCGTATTTTTGTTTTGTTTCCTTTACTGATATTCCGTGATCCGATTTTTCAGGAGCGAATCAATGCGGATTTGAGGTTCTCTCAGTCTATAAAATACAGGATTGGACTTGAGAGAAAGGGGACTTTTCTTTGGAGCCGGCAGAGCGATTCTTCACAGAGGGTTGAGAGAGATCAGAAGGAGCAGGTTTTCTTCACAGATCCGCTTCCAAGTTGGATAGTCAACGGAGGCAGCAACAAGACTCCACCGCCACCCGTACCCACTCAAAAAAGGGAATCCACCAATATTCCCGTTCTTGTGATTCTTCGGAATTTTTGTAATCTAAATTCCTATTGTAATTCATCAATTTTGCAATGGAATCAAAGGTTCAATTTTCGGGCGTACACGAGCCTGTCTAATTCAAATTCGGAACGGTACTCGATCGGATCTGTTATGGCATGCGTCAGAGATTAAACCTCTATTGCTTTTCAACGCGGACAAGGATCACTCAAAAGTTAAACCTTGCAAACCTAGCTCAATAATAAAAGACATTTTTCTCCTGTTTAAATGAGCATACCATTCTTAGTGAGCACATTTTTTCTGAGTTAAAAATTGTCTCGGAACAGTTTTGAAGAAATTAGTTCCAAAATGATTTTAATATCGTTCAGAGATTGATTTTAGACTAGAGAAAAAAAAAATCATAAAAAGAAATGTCAAACTTGTAATTTTTTACAACTAAAATGAGGTCATTTTAACTCATAACCACCTCATACCTGCTTACAGCCTTGATTCATTGGGAGTTTCTAGAGGGGCACACCATTTTTCCTAGTGAGCCCAGTTTTCCTAATGAGCCCACCAATCTTTTTTAAAAAGAGAGGATTTTCCTAGTGAGCACACCCAAAAAACCAAAACTATCATCACTTTATTTCTCTTCTCCACTTCCGTTCCTTCTCTCTCCCACCCCTCCAAATGTAGGACCGGCAAACTTCTCTCACAAAAAAACTCAACTCCTCCTTTCTTTCTCTCTCCCACTTCTCCTAATTCTAAAACCGACCTTCTTCCTCTTCCTCTTCTTTTCTCTAAACCCAACCTCTCTTCTCTCTCGGCTGCCTGCTGTCACCGCCGATCTAGCCAACGTTGGTCGCCCGCCGCCGCCGTCGTTTCTTAAGTTGAGATGGGTGATATCCTCTTCCACATTTTGTAAGTTTTTTTTAGTGAGAAATTAATCAAAATGATTTTGGAGAGAGATAAAAAAAACCAACCTTGCCTTGAGAATTTTAAAAAAAATGTTTGATATATTTGAATATAATTTGCATCCAATTATGAGTATAATTATATACATTTGGCAATTAGAATGCTAAGAAAAAATATTGACTCGTATGCGATGTGTGATGGGGAATTTTTAGAGTTAGAGTATTTGTATAGTTTGAAGGTTACAAAGTAAAAAAATAAGGACTGTTGAAACAAGTTAAATGACAATATAGATTCAAAAGAGAAAGTAGGTAGTTGGTAACCTCAATGAAATACTATTTGCATGTATGAATACCATAAATTCTGAGTGTAAACAGTTGCATGGTTAAAGTAGAAGAAGAATTACTGAGTGTAAACAGATATTAAATGAGTTTTGATAACTCCACTTGCATATTTAAATTTTATGTGTATCAGGAGATAGGGTTTGATTCTGATGTTCAATGTAATTAAATTAACTTTTGACAACTCCACTTGCATATTTAAATTTTATGTTGTTCAATTATCAAATAAGTTTTATAAAACTTCTAGTTTCAATATGAAACATCATGATTTGTTGATTTTGTCTTATTTCCCACTTGTGTGCTAAATATTTATGTTTATTCACTTGCAGGGGTTATGATATCGATATTAACAAAGTCTCATGTTACTGAAGAATCTTACGAAAGAGCAAATATTAACGAGCTGGACTCAAAAGAAGAAGTGCAACCGATTAGTGGAGGACCAGTTGAATTAATACTCCTCAAGAGTTTCAAGACCTAGAGATGTTAGATTTAATTATTTTTTGTTTTGGGTCATAATTTGAAAAGTCTGTACTCGAAAACAATGTGTTTTAGATGGTTGTTCGAGAATTATTTGCTGCAAACGAAACTTTGTATATATTTTCTTATGTAATGTTGTTTCTAATTATGGACTGATTTGTTCATAATTCTCATTGTTTGAATTTGAATTTCGTATTTATGTGTTATTAATGAAATTTATAGTTGGAAAAAAACTAAACTTTGTGTACAAATTTGAGAGATGAATTAATTCTTTGTGTTTGATGCACTATATTGTAATTGTTCCAACACACTGGGATAATGATGAATTGATCTTTCATTTTTATTTTATTATTAAAAAATATGAATTTATTCATTTGGTTCGTGGTGTTATAGTCAACAAAAGTTGTTCATTATATTTGCTAATTCAATCCCTATCCTAACAAAAATTGTACTCATATTTTTGGCCCTTATCTCTTGTCCGGAGTGTACACCCCGGATAAAATTCCAACTGTTCGGACTGGAAGTCCAGACAGTGGACTGCTGTCCAGACTGGTAGTCCAGACAAAAAAAAATTCGTCTAGACTAGAAGTTCGGACAGTAGTCCACTGTCCGAACTTCTAGTCGAGATGGATATTGGACCGTCCGGACTGTCAGTCCGGACAGTAGAGAGTCGTCCGAACTGTTGAACAGTAGAGAGTCATCCGTACTGTCACTGTGAGTTTTTTTTTGGTTCATTACTTTTATCAATCCGCACTGTTTTTAGGATTTTTGAGTAATCAAAGGCCTAATAAAGTTAATTTTCGAATTTAATTTATGAGATACTTTAATATAGAAAAATATTTAATGCAATAGTTATGGGTTTTAAGTTTTTTTTTTTTGATAGCTGAACTGTAGTTTGAGAAGAGGAGGAAAAGAGGGATCGAAAATAAGAATATTTCAGTCTAAAAAATTTAATGACTTGTAATATGAAAAAAGTTTTTAAGTAGATTCACTAGGAAAAATGGTGTGCCCTTCAGAAACTCCCGATTCTATCCGCTCGGTCCAAACACCTTAACAGCGAAGAAGAAAACAAACGCACGCCAGCGATTCAGCGAATGCGAGACGCATGCCCAACCGCCCCTCACCTGCAACGCATGCACACGCCACCCGTCACCCCCTCACAACCTCCACGGCCACGTGTCCCCACACGCAACCCATCCCACCCCCTCAGCAGCCCCTATAGGAACCTGAACCCCCAGTCTCGCACCCAAACTCGAGTCGACACTCGGACCCAAATCGAAATGGATCCAGCAGCAGGCCTTACCCGTAACACGGTCAGGTTCCTGACCGCAGCTGGGATCGGGACATCACTCCTAGTGATGTCCGGCCTGCTGCTGACTGGCACCGTCATCGCTCTTGTCATGGCGACGCCGGTGCTCGTGATCTTCAGCCCGATACTCGTCCCCGTGGGGATTGTGGCGCTGCTCACGGTGACCGGGCTCGTCGTCTCGGGTGGGTTCGGCGTAGCCGCGGTGTCTGCTCTGGCGTGGATTTACAACTACGTGGCCGGCAAGCACCCCGTCGGAGCGGACCAGCTCGACTCGGCTAGGACGACGATTGCCCGAAAGGCGAAGGCTGTGAAGGAGAAGGCTAAAGGTTACGGGCATTTCGTCCAGAGTAGGGCCCATGAGGCCACCAGTTAGAGAGTGATGAAGATTTCGTGTGCTTGTGTTATGATCACTCTCTGATTTTGGGCTCCCTTGTACTTATGTTTAATTATTTTATTTTGAATGTTGATGATTAAATGTTATCAAATTTGATTTGACATAACCCTTGAGAACATGCCAGTCATCATCAAATATAGTAGCATCTGTCATCACCTTGCTCAGGATTGATGAAAAAAGTACCTTAGTACTTAGATTCCCATTTGATTTCTTCTTGAAGATAGTTAGAGGTCCCTTTTCACCTTTTCTCTCTCTCTCTCTCTCTCTCTCTCTCTCTCTCTATATATATATATATATATATATAAAAAATCAAAATCATCAATATTCTTTCCTTCAATTTTTAAATTTTATGAAAATTTTTAATTGAAAAACACCGAAATAGTTCTCTCAAAATTTATAAGAAATCTTGGATACCAAGGATTTATTGACTGGAATGGGATCGATGCAATTTTCTATATTAGGGGAATGAGTAAAGTTAATACCAAAATAAAATTGTATTGAATTATAATTACAGCCAAGATGCAATTTTCTATATTAGGGATGGGTATAGTTCAGTTAATACCAAAATAAAATTGTATTGAATTATAATTACAACCACATGCCAGAAGATACCATTTATAAATATAATCAAACGCCTCCTTTAATGACACTTCTCAAACATAAAACCCTCTTTAATGACACTTTTCAAAAAAAAAAAAAAAAAATTTATAATGATGATGAAACGCCATTTTGTCACTTGAGAAATTCTAAATGCGCACCACATTTTTCCTAGTGAGTTAACTTTAAAATCACTTGAGAAATTCTAAATGCGCACCACATTTTTCCTAGTGAGTTAACTTTAAAATAATTACTTATTTACCATTTATTTTTTGAACGAAAATGGACTTCACTTTTTTCACAGTTAGCACTATAATTCTTCTTCTTCCTCTTCCTACGCGCATCGGCATTTTGCGAGAGGGGAAGGGGCGAATAGCGAAGTTCCTCGCGTGGTGATGTGGAGAACGGTGAGAGGCGAGGGAAAGAGAGCGACCAGACGAAGGCGAAAGAAGTTGGGTTGGTGCTTACTAGAAAAAGAAAAGCTGGAGAGGAATATAGTTAAAATTGGCGAAGGCGAAAGAAGTTGGCGTTGATTGATGCTTACTAGAAAAAGAAAGAAGTTGGAGTTGATTGATGCTTACTAGAAAAAGAAAAGTTTAAGAGGAATATAATAAAATTAAAAATTTAGTTATGCTCATTTAGAAAAAAAACTATGTTTTATAATTATATGGTGCACAATAAGCAAATGTGGTGCCGACCAGGAAAAAAGTGGTGCACGTTTAGAATTTCCCTTTTGTTACTCTATCGAAAAGAAGAATTAGAGAAACTAATGATATTTCTGGGCACCACTATGTATCGCGAGTATCGTTTATAATATATGGGAATCAGATAGGGAAATCCTATTTACGCATGGGAGTTTAATCTTCACGTTCAGATTACTATCTACACCAATCTCTTTTTCTAAAATATCACCAAATTATTTTCTAGGCCCAATTTTTTTTCCAAAATTAATCCTCCCTCTCTCCTAATTTCGTCTGCAACTCAGGCTTAACTTTCGCCTGCATTCTGTCGATTTTCCTCCTCTCTCTCTTTCACCTCAAATTTCTTTTGCGACTCAATCATCTCTCTGCTCCTATTTTGTTGAGTCGGTTATTAGTATCTAACAAGAAAATATAGTGGTCGGATATTAATATCTAACTGGAAATTAATCTGGTCGAGTAGATGTTAATACTCGATCAGTGATAACCGTCTTTCACCAACAAAAGGAAAATTAGTAGCACTAAATTACAAACAAAATATATCAAAAAATAAGAATAATTTTCAACAATGCATTCGATTTGTCCTCCGACACCAATTGCACATTGGATTTTTTTCATGTGTTTCAAAAAACTCAAATTCTAAACTCTCGAATAATTTAAAATTTTTTCAAACTTTTTTAGAAATGTGAATGTAAAAATTTTAGAGAGTTAGGTAAATCAAATTGGTGAGTTTGTGGGAGAGTATTTGTTTTTAGATTTAAATACCAAAAAAGAAGTATTTTTTTTTTAGAAAGAACAGATGTGCAAAATGATGACAATTTTCTAAAATTTTGAAAAACCTCGTATATTTGAGATTTTAAAAAGTAATTTAGTATAAAAAATAACAAATGTATAATTATTTATAATTTTAAAATCCGGTAAAGAATGCGCAAATAGAATTTCCCAATCAGGTAATTTCCCAATCCAGCCAAAACCCTAAACCCTAGCAATTACTCCACTCCCCCAACAAAAAAAAACACACTGTCGAAATTCTCCATCGTTGATGCAAAGAAAGCCGTTTCCAATCTCTCCGAAAACTCTAGCATGCAATTCCTCCGCAAACTCGTCATCCACAGGAAGACGCTCCTCAATGTCCCCAAATGCAGCCCAATCTTCTCTCTCCGATCGATCTCCTCTTTTCAACGCCGCTCCAGCGTCTTGTATCGAGGATGGGAGGACGAAGCCAAAGCCCTCGCCGACCACGACCGGAACCCTAACCATAGCTTCTTGGGTTCCTTCGATCCCTTCGCCCAGCACCTAGAGAACCCAGAACCGGAGGAAATGCCCCAAGATGTGACCGTCTACGACCCGATACAAGGGAATTTCGTCACTGAGGCGAACGAAGAGGTAAAGGAGGTGAAGGAGCAGGAGAAAGTTAGGGTTTCCGCGGTGGGGAAAAGGAAGGCAGGGAAGACTAGGGTTTCATGGGTCTGCGAGAACTGCGGGGCGACGACGGGGCAGTGGTGGGGGACTTGCCCGTCATGCCACTTGATGGGGACGATGAAGCAGTTCTTAGAGAGCAGCGAGGTTAGCAAGGTGAGGGGTGCGGAGGTGTCAGAGGCTGCAGTGCGGTCGTGGCTCCCGCAGAAGGCCGGGGATTTGGTGCCACAGAGCTTGAAGGAGGTGAACAAAGGGAGGAAGCAGTCGGAATGGAGAATCCCGCTGTGAGTTTTCTAAAATTTCAGTTGTTGAAATTTGATGAGATATTAGAATGTGGTTGCTCAACTATCCAATATTCAAACATCTACATTAACGATCTGTTGAAATTTAAAATTAACTTATTTTAAAAGAATTTGTTTTTCCTTCTAGCATTTAACGCATAGGCGCCAACAATGTTTTTGATCTTTCTAAAGCATTACGAAGAAGATCAATTCTCTGATAAGGGTAGTGTTGTGAATAAAATTATTGCAATAATCAGAGTCTTGTTCCCAGATGCATCTGTATATCATTGTCAAAGTTGTTTTTTGGGAAGCTAGAGCCCCTATAAGGAACACTTTTTCCCCATGGGTTTAATGGGCATAAACTGCAGTGACAATGTGGCAGGTTTTCATACGTACCCCAGCCAGTTCAGTTTCAGGACGAGGCCCTCTTTTGTCCATAGCCTCCACAGCTAGGAACTTGACAACAAAATCTGAAAGTTAATTTCATATTAATATGTGGTTGTAAAATTTCATCAGATTTTCAATGTAGCTTAATATGGGTCTGATTCCATCAACGATCCCTATTTTGGTATAGGGTTTGGGTAATGACGATTGTCTGATACCACTTGATCCAAAAACTTAAATTATTAGCTTGTGGGTTAACAATGCATATCAAGTTAATTTAATAGTAAACACTACCCTCATAGGAGCCTTGGGGTCACATGACAAGCCTCCTATTGGACTTGTTCGAATAGGCAGAGTAAATGGGGGATCTATGTTTTTAACTAATAGTAATGAGGTTAGAACCATGAGTTCTTGAAACGAAATGTCCTAATAGCATGTCAGGCATCTCTTTGCCCAAAAGCTTAAAGGCCCCAAAATATTGCTTATTGTGGCGTGGGGTAATAATGTCTATGAAGCTAACTTAACACTCCATTGACGATGGTAACAATGATGGTGGCAGTGATCATAGTTTATAGTAAAGACGTGTAGTTTTTCGCTAATTTAGCTTGAACTATCAACTAATTTAAAATTAAGTTGGTCCACTCCTCTTAGGACATCCTCATCGTCTTCAGATCATTGGGTGGATATTATTAACTAGTCAATTGTCATGTAAAGTACTAGGTCTAAGCATCATCTACTTCTTTCATTGAAGAAAAAATATTCTCACATAATAAGATAAATTGATTCAATTTAGTTTACATTGTTTTATTTCTAACATATGTTGGTTTTGATCCTTTATTTGTTGTTAAAGGAAAACAATGAAAGTGTGATACCGTTATATAGGGTCTAAAGATTTAAATGATAATTCCAAGACCTAAAGAGTCATCATCACTTACTAGGAGCCTAACACCAATTACAAAAAGTCTTCTACATAATTCCAAATTACATAAGAATCTAAACAATTTTTAAACTTCTCGAAAAATTAATTTTGAATCAAACATGGTTCTTGTAATAAGTGCATGCATCTTATCATTCTCCCTTACTTGAAACTTAACTTGTTTCCGTGTTAACCATTTCTTCTGTATGATACATGATGAGGTTGGAAATGTTAGAGGTAGCAAAAATACCTAGTTATCGAGGAGGTTAATTTAATAAGTATTTTTTCCAATCCTCTTGAGAACTTGAAAAGGACCATCGGCTTTCGGCTTCAGGTTCCCATGATGACCAGAGAAAAGCATTTCTTTCGAAAATGAATCCATACTAAATCTCCTCCTTTGAACGTCATAGGCCTTCAATGTTTGTTGGCAACATTATGATACTTCTCATTTTGCTTCATAATGTGAGCTCGGGCTTGTTCGTGCATCTTTTGTTGCTCTGTTAGCTGCATCTCCACCAAATTGATTAGATACAGGCAAATAAAGTAAGTTTAGAGAACTAATTGGATTTTGTCCATAGACCACCCAAAGGGACTTGCAATAATTGTTTGGCTAGAGGGCCGGTTGTGAGCAAACTTCTCTTGTGCAAGCACTAGAACCCAAGTACAAATATTATGGCCACTAATGTCCTTAAGAGATTTTCCGGACTTCAATTGATAATCTTGGTTTCACCATCATTTTGAGGATGGTGGACTGGGCTGAATTGAAGTTGTGTCCTAAGTTTTCTCCACAAAATATGCCAGAAGTGACTTAAAATATCGGAACATAATCAGACTTGATTGTTTAGGAATCTCATGAAGTTTGATAACCTGTCGAAAATACATATCAGCAACATGAGATGAGAGTTTTGATTCAAGAAACAAAATATGCCATTTAAAGAATCTATTGTCATTATAATAGTATCTTTGTGACGTAACATAAAAGCAAAACTCGGGTTTATTGGTGGAGAATTGGAGATTTTAGGGAAGAACAAAATGAATTAGGGTTTTAGTAGAAATTTGGAGAAACTAAGATATTTGTAAAATGATAAAGATAGGTATAGGCCTCGACACCAAGGTGATCTCTCATTCACTATTGACGAAAAAGATTTGCTTTTGATTAGCAAATCATCATGCTAAAAACATTTTTTTTTCATTTTCAACTCATGTTATTTTTTACAGGAGTTCATACATGATTATTTATAAAACAAACTACATGCACCCATATACAAAGAAATCAAAATCTGATAATAAAAATAAAATCTTAATTAAATATAATCAAATCCTAATCAAATACTAGCCTTTATTGTCCCCATCACTTTGTTCTTTTGAGTTCGGGGTAAATCCAAAACAAAGTCTAAGCTAATATCTTCTATAGAGCACTTGGCACTAGTTATGGAGTATAGAGTATAGAGACCAATATTTTGAGAAGCTCCTCTCAATATGACAAATTTGACACTACTTGACGAAGATTTTTACATCTTGACGCAAATAAGGCCAATAAAATTGCTTCAAAAGGGTTGTCATCTGTCTTGTCTCCTTCAAAATGTCTACTAAGTCCACCTTCACGAGTCTCCTAAATAATTGCATGCCAAGGTGAAAATTTGGGAATCCTTAATTGATTGCCCTTGAATAGAAAAAGCCATCCACCAATGGTAATTGATCATAAGGGCCTTTAGACCATTCCTCCCATGTCTTGTTGAAGTAAGGATTGCCTGCAATAAAGTTTTTGAGTATTTCCAAGCCTATGACCTTCACTTGCATAATAACCAGCAAGTAATGCCTTCCACTTCTGATTAAGAAGATAAATGACATTCAAATTTTCTCCACTATTTGACTGAAAAGAATATGCTCCTGTCTTTCTTTTCTCATTGGAAAAGCTCATCCTTGAGGTTTGTGACGAAAAATGAGTATCAACCTCATCTTTTCAGGAGATGTTCTTCGTATTAAAAGATAATAAGCTTACTAAAATTTAACAATCATACAATTCACAAGTAGTCCTCAAGCATTGTCCCTATTTTCCATTATATAATCAATATTAATAAAGTCAATCAAGGGAGAAGAAACTTTCTCAAATGTATTCTCTGGTGACAACTCTTTGAATGACTCTTCATTAATTTACTACTGCCCATGGAAATATACTCTCCGATGTGACTGGTCGTTGCAGTTCCAAAAGAAACGTTCTTGTATCATTTCATGATGATTGCATTGATGGTGAATTAAAGAAGAGTGACTCTCATATCAACCTCGATCATGAAACGGATTGTACTTCTCATCAATAATGTTGTCTGCCTACTACTAAAGAGTTGCTCTTGATGAGCCAATCTATTGGTAAGCTTTTGAAATTGTCAGCATTACACTTGGATCTCTACGAGAATCATCTTCACCATTAAGTCATCGAGTACGTCGACTTGCCATAAAAGGTTAATGCTTGCATCAACGTTTTCAAGAAAAGAAAACACAACTTCTTTCGAGTACTTCAGGAGAGGGCATCTATGCAGCTTTGTCATGCCTGGAATACCACTTAATATCATTCGTATCAAACTTGTCCTCTTTGGTGGTGAAAATAAACAAGAATAATTTCTTGTAGATAGAAAACATTCGTAAGCTTTGGTGATCGATGCATAGACTCCATTCTTATATACAGAGTCTAAAGACTTAAATGATAACTCAAAACATAAAGAGTCATCGTCAATTACTTGGAGCCTGTCACTAGTTACAAAAAAGTCTTCTACCTAATTCCAAACTACATAAGAATCTCAATAACTTTTAATCTATCTAAATAGTCAAATTCAAATTAAGCATTATTCTTGTAGTTAATGCATTTGCATCAAAGCACAACCTTTGTTGGTTTATGTTTGCCACCTTCTTGGAGGCATAAGTTGATGAGTATTGATTCCCTTGTGAAGCTAACTGGTCCTCTTCAACATTTAAGTTATCAAACTTTCATTGAGTGTAAGGGTTTATCTCCGCAAGAATGATTTTCAATCAAATTATTAGTTTTAAATTTAATTTTTGGGTTATCTATTTTTCATGTAGTGCTATAAGCCTATAACCTACCCCTATTAGAATGATCTATAATCAACTCACATCATTAATTCCCAACTTCTTAGGAACTTAGTTCACTTTAATCAACTACAGTAGAATGATAAATAAAACCATTGTTTAGCTTTGAGAGTAATTAATTTTTTTTTTTTAGGGGAGCAAGTGGTTCTCTTATCCGACACTTCTCCTTCATGGTTTTAACCTGTATGTTAACTTGTCCATGGGAGATCCAATCCCTTATCCTAAAACTGAATACCATTGTTCAAAATCTTTTCCCATTTCTAGGTTTTTAGCATCAAGTTTCTTGTGTTGAATGTGACCTTTCATTTACTGTTATTAAGCTACAATTTCATAAGCAAAGCAAAGTATTCGACTCCAAACTTTTTTGTCTATGGTCTTTTTGAGTATTGGAGAGCCTGAAAACCTTTTAGTGCATAATCTGCATTCTGTTACCGTTTGTATTCCTATCCATTATAGTCGTGTTCTTGTAATCTTGATTAATTTTTACCTGACTAACGATTACTGCTAATAATGATGCAACTTTGACTTGGACCATTCAGAGCTATGTACGTTTGATGGCTTTATTACTACTTATGTCATGGAGAGACCTACATGATATGATTCACCGACACGCAACTGATTCTCAAGAGTACACCCAGAGCCAATATATTTTGTTCCATACAAGTGCCCCTCACATGCCACAGCTTCGTGATAAAACTAACCTTGCTATCTAGATGATAATAATAGATTTTAAAAGATATATTTTTTGGAAATGAATTTTGCTTTTTATTCGTTCGTTCATGCATATTTTCTACTAATTAAGATAGCATCATAAAATTGATATATTTTAGGCTTTTAACCTTAATGGTCACTTGTAACTCCAGATCCCCTTGTTTCTCGGTAGCTGTCATTAAATCTTGATGTACTATGATCAGATGTCTTGCTTGTTTCTAGATCTGGACATTTTGGAATGGAGGTTGCTCGGGTTCTTGGTGGTGGTCTTGTACCTGGTATGTTTTGTAACTCTGTTCATGATAACTGTGTCATTCTGAGTAGACCTCAATGCATTATTTCCTTGTCAGCATATTGTGTAATTATTCTAGATTACAAGTCTTTCACTTTAGTGAAGCTGAATGATGGACATAAAATGGTCAAAACTTTCTAAGACTAAAAAGTTCAGCTGTTACTGTGTGAGGATTTTACTCTTGAACTTCTTAAGCTAATTTTTAGCTTCGTGCTTAAAGAGAGTAATTGCAGAAATATCTCATCTCATGTGCTGGCATGTAGAAGTCTTTGACTGTTAAGATGTAAGAACACCGAAGGTCTATATTAAGGTTTCAGATTAGCTTGGCCATTTAAATGGTAAATGAGACGAGGATTAGCTCTGTTCCTAAAAGTGCATAATAAAAACTGGCAGTAGATTTTTGGAAGGGTCAAAACTGTGATCAAATCTATCATAAACAGAAATGGTACAAATGAATTATGTTATTTTGTTTCCTTTATTAAAGTTTGAGTGGTGCTCTTTTCTGCATTTGTAGGCTCGTTAGTGTTAGTTGGTGGGGACCCTGGTATTGGCAAAAGTACACTTCTATTACAGGTATCTGTTGATTTGATTACTATATTTTGCGTTTACCCTTTTTTTCACAAATATGTTTATATTTTAATAAAGATGTGCGTCTGCAGTTGGATTGTTGTTGTTGTTGTTGTCTGTCTGCAGTTGGATTGTTCTTCATCCAAATATTTTAGAAATTTGTTGTGCCTGAAAGTGGCCTACTTTTGATAGTTTTTGTTTTTGAATGTGAAGCTGGCTGCTAATATTGCTGAAGGGAATAACTTTAATGGGCCTGCTCCAGTTATATATGTCTCGGGCGAGGAGGTCAGGTTTGATTTTGACTTCCCAAAACACTGTTGTTATTATTGTTGTTGTGTACTTCTATCAGCTGTTAGCATTCTCTGAATGTCATATAAGTGATCAGACCATTCTCTTACTTGGACAAGCAAATTAATTGGATGTAGTCTTGATTATAGTAGGCAGTTTTTCAGGGATGACCCATAGTGCGAGGCTTCATTCTTTATTCTATAGCCCGCTTTGCTGCGTAGGACCTATTTATTAGTTCTTCGCTGAGCATGTTTTAGATTTCAGATGCTTTAATTAGATACAGCAAAACGCTTTTTGTTTTTAATATATATTTTGCCAATTTGATTTAGCCTATCATTAGGGTTAGGTCATGAGTACCCATGACGAAATTTCGTTGTGCACATGGGTTAGATAGAAAATAGGAAATGAGATTCATGGAAAGATGGGGTGATAAGACACATGGCATTCATCTACATGCTTAGAATGACTAGCCGGTCTTGGCTGCCAAGAACCTAAATCGAGACCATCACTTACTGATCTATATTAATGTAATATTGAATTTGAACCAATTATTCCCACTTAATGAAAGCAATACTCTAACCACTGAAATAAGTAGGTTGTTTTGTATCACAAACAAGGAACCACCACATTGGTGGAAATATTATTTTCTAAGCAATACTCATCAGCTATCAGTTGTGTTTTGTAAAGAAGGCCTCATGCAACTGTTGAACAGTGCTACACAGTTTGGTCATCTCATGGATGTTGCCTTCAATATTGCATCATCCACATCCCCACTTCATTGTTGAATTCTATTGGATGTTTCTTTATTGTTTAATATATCATAGCATAACAAGGCATCTTTTGAATTGTTTGTTAATGTATTATCATTATTCCCTTCTTGAGATCCTTGGACCTCATCTTTCTCCTAATTTGACTTCTATCTTTACTGGAATCTCTTGGTGGTCAGCTTGCTTTCTTTTATAAGTATTTTCAGTGTAAAATTTTTCATATGATCAACCTAGGTTTCAAAACAGGGAGTGTATTATTTTTAATTTAATTTTATTTATTTAGTATTTTATGTTAAAAAGCTTATTTATTTATTGAAGGTGGGGGTTAGGTAATTGTGGGAAGCAACACACACACACATATATAAATGTATTCAGTAGGGAAGACTGGGAAGAGGCAGTTCTCCACAGTAATTCTGGGAGGAGGTATTCTCCTTTCTCCGGTTTAGGAAATCTGATTTACTCGGAATGGTCCTTAAGGATATTTGAGATTTTTTGCCTATATGAGTTTTTTCAATAGTTCTATGATAGGATTAGTTACTAGTTCCAATTTTATACAAATTTATATTTTTTGGGAACTTGTAGGAATGTGTTCCTATTTATTAATAGGTTTTTGGTTCACACGACCGAGAATAAACCCCGTCGAAGAAGATGATTCAATCTAAACTAGTATCTCGGTCTCTCTTCTTTCTATCCTTACAGCTCTGAGCTCGAACCCGAAGAAAGAAGTCTTTCTTTCGAAGGAAGGCCTTCCTGAAAACGAAGAGAGAGACCGATCCGGAAAACCTCTTCCCGGTATATATCGAACTTCCATTGTAGATACACACACACATATACATATACACATATACATACATACATACATACAATTGGTACTTGCATTATGTACTCTGATCTAGCATTACTTTTTTGCTGCTAGGTTTACCCTGTATATTGTTTGTATTTATTTTACATGTTTACTGCATTAGTATTATTTAATTATTTGCTGAAAAATTCAGTCTTAACAAATTCTTTTCTGATATTCTGTTGGCTGTAATAATTGCTTTATTGGCAAACCATGTAGTTATCTTACAAACAAATGTTTCTTTTTTCACATGGCAGAGCATAGAACAAATTGGGAACAGGGCTGATCGCATGAGAATCACAACGGCAGATATTTTCTTGTACTCAAGTACTGATGTAGAGGTGCATGAATTAAACTCTAGCATTCAAGGCTTTATTATTATTATTTTTAAGTACTGGTCTGCGGTAATACTTGACATCAGATTACAATTTGTATTCTTATGTAAAAATGTGGACAATGAAGGTTTATGTTCTATATGAGCATACAATTCAAATGCAAGATAAAAGCTCCTTGTTATCTCTCTCTGTTGTACTTACCTAACAACTTTGCTTTGCAAATAACGTAAAATATTTCGTTTAGTTTTCCATATGCACTTCTTTTCCTCAAACGAAAAAAGGGAAACTAAAAAACACTCTGGCCCATTTATTTCAACTTGAAAATCCCCCCACCGATAAAGCTCTACCAAAAAAAAAAAAAAAAAAAAAAATCCTCTTGACTATTCAATTAATGGTCCCCACCCACTTTTTGGTTTGGATATTTGTTTGTATAGTTAGTATTTAGGTACAACCCAAGGATGCCCTTTGTTTTGTATGCCAGGCCTTTTTTCTGTTTTATTAGTTAGGGGAATATTGAGTCATCTTGAGTCGTCTTTTTGTTTTGTTTTTTTTTCTTCTCTAAATTGAATACATTACAACACATTTTAGATTATATTTCTTTAAATCCAGCTGACACGGTTGCACAAAGAAAAGGTTGAATATGCCTTTTCACAAATCTCGCCACCTTTTCGCAAAGTTTTCCTTTTCTCTTTGTTTCTTGTGATTTTTTTGCACTAAAGTAGACCACATACTTTCAGTGGTCTTTCTTGATAAAGTTTAGCCTAAAATGTTTTGGTACTTTTTCTCATCATTTATTCTCTTCTTTTCTTTCTATCATCTAACTTTTATCTTCAATCAAGCCATCAACTTCAACAATACCAGTACAGAAAAGGAAAATGTATTGTCTATTATACATTGGTACTGCCAACATCATATTTTGAAATGGTGGACAAATTCCAGTAAGATTCACATCCTCAAAACAAATTTAATAAAAATTATTAGATAAATTCTAAAATGAGTAGTAAATTTCATAACAAGATTGTTAAATTTAGAAAAAGGTAAACAAGTTTCTTTACAAGGTAGATAAAATATATAAAAGGTTGCTAAATTATTGAAAAATGTGGATAAATCATTTAAATAGGCATAGAAATTGTATAAAGGTGGATAAATTGTAAAAGAAGTTATATAAATTATGTTAAAGGATAGATAGATTGAAAAATGTAGATTAAAGCATAGGAGAAAAGTAGATAAATTGTAAAAAGATGTAATTAAATTATAAACACAAATAAATAATTAAAAATAGATAAATTATAAAAAATAAACAAATAGTAAAAAATGTACATATTTTTTTTTTCCAAAAATATAGATAAATTATAAAAAGGTGATAAATTACAAGGAAATGTAGATAAATTTCAAAGTATCGCCATAATTTCAAAATTCCTTCTAAACCATTTATTAAACACAAGAATACGGACCACAAAAAATTATAACTTCTAACCATGTACCTATTCATTTTCTCATTAGGTCATCATAACACCAAGCACCACTAATTACATCCGTAAACAATAGAAAATCAACAAAAGCAAACAAATATTACTAACTCCTTTTTGCAAAACCTACATCATTTCTGATATTATTTACAACTAAGTAGTCTAGACATATTGTGTTTCGTATGGTCCGCTACAGAACTGTTACATGGTTCCTCTAACAAATCGACAGGAGTGAAAAATTGATTTTATTCTTCTTGTTTTCCCTATTGCATTTTAGCCAATACCAATAATCAAAGGCCAACATCAAATTCTGATCATAGTCTAGATTGAAAAAACATGCAAAAGCAAGACCTAAATGAGAAATTTCGAATTTTAATGACGAAAAAGTAAAAACCATCATCTGTACCCTTAAAGTCCACGAGCACTATGACAATTGTCGTTGCCCTATTTATCTGCTTGGAGCTTGCCTCTAATGATCCTTTGTCAGTTACATGTTTAGCTTAGCTCTTGATAATAATGGTGATACCTTCAAATTGGGACGCGTGATATAAGGAGAAATATAAGGGAGCAGAAGACGCTTAGCAAGGCATGGGTTGAGGTTGAGCTAGGGTTGGTTGATGGAGTCCATGAAATGAGGTTAGAAGAGTTAAAAAGAGTTGTTGTGGGTCTGAGGGCTTCTTGAAGATTAAAAGAGTTTGGATGTTTTGAGTCTTAGGTGGAAGGTGAAGCTAGAGAGAAATGGAGAGTGAAGAAGAGTATTTGCATCTTTTTTTTTATTTCTTTTTCTCGTTGTTTCTACCATGTGGAAGTGGAGGAGAGGCTTACAACAACTGTTCTTAGAGATGAGACAGTTGGAATATATAAGCAGTTTGTTTAGAGAGGATGAAAGGAAGAAAGGTGAAGGGAGTTTTAAAAAATTAAATTAAAGGGGCGGAATTGGCATTTTAACTAATATATAAATGAATATAACCTGATTATTGGAACCAGTCGTTGATTTGTCTAAGGTATTTTTAGTTGTAGTTTATGGATGAGGTTCTGGTTGAAATTTATACCTCATGAGCGTTTTGAATAAAAAAAAAGAAATAAATCTTGCAATCATGGGATATGTTTAATTACTTCACCTCATAGTTGTAATTTCTGGTGTTTTAAATTTTAACTTGGATCAAAGGAAACCAATATCACATTCTCAGTTAACCAACAACCATCATAATAAAGATCAATTTCTGGTGTCATAATTTGCACATGTAACCAACAGGCTATAATCATCATAGATGCTCATTTATCTGTGCATGCACACACATAAATACATGTTGGTGTATGTGTGTGTGTATATATAATAATGAAAATGTTCTAACAACTTAAATAAGTTATCTGAGGTGCAGTCCATTTCCACTATCTCAAATAATTTTTTTAATTTTTCTTTTTTACATTATGATCTCAACTCTCTAGGGTTAACTCATACTCAATTTCTTGGTTTTTAGTTTTGATTTGTCCTTACATCATGTAGACAATTTTTGATAAATACAATATCTTGTATCTACTTTATGGAATAGTAAATGAACCTCAAAAACTATGAAATTTAATCCTAATAAAGCTATGGAGACTGCGATCATGATCCAAAGAAAAAAAAACTTGATAAGAAATAAAGGGAGTCATAATTTTGCTACTGGCTCACGTAACTTATATGAGCTGGCAGTTCATTACAGTAATCCCATATGTATACATACACACATTTTAGGGATAAACCTGAAATACTTGACAGTTGACAGATCATTTAAAATATTTTTGCATATGGGTTATTTAAAGGGATAGCAAAGTTGGTAGACTATTCTTGGGCAGGTTGGTAGTTATATTATCATATGCAATTAAGACATCCACGAGGTGCTCATTACAAGTTCCTTCAGTGAGAAACCAAATTGCAAGGTTTGTTTAATATTATAAATCTATTGGCAGTTTTAAAGTTTGTCACTATGTTAAATCACTTCCCACAATCTTTTACAACTTTTCCATTACCCTAAACCCTATTCCGTTTGTAAATTCTACAACAAATAGGCCTTTTAACCTAAGTATTTGGGGCAGGTTACATGAACCGAAAGAGAATCACGCTGGATTGCTTTGTAACTTCTGCAAATTATTAATGTACGATAATGGTGACAATGAGGGACACTTCACTGAGAGTAATAAGATCAGTAAGCTTAGAGCTCTTTTCATACATGTCTTAATAACTTCTGAATTTCTTGGTTTTATTGCAGGATATATTGGATAAAATTCAAGCACTCTCTCCACAAGCTGTTATTGTGGATTCAATTCAGACAGTTTATTTGAAAGGAGTTACTGGAAGTGCTGGAAATGTCATGCAGGTAGGCGATCTATATAAATATACATTTTTTTTATAGTGCTTATCTTGCCTTGGAAGAAATTGAAATAAACTTTCAGTCTTTCTACATCTGTTGAAGATAAGTAGTTAGCTCTCTAGTTGCGGACAAGTGACATTGGTTTGTTTCTAAATAAAGAATAATGTTTATGTGTTGTGGAAAAGTTCATTTTTGCTAATTAATTAGGTTTTCATTCCTTCTATCCTCTACATCTCCTTAGGACTAAAAAAATCACAGATTCTAGGATTCACGTTCTCCTCCATCGAGTAGTTATAAGATGTTTCCTCACCAACCATTCATCCTTTACAAATTTGATAGAAGGGCAAATGAACTTTACAAACCCATGAACTTTAGTCCCAAAGAAGCGAAGAGACTGTATTACAAGGGCTAGATTAAGATTTTGTTCTTCTGAAAAGTGAGTTTTTTTGCCACCAGTGCAGAAATTTTTCTTGCATTTCCAGCACATATGCAACAATCCCTTCTGGAGAAAATAATAATGTATATGAATATCCTTTTAAAGGATTGAAACTGTAATCATATTTTATGTGATAATGTGTGATTTGAACTGACGAGTGTGTTTAGCAACTTTTTTTTTCCTGCATAGCTTATCTGTAAGAAACATGTAAAAGTGATGCTAGAGTTTTTTATTTTGATTTCTCAGAGTTACCGCTAAGTTCCCAATTTATAATGTCATTTTGGCAATGCTAATATAGTGGTCAAGGCCGATTCACAGTTGGTTAAATTCAATGATGAAAAATAGGACTTATGGGCTCAAATCTTCATGTGCTAGAAATTGTACTAAGGAACATCCTGATACGTGTATGGGGTTAGTTTTCATCCTTGGATTTGGTGGACCACGTGCTGCATAGTCGGACAAATGTGAGCCCATTAAAGTCACTTGCCAGTTCAAAGTGCTTCGAGGTTACCTCTCTAGCATTATCCTCAACTCTAATTTGAGCCCATTTAGGAAATGATAATTACAAACAAGTTGATATTTGTACATCTACATTAGGATAATACCGAACACTCTTATGTTTATTTTTTATAATTAAATTGGCTTACTTGCTTGGCAATTGAATCAATAGACAGAAACTTTGCTTCTCTGCAAGTAATATGAACTCCATTTAACATTTTACAAGGTACAAATCCAGGTCTAAAATATATCAAAATTAGTGGTGTTGGTCATTGGCTGATGATTTATGATATCGTCAATCGGCAATATTGGGTGTATGATATATCTTATTGGCGTTAGTGGAGGGATATATATGGTTCATCGTGCATGGGTTACCTCGAAATATGATATGATATTTATGCTATATATTGGTGTCAGCTGATATTTAAAAATTTGGTACCAGTAGCTCACACAGTTTTTTTTTTTTAAATAAATCAATAGAAAATGTTCTCTATTATACATATTGATATGGGAAGGAATGTACTTTTCCTTCGTGTTTTTAGCTTGTATAGATATGAATGAGGTCATACTGAATCGTGATTAAAGTAGGTTCTGCTACATGTCAACTGGCCTGCTAGACTATAATGCAATCTTTATTCTCCAGTGTCCTTAGTCATGAGAAGGTCACCAATTTAGAATTTTTGGTAAAAGTTGGTTTCATTTATAAACTTGTACCAAGATTTTTACAATATCCTTTTCAATATGCATTTGGACTTCAAGGTTACCTTGTTTTGATGCAAAATGGTAAGGATGATGATTGATTGATTGATGACAGTTGAATATGTGAAAATTTTGATGGTACAGATGTCTATGGGGTGATTGGAGCCCATTTTTAATCCCATGTTGCTTTTTGTGAAACCATATCACCCTTGTTATTTGTAGGACCAGTATCAGCCCTCATCACATCCTTGCATTGTATCTTTACGGCAAAGCCTGAGTGCTGCCATATGTGATGTTGACATCTGAACACTTTTCTGCTTTATAATGTGTGCTAATCTTATTTAGCCGTGGATTATGTTGCTGGAAATTATTTGCTTGTCCATTTGTCTACACGCATGGCCCTTGTTCCAGTGCCAGTTTGCGTGAATATGAAGATATATAAGTTGGAACATGTTTGTATGTCTCTGCAGAAGCATGCAGTCACAATAGTGGATCAGTGATTCAGTGTTATAAAGGCATTGGAGTCTTTGTTCTAACGGATTAGCAAAATATCTTGCAATTAAACTTAGAATCATGTATTATTCCAGTTGTATTATTACAAATGCACCCAACTACCACGATGTTTGTGTTGCATATATAAAACAAGCGTACTATCCATTCATTCTAATGTATTTTCCTGGAAAATCTATGCTATATACTCTTACAGAATTTTTATGCAAAGGTTTTGTTAAATAGTTTGGTATGCTTGCTTTGTGCATGGGATATTTTTGAAATTTCTGAATAAGCTTTAGACATGCCAAATATCTTAAAGTCTTACAGTATTGTTAGAAGCTATTTTGCTTGTATCTGTTGGCATGCTAACATATGACTTGCGTTCTTATTGCTAACTGCTAAGTTTAACAATCTTTGCATTTGTTTGTTTTTAGGTGTTCTTTATTACAAGTAGCTAGTCAATACTAACTTCCACCAGTGGTCTTCAGAATATTAATCCCATTTCGTATAACTGATATATTTGCTTTCATACTTTATGGACTTGTTATATATTTCTTGTTTTCCTTTTGATGTGCTACAGGTAAAGGAGTGCACGTTTGCGTTGCTGCAATTTGCTAAGAAGACAAATATCCCTGTGCTTTTAGTAAGTTGACACCTACTTGTTGCTCTTATTAAACTATCAACAATCATGCATAAACCAAAAGCGTATATCATATGAATGCAATGAAAGAGTGTCAGCCCAACTGTTAACGCCTCATGCTCCAATACGGATTGTCTCCAGGTGTGATTCCTAGCTATATCAATCGGGAGATTTAACTTGGAGAATTAATTAGGCTACAACCTTATTATAAAAAAGTATGCATGGGATGATATCTTCCATTTAGTCTACTCTTTGTTTTTTTATGTCCTGCAATCTATTCATATGTGATGGGGCAGAGAAGTTTCTTTGGATGCCATTCCTGATAAAAGTCAGAAAACTATGCTAACTAAAATATCAATGCTTTTTAATTGGTCATCTTGTCATGTAATTTCATGTATTGAAAAAAATAAGAGCTGTTGTCTTGATAGTAAAGTGACATGCCACAATTTTGATATATGTGTCTTCAGAGATGGTTGTGCATGTTTTCTTGGAAGATTGTTCATAACTAATGTCCTTACTCTTACCCAGATTAAGAGTCTTTCATACTTTATGCTTGGAGTTAATTATATGCAAGTCTTCTATGCAGTTTTACTCTGTTTAGGGAGCTGCTTTTTGTAATCTAATATGTGTTGATCCAGGAGATATATTTTATTATGATAAAGTCAAAATAAATGCTTGGATTGTACACCCATGATAATTCCTTGATATATTTTATAATGAGTCTTCAATATATTGACAGAATAAGAGCTTGGGTTATACACCAAATATGATAATTTGTGTGTCTGCATAGATTTGATTACACATATTTCTTGGGTAGGATGACCTTGCAAACATCCTTATTGCTATTTGCGGATTGGAGTCAAGTTGCAAGGCAGGAGTTGAAATTGCATTCTTAATCTACTACCGAAATTCTGAAGAGAGTTGCTATTAGAATCTACTATGTATGAATGTCCAACAGGCTACAAGTTTTCATTGAAAAAGATGAATTCTAAGTGATGATAAGTCGTTTCTATTGATAGGTTTATCTATTTTATGAAATGCCTATTATAAATATGTTAAACTTGACATTAAAATTTGTTAACTAACTTGTTGACCTCCTATAAAATTTTGCTTTACTGGAAAGTAATTATATTATATGTTACTCAATATTACCTGGAAATTGAGGTGGCATAAGGAACCTTGTGTTCACAAAGTGACAAACATATCCATGCGTTGAGTTATACCTGGTTGGGAGCTCAAATGGCTATCTGTTACTTGGCTAATTGGTCAGCCCAATCCTGTTTGTAATTGTTATATAAAAATTTATAAATACTATGTTTGGTATCTTGTACCTAGGCTATTGTGCTTGCAATGATTTCCATGTCTGTAAATGGCTTGGGACGTTGGTTGAGCCAATCCAGTTTGTAATGGTGTACTTGTATTTATAAATGGACAATGTTGGACAATTTTGTAAAAAAGTCAATTTATTAATTTAACTTAATAAATGTCCAAGTTTTTTTATTTACAATAAACGACCAAGTCACGACACGTCAGCAAACGTGGCCTAAACTTGGTCGTTGTCTATTTTTTAAAACAAATTTACGAAAACCTAGGGTTGGGAACCATGGGTTCATTTTTTAACTAAATTTTAGACCCAGAGTTGGCAATTCTTCGTTCAACTTTAAGTTTAATTTTGGATCCAATTTTGAACTCGGGGTTACCAACATTGGGTTCAATTTCTTTTGAGATTTTTTTAGTTGAACTCTGCTTTCAAATTTGAAACTGCAAGAAAAAGAGGACACAGATTTGGATATTTTGTAGTGTGGTGGGCGTTCACATCACTCCCAATTTTCTTCTCCCTCTACTCTCCTCTCTCTTAAAATTTAGTTTGCTCTTTGTTCTGTCAAGTGCATGTTATACCTAGAAAAGAATTAGATTCCTAGAAACAAAGAGTCAGATTAATCATCAAAGACCTTAACTTCCTGTTAACCATTGCATGGCAGTATTTTGTTTCTAATAGAAATTTTAATAGTGACAATTCTCTTCAAAGTTGAGCGTTTAGTGGTCATCACCTCACTACCATGTCCATAGTTGTCAACATCCTGCGATATGCGATACGTATCTTACGATACGATACGATACACAAGAAAATCGATACATATCTTAACTGCGATATGATTAGGTTAGGTATCTTACGATACGGTAATTGTATTCTACGGTATGCGGTACATATCTTACGATACGTGTATTCATTTTTTATAGGCATAAATGATTCAATAAAAAAATAATAATCAAATAATAAATATGACCATTCACTTATTATAACCTCCAATACTTTTCACTTTCTTTAACTTTAAAAAAACTTTAATCTTTCTTAACCTCCAAGCCCTTTCACCTTCTCTAACCTCCCAATCCTTTCAATTTTTATAATTTCCTAATCCTTTTTATTTTCTTTAACCTCCAACTCTTCAAATTCATTATAAAATCTCCAATATAATTTCCATTTTATTATGAAAATTAAACCTTTCAAATTAATTTAAGACCTTTTAAATCAACTCCCAAATTGAAATCTATATAAACCCCTAAACCAAAACATATTTTTATCCATTCTTTAATACTCTTATATCTTTCTATTCCTCTCTCATCTCACCGGAGCAACTACGGGAGTTGTCATCACCGCCGGAGTCGTCGTCGCTATCGGGACTGCTGCTCTCATTGCCGGAGCTTCGTCACAGAGGACTATCTTCTTCATTTTCTTTTCACAGACTTCTCACCTTTTAACAAAGAGGTAAGAAATTATTTTTCTTTTTCTTCTTGGGTTAAATTATTTTAATGAATTCTAGGTTAGCTCACCCACTACTCAATAATACTAATAACTTAAAAAGAACATCTATCATTTTATAAACCCAATAAGATGGATTCAGAACTAGTTATCAAATTCAGACCCATTAATACTAAAATCAATTTTGAGTGTGTTATAAATATTAGAAAAATCCCTAAAAATTATCTAAATTCATATTAATCTGTTTTTAATATTCTTAGACTATTTTTAATGTGTAGATTGCTCCATTGAGCGAAACATAATCCATGTGAGTTCATTTTTGGACTCACTAATTATGCTTTTTTATATATTTTTTGTTCAAATTACATTGTTTATTTTGTATAAATTATTTTGGAATTCATTAATCACTTACGTCATTAAATATGATAAAGCACATAGTTAGATTTTAAAACAACTGAAATATACAATATTTGATAAATCAAATAAAAGCTATAATCGTGGAAAAATATTGTTTGTGATATCATTTTGTGTCGGTGTTTAGAAAAGTGTCTTGTATGCTGGTTCTCTAATCAAGAAACGTGCGTCGCACGGAAAATCTCTCAGCATCCATACATTTGCTTAACCGATATCTCTATGATATCTCAAATCAGTAAATCCTTGATATATCCAATTGTGATTTATTGTATGAAGTATAAACTGAATGAATCCTATAAATCATGTTAACAAATTAATAAAATCCAATTGAAATATTATGAAATATTATCCAGAATTTAGACCTACATGAACTACATTGAATGATACTGGGTCGGAGAAAAACTGAATGATAGAATTATACTCTATTTCGGTTGTAACATGTTAAGTTGTACAACTAAATAATTCGATACCATGAATGCGTGATGATTTGCTAGATCATACCTTATTATTATTCCTGTTTGCCGGACGGCAGGTCCGACTCAGCACCAGATAATCCGTGTGACCATTTCCTAGGTCTGTATAGGAGACAATCGAGACAGTGGTATCCCATCACTTAGATTTTTCAATTATATGACATTCTAGACACAAGTACCCATGTTATAAAATTGACTTCACTATATGGCATTAGGATAACATATATCAATTGACATCATTATAATAAACATCCTATTGCATATTAATTTAATATTTTATAAGACTTGTGTTATTATCATGATTGAACATAACTGTGATATTACACATTTTCGCGTATTTTGTTTTGGTCGCAATCTAACGATCTGGGTGTGCATGCTTAGAAATATCAATGGACATGCTGAAGAATGATGCAGAATCTTGTGTAATTTGAAAAGCATGTTGAAGTTAAAGAGTTACCATATTTTTTCTTATTTAATTAATTGTATACTGCTTTTATTTCATCTGTATCAAACTTCATTCCCTTTAATGAAAAGTCAGACTTTTGTTAAACTTTTCTATTATAATTATTGAGTATTATTATGGCAAATTTTACTAGAGGTTTTAGCATATTCAAACTGAATATGTTGCTGGTACCTACTACACGGGCTGGTATACCGTATATCGGGAACGAGGCGTGCAATACGCGATACGTTACGATATGCTAACTTGGTTTATAAATGGATTTTAAGCTCATTCAACTGAACTTTTTGAGTTAAATACGGGATACAAATTCTAAACAAGTATAGTTATTTAACAACCAAGAATATCAAGGTTCAAGATACTTATTTTAGTTGATAAAAATATTTAAACAATAATCAAGAGGTACATTATTAATTTATTTTCAATATAAATTATTTGATTACTAATTCTCAGTTTAAGTATCTAATGAGCTTATTTATTATATGCTATAATTTTGATAAAAGGAGAAATTTGTATCGATTTGAGAAAATGAAGATGAAGTTAATGTAAAAGTTCTTCACGATGATGATAGTAATATATCTTCTAAGGGAGATTAATTTATGTTTGTTTTGTATTTGTTCGGATGGATAATAAGCTTATGCTTAATGTTTTGATTTTTGTAAAAATAACATACAATAGAAACAGAAGCAACAAAAAAGGGAAGAGATTGGAAAACATATGATCTAATTTGACTGTTGGATATAAAATTCGGTTATGAATGCATTGATGAGAAATAAGAATTTTGCATAGTGAAAAGTGTTATTTTTATGGATTTCAATGTGTGTTTTAAGTTGAAAGAGGAATAATGGATTTAATAAAAAAAAGGAAGAAAAGATGTAATAGTAAAAATTTTATCTATCATTTTTTTATTTCTCAAATTTAGTCTCTAATTGATTATTTTATAATTATCAGTAGGTTCTCTTAATTTGAATACAATTGTAAATAGTAAATGAGGAAAAAAAAAGGAATAAAAGTATACTAAATGAGGAGTTTGTGTGGAGTGAAAGTGACAAAGATAAGGAAAATGAATATCGTTTTCAATTTCAAGTGAATTTAGTAGTGTATTTGCTAGTGTAATATAATTTTGATTAATGGCCTCATAGT
This sequence comes from Dracaena cambodiana, assembly GCA_036321105.1. NCBI lineage: Eukaryota > Viridiplantae > Streptophyta > Magnoliopsida > Asparagales > Asparagaceae > Dracaena > Dracaena cambodiana. The sequence continues at coordinate 37,008,820 of JAYEPQ010000013.1, forward strand.
CATTATATTTTGAATATTAGTTACCTATTTATATATAGTTATTGACTTATATTAAAACATTACTGCCTTTAGTATTTGTTTTTGGTTATTTATTTGCTTAAACTTTAAATTTGCTTGTGTTTGCTATATTATATATTGTTATGTGCTTGATTACTTACCTATTATACAATAATCAATATATCTTATGATATGATATATGATACGATATGTGATACGATAAATACAGATAACGATACACTATACGTATCCCGATTTGACAACTTTGACCATGTCGATTGATGTCTTAACTTAAAGCAGCGCTAACATTCAGATAACAAAGAATATTTTATGACGTTTCCATGGCTTTCAGACTTAAAGGAAAAAAATTAATCATATATTTGTATTTTCTTATCATTCTCTTCCAAGCGTTTGTTATGCAGAACCAAAGGTAGGGGACGGCCATTGAAGCATGAAAAACCGCCTTGGAATAATTCAAACTTATTTTCAGGTAGAGTATTCATCTCAAAATGTAAAATCTTTAAATGGTATCAGTATGGAATGATAATTTAAAATTGGCTTTCTTACAATAAGAACTGGTGAGTCAATGGGCCAAAACTCAAAGCAAAACCATAACAAAGTAAAAACATATATTTATCTTTTCCTTAAACCTGTATATTCAAGTGTAGATGTTTTTATAATTCGAAGCTTTGAAGGCCATAATTGTATTGAGACCCCATGTCATAGGGGTTTACTGCATGCGAAGGTTATAAATATCTTGTGAATTGAAAACCTGATTTAGTTTTATTTGAAGGCATATCTAGTTGCTGAAATAACTGCATGCTATTAGTATGTTTAACTAACTAGTCTACACTTTATTACTTATATGTAGTAATTCCTACAAAGTGTCAGAATATGTGTTCGACACAACCGCACCATAGAAAGACCAAAAACCTATTGGACACGCCGCATAAACTTAAGAAAAAAAATACCATGTTATTGCCGAGCTTTATGGAGGCTGTGTATGATAAAAAGTGGTTAAATGATATGAAAAATTCGAAATTAAACATTACTAAATTTGTAACTATTATGAATTAATCAGAACCAACCAATCAATTTATTATGAGTCAAAAGATACATATACTTATAAGTGTCTCAACACCAAACAAACAATATAACAGGCGATAACAGGCGATATAGGACTAAATCTAAACTAACGCCAAATACAAGATAGTTTTATATTCTAACAGTAACATTTATCTTTTGGTAGTTAGCCTTGTGAAGTTATATTTTAATGTCTTCTAGTGGGTATGAGTCTTTTTTGGTTTGTATGTTTGAAGAAATAATTTTTTGTATTTACATTCAATACTAATTTATGACCTGCTATCATCACCACTTTTTCTTTTTTTCTCTAGATGCATGGTTGATGACAAGACATTTCTTTGTAAAGGAATAACGAAATAAGAATCCATACATTACTAGTGATTTCATTTTGGAGATTTTTTTAAAATTATTATGTTAATAATAGAAGAATATATACTTATATTTATATTTTATCCTCGTCCTTGCCGTATATATCTCCTCATTTTTTCACAAATGCCGTATCCAAATATGTGTTCGTATCTGTGCTTTCTACAATAATTCATTCATTTTATAAGTAGTCTCAATCCTGATATGAAATAGGAGAATACTGGGAACAAGCTTTTAAAAAGAAATAGCAGTAATCATGAATAGAAAGACCTGGATAGTAAATGATTAAAACCAATGGAAAATGATTCAAAGACAATGTTATTAACTTTTTATCTCTATTAGCCATAGAATCAGTAATTTCATCAATTCTTTCAAAGAAAGGAAGACCAAAGGGGTCCTAATTCTTTCCCTTATACAACATCTAGAGCAGGCCAACCATTCCCTCCAATTTTCACATAATAAGCTACATAACATTGTAGTTTGCCATTCCTTTCGGTAACAAGCTCTATGATTATAAGTCTAGCCAGAAAATCATAACTGCTATAGACAAGTAGAGAAAGAAAATATACATTTCAGGAAAGAGAATTTTTTTTATTCATCTAATGATAACAAGAGCCATGGTTCCTCGTACTAAATATCAATGACGTAGATAGGCATGCTTGCGCAAAGAAAATAATTCTCTTACCTTTTTATGGTAGAATTAATCTGGCTTCAAAAATATAACCTGCGATTGGCAACCGTGGGTTTAAAATTTTAAAAATTGAACATGGGTTGCCAATACTAGGTTCAAAAATTATGAAAAGAAACTCGGGGATGCCAACACTGGGTTCTCATAGAAGTGCTTAAAAAAAGAGACTACCAAGTTCTGTTGATGTGGCAGAACTTGGTCGTTTTTTGGAAATAAAAAAGGTGGCGGTGATGCAGGGCAGAAGCCAATTTAGGGTTTATTGCTAGAAATTTAGGAAAGAACAAAAAAATAGAATTTTTGTTGAAATTTAGAATAAAAATAAAAAGATAAAGATTGATTTGGGAATCCAACCAGGTGATCTCTCACCCACTCTCAACGAATTCACGATGAGATATTAAAGATTGTTTTGGAAATCCACCCAGGCTAATCTACGCCCATTCTTAGCGAATCCACGAAGAGAGATTTTAACATGCTAATCCACACAGTTTTCACAATTTTTTTTTATTTTTCATTCCATATTTCAATTGCTTATTATAAGGCTTAATTATAGGAAATTTATAATAATAATGATAAAAACAAAATCCTATCAAAATCAAATAAAATTATATCTGATTTAATTTTCAAAATCAAATAAAATCCTATCAGATCTTATTAAAATCCTACCAATAAGAATTCTATCAAATCCTATCGGATATAATCTGATCAATAAGAATCCTATCAAATTCTATTTGATATAATCTGATTTCCATTAATTCTCCCCGATTTCAAAGTATTCATCCATGATGAATGACGTTCAGGAACATAACGCTTCGAATCTGGCTCGAATTGGACTCCGAACAGGTTTCAAATCACTACTTTTCCCTTAATGGGTCTGCACTGTAAACGGATCTGCACTGTTACTAGATCTGGTTTACTGCTGCACTGAACTGAACTTTAAGTGAATTGGATCTGGAGCTGCGGGTTGGGTCTGAAGTCCAAGTAAAATCCAATTGTTCTTTTTCTCCTTCTTGGATACGGGTCTGAGTAATTGGATCCAAATCAAGCCCAAATCAAACCCAATAACAAATAAATCCAACCCCAATAACTTTTCTTCTCCTATGTGCGGTGAAGAGGGGGCTTGGTTGATGCTGGTGGTGGAGAGAGGAGAGGGGGAAGAGGATTAGCGGCGGAGCGGTGGTTGCAACGGCGGCGGAGTGGCGTTGGATGACTGCTGCGGCAGGCGGCAGGCGGCGGCTGTAGTAGAGGGTGCGGCGAGCGGGGCTGGAACAGTGGAGGCCGTGGTGGTGTCACTCGTCGTGTGGGAGGAGATGATCAGAGTTGGCTGGGGTGGTATTGATGATGTAACAGAGAGGTGAAGGGGGGCGATAGTCTGGTGGAAGGCGGAGGAAAGGGCCGTTGTCACTGTTTGATAGAGAGGAGGCGGGGCTAAAATTTCGGGGATGTTGCCGCTGTCGTTGTTGAGAGAGAGAAGGGAGAGGATGGACGAGGTGGAGAAGGTGAAGAAGAGTTGAGGTGTGGAAAGAAAAAAAAAAGATTGGGGGAAAGGAGAAGAAGACAGATTGGAAAGAAAAGGGTGCAGCTGTTGATGTATTTTTTTAAATTTTTTATTTTCCACTTATCTGATTCACAGAAACTTTTTCTCTCTTTTATCTTTCACCTTTTATTTTTCAGGATTTTTTTTTCCCTCACTTTTTTTTTTGTTTTTGCTCTGATTTTTTCTCTCTTTTTCTCAATTTTTTTTTTTCATATCTGAACTGCTCCTTTTGTTTTCTTCAAAAAAACAAAAAAAAAATTTGAGAGAAGAGGAGATGAAGATGGAAAGGAAAAGATAGACATGATCGATGTTGAGCTCTGATACCAATTTGACGCAGAACGGAAACCAATTTAGAGTTTATTGCTAGAAATTTAGGAAAGAATAAAAAAAATAGAATTTTTGTTGAAATTTAGAATTAAAAAAAAATAAAGATTGATTTGGAAATCCACCCATGTGATCTTTCACCCACTCTCAACGAAATCACGATGAGAGATTAAAGATTGTTTTGGGAATCCACCCAGGTGAATTCACGCTCACTCTTAGCGAATCCACGAAAAGAGATTTTAACATGCTAATCCTATTTGATATAATTTGATCAATAAGAATCCTATCAAATCCTATCTGATATAATCCGATTTCCATTAGGTGGTTTCTTAAAATTAAATTCGAAAGATTTTTTTTTTTTTACATAGTTTTACTTTATAAATATTATATTTGGTTTCTTAATGCTAGTTTATCATGCTTGTAATAGTGTCTATGTTAGTATGTCTATATATACAAGTGGCCCCTAACCTTACCTGTAACTACCAAGCAATGCAATTAATAATGGTGATTGATTTTGTATTCTTGCAATCTGGAGAAACTCTATGCTGAATTGATTTTAATGCACACTGTATCCATCTTTTATAACTATTCTAGTAACCTTTGGGCTCTACACAAATACTGAAGCGAATATTAGGTCAGTGGTGAATATGGAGGATTTGGAGATGAGCTACTAAAAATTGATAGGAAAAATAAAATAAAATAATACAAATAAGATTTAGGTCTCACACCAAAGTAATCTCTCATTCACTAACAAATCGACACTGTAAAATTTGAGGATTGATTTGGGTTTCCACCAAGGTGATTTTTCACCCACATTCTACAAGCCCGTAAAGAGATTTAGGAGTTGGTAAGTTATTATGCTAAACAAGGTTTTTATATGAATATCTCATTTTGTATGCTATGAGTTTCATATATGATTATTTATAATATAATCCACATGTACGAAACATGCAGCGACTAAGAGTCACTATTTTTTTTCTTAAAACTGTCAAAAATTAAATATAAGTCTTCACAATAACTCTCACCAATTCTCTTTGGCTTGAAAACATTCATTTTTATGAATATAGCGATATCAAATACCAAGCACATTCAGGTTGAACTGAATAATCTCCTCACATGAAGCATCTGAATCAGCTCACAGTGGTAGTCGTAGAACAGGCACTTGTGTATCAACTATGAACCAAGGTAGTAGAGGAGGAACTGGACTTTGTGACGGACTAGCTATAGTCAACGGTAGATCTAGAAATTTAGATACAGTAAAAAACGTCAAATTATTCTCACCGAAAGCAAAACTGATGTCAGGTTTCCATGGAATATCCAAACCTTAAGTGGTGGATGCAATTCTTCTTGGAATCCTATAAGGACCCGTTGATGTTGTATTTAGTACTTGATCATGACTGGCTCCAATAAAATTCTAGAGTTTGTGGGATTTGGAGGATTTAGGGATGAATTACTTGAAATTGAGAGGAAAAATAAAATAAAATGATACATATAGAATTTGCAGGATGGAAGAAAATTCTAGGGTTTGTGGGATTTGGAGGATTTAAGGATGAATTACTTGAAATTGAGAGGAAAAATAAAATAAAATGATACATATAGAATTCAAACTCATACCCAGGTGATATCTCACCCACTTTCAACAAATCCACAAATAAAGATTTAGGGATTGATTCGGAGTTCCACTTAGGTGATTCTTACTTGCTCTCAACGAATACACAGAGAGATCGAGGAGTTAGCAAGTCATCATGCTAGACAAGGATTTTGTTTAATTACCAAATCTTATTTTCTATGATATGAGTCTTATACATGATTATTTATAACATAATCTATGTGCACAACATGTTCAGAAATTGAGTCACTATAACTTTAGAAAATACCAAGTCAAAGTTAAATATAATTCTTCATAATGATCCCCATCAGTTATTATTCATAATACATGGATTATGATAAACTATATTTTATATGTTAAACTCTTAGATGCCATCCACTACAGTAGATTTTCTTAATAACATTTTACTTGTGATATTAAAATATAGATAAGTATTCTGATGCTTTTTTACAACACTGTGATAGTAGAGATATAAAAGAAGTCTCTAATAGTTTTTGAGATCAATGCCATGTATTATACTAAAGAATTTTGTTTTTATGTTGTTTTTCTAAGTTAAGCACATGTTTGCCATTCACAATAATCTAAATGTTTAAACCATGTTGAAAATAACTCATTATGGAACTTCGTATTCTGCATTTTCATACCTATGCAAACTCAACGCCATTTAACAGTGTATCATAACAGTGTCTTTTTTATGTTATTTAGCTATTTGCAGTTGTTTTTGAGTAATTTCCCGAAGTAGTTCTATCCAGGCCAGTCTTCTTACACGTGTGTTTCTTTTACATATATTTACCTTCACATTTTTAGATTGGACATGTTACGAAAACTGGAGATATAGCCGGGCCTCGCATTTTAGAACATATTGTGGATGCTGTTTTATACTTGGAGGTACGTTTCTTATGTTTAAAGAAAGAATATTGTGATATTAACATAATGTTGGAAGCTCTAGATGGCACTATAATAGTTTATTTGGTTAAGAAAACACTCAAAATACTAAGAGAAATAGTCCTTGTGACATTTCTCTTCCCCTATCGAAGATGTAATTGAAGTCTAATTGTTAACAGAGATTCTAACATAATCCTAAGTTATTTAACACTATGATCGTTAAATTGTTGCTTTCAGGTATATTGCATTTATATTATGCTAGTTGTGCTCCTCTTTCAATTAAATAATCCATCTTGGATAAGCTTCTTGTGACAAGATCCTTCCAGTGCGTTCAATTTCTGCTGTTCTAAGTGCCAATGAACGTGTACAAAGTTCTAAGCTGGATTATGACTTACTAGATACGGGACACTCATTAACTTATTTTACTGATTCCATGTCTATGCATCTAATGGGATACAACTGTTTAAAAGTGGAATGTAACATTTCCTTTTCTATGCTGTTTTCTCTTTATTCAAATATAGGAATATGGTAACTCCAGTAAGTTTAAGGGAAAACAAATCCTAAATCTTAATACATTAAAGAAGTGAGAATGTGTTTAAAAATAAAATTTTAGAATAATAAACATATCCAGCTCTAGTGAAAGGGTATGAGTGATAATCTATTTAGACTGTAACTTGTAATCAAGTTAAAATCACAAATTACATATTTTCTCTTAGTTAACTTTATGTTGCTCTTAAGTGTTTGTTATTTCTTTTCATTTGTCATTTTTCCTTTTTTCCCCCTCTTGTCACCTTGTTATTGTTTTTTTCTTCTTGTTTCCTATTATTATCAAATCACTTTCATAGTATGGTGTAGCAGTCCAAGTACCTGGTTAGGTAGTTGACCCAACACAAACGGAAAATTAGGAGAAATGATAAATTTGGGGAAGAACAAAGGGTGTTTCATACCGCTCACCATGGTTCTAAATATTAGATATTGGAGTCATACCGGATAGGAGATTTTTGTATTGGATAGTGGAATACTAGATGATATATTGGGAATATGAGCTAATATCAAGATTTTGTATCATATTGGTAGATCCTCAAAATAATGTATAGGCCAATATATCACTCATAGCACTTGATAATTGGAACAATGCCTCTCACATAGGTGTATCTCTTACTTTTGCAAATCACTCACAAAGTATTTAGAGTGTTTAACTAATCATCGTGCCAAAACGAAGAATCTTCAAAAGTCGATATCTCATCAGGTAGTAGCACATAAATCCGCTAGATACAAAAACACATACATAAAACCACATGCAACTGAAAATAAGACTCAATTAAACCTAGCCTAAAGCAAATTTAAAAAAAAAAGTGACTTGGGCGCAAGTTCTGTGTCTGCTGCAAAAGTAGGTTTTCCAAGTTCCTGGAGGATCCCCATCAGTAGTTCACAAATGGTGCATCGAATGGTTTCTGTATTCTGATTGGTCTTTGCTTCTGCTTTATAAAATTCCAGTGCATATATAACTGGGGCAAAACTTCAAATTTTTCCATGTAACAAAGCCATATTTAAAATTGGGGGACAAAATAATTAAATACATGTTCCTCACATTTAGATATCAAATAGGATGATCGGTCTTGCAAAGCAATTTTGCATAATATGTGACCTTTTTCATCAGGGTACGGGGAATCTAGATTATCCACAAATCGTATTTGTATTCCTTTCTTTCGTTTAATCCATTTTTTGGTTTGTTTTACTTTATGGTAGTCTACTTCAAAAAATTTTGAGCATGAATTTCTCCAAAGAAAAGTTATTCTGGAATCAATTGTATACAGGGTGAGAGGTACTCATCTTATCGGCTACTTAGATCTGTGAAGAATCGCTTCGGTTCTACAGATGAGGTACTTGATGCTAATGGCTAATTTTCTGCCATTTAATTTGATATTATTCATTGAATTGTACGTTCATTTTTGTATTGAATTTTTTCTTCTTATAATATGGTGCTTATGTGTTTGGTGACTATCATACTTCATTTCATTTATATTTACTCTATGGATTGCTTCGTTTGCTACTCCCCTCCCACACCAACACACCCCCACACCCCCTCCCCCTCCCCCTCCCCCTCCCCCTCCCCTCCCTCTCCAAGTGTCCAATAGATTATTTTTTGAATTTTTTATGTGTACGGGCACAAATAGGCTGAATTAATTAGTGGTAGCTTATCTGATTATTCATTTGGCCTACTTCCTTCCCAAGTCACTGTCGAGTTGAGTGGATTTTATGATTTTGCATTGAATCTTTATTGAATTTGTTATGATATGCAGGATAAGTAGGTTTTGTTTTCGCGAACCATAAATAAATAGGATCAGTTGGTACATTATGTTTCTCAATCTTATCATTTTCCGACGTGGATTAATCTTGTGATAGGATAGTGGAAGTGGGTGTTGAATGTCTGTCAAGGTACCTAGTTGTGAAGGAAAGCCTAAAGATCTTTTTAATGAGAAGCCTAAATATCTTAAACCACAATTATTGCATCGAACCAATGCTGGAAAAAGACTTCTTTCGGTTCATTTCATCATTACGATGTCCTTGAGAGAAGATAATACAATTTCAATTGATTGTCATTGATCATTTATGATGATCTCTCCTAAACTTTTTGCCATCAAAAGTTTATGAGAAGGTTGACAGCCAATTGTAAAACTTTGTTAAATCCATTATGGAGACTTGTTCCATAGTAGACCCCATATTTGTAGCAAAAGACATAGGTCATCGTCTAATTGCTGCAAGAGGAATCCCCTTCAACAGAAAATCCACTGGTATTTCTGCAAGGACTATAAATTTTAATAAGTTAGGCAATTCTTATATTGCATAGTAAGTACCTCCCAGCGACTAGAGCCGGCTTGATGTGGATTGGCTAGTGAGTGCTTTACCAACCAGAGATGATCATAGATATCAGCATAAAGATGCATATCAGCCTGAGTATGCACTATCTCAATGCAGTTTAAAAAAAAAAAAAAAGAATATCGATTAGTTTGATCCAAAACTTGAGATCTCCAGAGCTTTCACCATAATAAAAACATGGGCTTTTATTATCTCAACTTTAGCTATTCTTAATTAACCTTGCAAAAAACGTGTTAACTTTTATTTATTATTGCATGCAATGCATTTTCCATAATACTGCACTCTAGTTTCACATATTCTGATCCATACATGTCTGTTTGGTAATTAAATAGAACATTTGTCACCTAATGCTAATGGTAGCTTAAAAAAAATGTCTTTGTTCATGTTGGTGTGAGTTGTTAGGTTTTGACATTTAGGTACAAGTACAACTTTTTTCATTCTTTCTTTATAATTGGAGTTGTTTTTATGGCTTCATAGTTCTAAATTGTATATTATCAACTGTTTCAATAGCACTAATTACTGTTTTAGCATCTGCAGTAAATTTTCATCTCTTCTTGTCAGCTTGGGGTATTTGAAATGTCAGAATCTGGCCTCAAAGCAGTCTCAAATCCGAGCGAAATGTTTTTAACTGAACATTATTCTGATTCCGAGGTCTTAGCTGGATTTGCAGTGACTGTGGTTGTTGATGGGTCTCAAACTTTTGTTTTGGAAATTCAGGTATACTGTAATTTCAGTTCCACGCCCTGTTAACAACTAAATGTTTGCCGTTTCTTTTATGATTACGTTTTTTGTTTTCTTAAATATGCCTGACATGATTCTATGTTGTATGACTTGTCTGATTTTATTTTTTTATATTCTTTTTTCATTGCATAGTTTTCATCAGCCAGAAATTTAGCACCAACTTAGAGGGTTTGCCTGACTTAATTCTGTGTTGGGGAGCCTTCATTAATGTGTATTTTATTTATTTATTTATTTATTTGAAAAGGCAATTTTATGGGAAGCATTAGATAACTTATACGTGCAGTCCTACCATAGTATTTATTATAGGCGGCATTACCTTCACGTAATCAACCGTTGTCATTTACCATACCTAACATTGTAATTTTGATCTTAGTTTTAGGTAGTCACCAATGTTGAAAATAACGCGTTATGAAACCCATTATATTGCGTTACATAACCTAACAGAGCCCCAACGCTACGTAACAATTGGAAATAACTCAATGCACCGTAACAATATGTTTTTTTATGTTATTTTAGTTATATTACGTAACGTTACTTTAAATTACGTTATGTTATGTTATTTACAATTATTTTTTTAGTAATTTCTATATTGTTGTTGATTATTATTTTGATTATTAGTGAATTGCTGTAATTTTATTACTTGATTAGTTGTTGGCTTGTTTGATTGTTTGTGCAATTGTTAACTTGTTAATTTGCGATTGTCTTCTTGTTCGCTTATAATTCATCTCCGATTGCTGAAATATCTTACTTGTTAATTGTATTGAATTTTTAATTGAACTGAAATCAATAATTACAAATAAGATAAATTGAACATTACAAAATATAAATTACAATAATAATAATAACTGGAATTGAAATGAAAATTTGGAATATTATTTTCTTGTTTAAATGATGACTGGAATTACGATTGCAGACTTAATATAATTTATGAAGATAAATGTGAAAACTATTGTAAAATTTAATATAAAATTAGAATATATTATGATTATAAAATCATTATATTTATATTTTTTAGATTTTTTAAATTTATATTTCAATTTATAGAAATTATTTTATATAGTTTATCTTTATTTTTATTAAATAAGTAGGAAATTGCATAATCTACGTTATGCGTTACGTTATATGCGACATAACCTAACAGAGGCAAAACGTTACGTTACCATTATTGCTATTTTAAACATTGGTAGTCACATCAGATTCAACTTTTTGGTTTATACCATATAATATCAGATATATTTCCCAAAAAAAAAAATATCTGTTTGGAAATATTGCAAAGGAGAAAAAAGATACAAAGGAAATCTGGTTAGTTTGGCAGCTCAGTAGTAATGGGAAAAAAAAAGATGAATTCATCTATTAAAATTAACATTTTTATATTTATTTTTTATTTTAATAGCACATATTTTTTAGCGTTCATCTACTGAAGGCAAATATCTCATAGATAGGAGTAATTTTATTTAGGATCTTCTTTAATATTTAATCAAATTTTTTCAAAAGATTTGGTTTGATTTTTTTCTTGGAGAACTTTTAGTTTATTGCAATGACTTGGCCTTAGTGTACCACTTAGAGATGATGATTTTTTGACAAAAATTCCTTTTTCTGAGAGAGATGCACATTGATGTGAGGCGACATGATTGTTTTACCTTTTCTGTTTCATAAGTTATTAAGAATAGCTCTAACATCTGAACCTCTGCTTGGTTTAGCATGGGGCACTAGTTAAAATCTTGTCGAGTTAGTTCCTCTCCAAACGATGTACGAGGTAATAGTTAAAATGTTATGAAGGATTGTTCCTGCCTTCTCGTAGGGTATTTTTAGTGACTTTCTAAGATAGCTACTAACAATAGTGCAATCCTTGTCGTGTTACTTGAGTAAGTTAATTTGGTGTCCTTGTGGAGAGCATGATGTTACTGGAAACAATGAACAAAAGAACATGAAAGTAAATGAAGAAGTCTTAAAGACTAAAAGGAGGGAAAGATATGGAATATGAGTAGATGATCATATATGCTGCGTTACTTTTTGTATATTGTGCTGACTATTCTGTATGTCAAGTCTGCAGCTAGGCAATTTATATTCTCATTACGCGTCCAGAGGAAAACTTTGGTACTTATTAGTAGTTTTTGGCTGACCTCTTTTCATGTATGCATGTCTTTGTCACCATCTTCTTTGTCATTCTATTTCATGTTTATTTATATCAAGGGTCTACTATGTAACATGCAGCTTTAGGTTTTAAAATATGTAGACCTTCATTAAGTCCTGTAATTCATTTTTTTTTTTCCTGAAAAGGCCAATACATTATGTTCAATAGTGCATGAAGCCAACTTTTGACTCTACTTGTGAGAAGAGTAAGAAGGGGCTCTTTGGCTGGTTTGTTAAACAGTTTTCTCCTCACAAATACAACTGAAAACTTGACTTGCATATTAAGTACCTTACGGTTGCTTTTGCACCCTCCCACTCTCCTTCCAAGTTCCAAAAAAATTTGTTGCATGATTGTGCAGGCATTATGTGCTTCTGGCTCATCTGGTGCAGGACATGTTGATGGTGTACGACAAAGCAGAGCTGACATGATAATTGCTGTAAGTAGTTTGTCTGATAAGAAATTACATCCACACAGACATCACCCCCTTACTTTCTTTTGGCTTGTGTTCTAATTTTCTGACTTGTCTGGCTGAGTATCAATTTGCACAAGGACGAATTCAGCTATTTACAAAACTGCCATAAAAAGGCATAAAACGTGTGGAATAGCTCAAAGAAAACACAAATAAATCAAAAGCATTCTTGCTATTACTTAAAACACGGAAAAGAAAACTTGGGTTGAAACTTAGAAAAACCTTATTAAGCAAAAATGAAGGGAAAAAAATAGCAAGGGGAGAGAAGGAGAGAGGGAAGGAGGACAAGAGGGAGTATTCATAACACACTCTGAGCAGCGGTATGCAGGGGCAAAGGAAGGTATGGGCAAGTGTTGACAACTGTCTACACTTGATGCAAAAACAATTAGCATGTGCATATGGTGCCTCCTTAAATTCTGGGGGAAAAAGTTAATCATACTTATTTTTCTTGCCTATTTATGAAATTATATACAATATTCAACCCTTCAATTTAGGAATTTAAGTATTCTCTATACTAATTCCATATCAAATCTGTTAAAGGATCATGCCAGTTTCTAATCTAATGGATAAAAAAACAATATAAAATTTGCAATTTCTTCCCCTCTCTACGGAATCTCAATTGGATGGAAAACATATGATGCATTTTTCCCTTTTTAGTTCTAATTTCTTCTATAGGAAGAAAAATCCTTCTCCTCTGCCATCATGCTTGAAATGAGAGGAAGAAAAAGAAAAATAAGAAGTGCAAAATTCTTTCTTATTCCTTATGTTTCGGAGACTAGAGCATTTAGTGAGATAAGTTCTTTCTTCTTTTAGATTTTCCCTCTTTTCAAACTTGCAATATAAAGTTTTAAGTGTGATTTTCCTGAAAGGATCTAGTGAGATTTTTATTCAAAAGAACAAAATTATAATATAAATTATGTTGAATCATTAGATCAATGAATAAAATTTAAAGAAACCAAATGTCAGTTAATTCATTTCTTTTCTTTTCATTTTAAACTATACATTAGATCTAGCATTTTATCACCCACCCTAATGAGGATCCATGGCTCCACCACTGCCAGTATGCATGTATGTTCTCACAGTTAAAAGTGTTGCTCATGGAAGGTTTTTTTTCCCCCAACATTGTTTGATGTGTGAATATAGAAATGAAGATTTTAAGTGTGTTTTGGAAATAAGGGAAGATTTTAGATGTCAATATTGAAAAAATTCTACATAAAAACACTGTTGAGCCTGTTGAAATCTCCAAGTTTAAACAACAACACATAAAATCAGAACTGACTTCTCAGACAGCACATCGGTTCTTTAGACTTTGTAATTGCACATTCACTATTGACTGACACAATACACCTATGCTATTAATGAAATTGTTGTATTACATTCAATATTGAAGGACTATCTTGGAAAACCATTGAACTATAAGTATCGATCTGAAAATTGATCACTCTAGAGAGTCAACCTTCCAATTATATCTTACTTTGAACAGTCTGAAAGTTATATTTCACTACTGATATTGGTCAGGTGTGGGATATAAAGTTTCAAATTCAGTTCAGTTATTGGCTAGTTGACTGATAATTTAAATCTGGCTGACCCATACTACTTTCTCTGCACACTAGTATTAAACTACAACTAAACATAGCTCGTGCGGCATAACCATTTCATTCTCTCGTAGAAGATCACAGCTTTGAATTTCCTCATCGACAGTGCAGAGGGGTTTTGTATAAATCTTGCAGGGGCAAACCCAAAAATGTATTACCAGCACAAGGACTCTGGATCACGATACACGGAGGCTACTAGGATTGTCTAATGTTTCGTGGAGACAGACTACGTCTATGGAAGCTGCGTATGGGCTACAAGCACTTTGTACCAATTTGATGTGTGATTCAGCAAAATCAAGAAGTTTCTTTCCCCCTTGTTGGGAGTTTTCCCCTACTATGGTGGATTCCTTTCCCTTGCTGAGAGCTTTCAAGTGAGTGTACAGGCCACTCTCAATAAATAAATAGATATCAAACTATTAATTAATATAAATACTTAATATAAAGCAACAGATCTCTATCTTATTAGGAACTAATACCATTGCACAGTGGTAAATCCTTTTTGCGTGTGAAAGGTCTGGGGCTCAAATCCTGCATGCAGCAGGCTACAACTTATTGTTAAAATAGATAAATGGACAAGTTCAATTTAGGAAAACTTGCTTGTGACTTTATGTTAGGCAGGTGGCAATTGTTGACCTTTCCTGTAAATATGATGGTCCTGAATCTCCAGGTCCAAGTCTGGGCCTCGGGAAGCATCCTGAGGCCATTTGGCATTGGAAGCTGCTTATGCGCTTGGAGCATCTAGTGCGAATAATCACTTTTAAGCCAGACTAGAGAGCATGTTCTGTGTTAAGCCTGTGTAAACAGGCCATATAATTTCTGTAGGTCCATTTGTTTTTCATTTCTGAATGCTCTCCAATTAAGCAGAGAGAACAGGAAAGAGGGAAAATCTAAAAGAAAAACCCTTTATCTGGTTCGCCATGAAAGGATTGATGGTTGGAGGGAGAGTACCCTAGAATAAGAAGGAAGAAAACAGAAAAATGAGAGATTTTTTTATTAAAATGTCTTTTTATTTGGTTTTTCTCCTCTTTTCTCATTTTCTTTGGGTTTTTCTAGTGACATTTTATTCCATTAAAAAAATTTAATGAATGCAGTTGCTTGAACTGGCTAGATTCGCAGAAGAGGAAAATGGTGAGTTCTTTTTGTTCCTTTGTTTTCATATATTCTTTAGTTGTTTCATAAAAAAATATTAAAGAGAAGTCTTCTCTTTCTTTTTTGATGTGATATAAGGAATACGACTGGCCCCCAAAATTCACATATCTACACGCAATTGAACACCACAACTAAGTGTGTCAAATTTTTTCAGTACCATAGCAATAATTTCTCGCAAAAAAAAAAAAGAAAAAAATGAGAGAAATTTTAGTAGCTAACTATTGAGAACAAATCACAATCGTGATATGATCCGCAACCAATCGTGATTTGGTTGTGATAAATACCATCATTGGAAAAAGGTAAAAACAAAAATTAGAAAAGAACAAGAGAATATTTGCAAAAAAAGAAACAGATTGACTCATCATTTTCCTCTTCTGCGAATATAGTTAGTTCAAGCAATTGCAGTGATTTAAAATAAATTTTATAGATTAAAATATATTTTTAAAATCCAGGAAAATTGATAAATGAAAAGGGGAAACCAAAAGGTGACATTTTTACCTCAAAGTGGTCTTTTTATGTCATTTCCTTCTAATTATAGGGCACTTCTCTTCCTCTCAGTTTCATTCCTCCAGTGGCGGCCCAGATCAAGGGTTTTTTTTTCCCTTTTTCTTTTCTTTTTTTCTCTCCCCCCTCTGAATCTCTGATTAATTAGAGAAGGTTTTAGAGAGGTGGAAAAAAAAGGAAAGGAACATGATTGTTTTTTTCTTTTTTGTAGGAAGAGGAATGGCTCTGAAACTGATATTTCGTGAACCATGCAAAACACTTAACACCCATAATGGGTTGTTGACAATACCCAGCCCTCTCCTTTAAGTTAAATAAAGGTCATGTCTGAGTTGTTTTCTATGATTGTTAATTTAATTGTTTATGTTCTGTATGGTCTATAAAATTTGAGTACAGCTTGTTGTCGACTATAAGGACAAGTCTTCGCCTGGATAAATTTGAGTACAGCTTGTTGCACAAATCTTAATGCATGAAGTAAATATTGGTTGTATAGAAAAAATACTTATAAATATCTGCCCTCTAGCAGCTTTTTAACCATTTTATTTAGCAAAAAAAAAAAAATTCTGGGTAAAACTACGATGAACTTGAACTTTCATAACTTCACTAGAGACTATCCTTAAATTTCAAATGTTGGGACAAAAAACTACCTAGAGGTTAGAACTTTTAGAATATCCCCCTCACTAGTCACTAAGGGGTAGCTAAGTTATCATGTGAAGATTAAAAGCCAGACCATGATAGAGCTTAACCTTGTGATATTGGTAGCTGATTTGGACACTTATATTAAGAAGTGGGCAAGAACAATTACAAAGAATAGGAGATTAACTACTCTATGATGGAACTTAAAAAGAGAGAAGTTGATGCATTTTAAGAATAGAATAATCAGGGAAGGTAGTTAATGTAATCAAGAAACTATGCAACTTTTGTTTCCTCGCTTGAAAATGCGTGGATGAATCTTTTGATCAGAAATTAACTAGATGGGCCAACCTCAGAAATTCTAGCTAAAAGTATTACTTCTTTGTTGCAGTATACTAAATATTGGCTAATAAACCGTTTTTATGTGGACCAATATCTTGTTGTTCTATCCCTAGATGATATGATATGTGTGTGTACCATTTCTCATTTGAACCAAAAAAGGCCGATATATTGGCTCAAAGGCGAGATATTTGGTGATATTCCGACCTCTAGATATTAGACAATATTTTAGCCTTGAGTAAGTAGTAATATCGGGTCTTTAGGGTCTTCTTTTGATTATGCAAAAAAAGAAAAAACATGACCTCACCATTTAGCTGATAAACTTGTAACCTATATATATGAGGAAGAGATAGAATTAGAGCTTGATTAGTAGTCTCAGGTCTCTTTTATCAACTGTTCCTCCATCTCGAGTGGCAACTGCGAAATGCAATACCGATTAGTAGTACTAGAGGCTAGTGATGACACTATATGTATTCATTTTGTTTTTATATTTTGAAAATTGGACATTCGATTGGTATATATTTTGATTCATTTGAGAAGATTATATAAATAGTAAGTTATAAATCAGCTCAATGCAAATTGGTAAGGTTCGTATCCCTTGAGTGCCTAACTTCTTTAAATATTTCTATGTTGTTATCATTTGAGAAGACATCTGTAGTAAATATCATGATATATATATATCAGGTATAGAATTTTCCTGACTGACCATTACGGAAATATGATATTCAAATTACCATTGCGACCGCTACCAGGTGGGCTGCATTAGATTTCCGGAGCATCTTGACTGTGCCAAACATAGTAAGGGAAATTCAATCTGGAATCAAAGGCCTAGGAATCACATTCCTTCATATCTGATACCGAATGGGAATTTTACCTCATATCGAACTCAACTTCAGGGATGTCTCACATCATGTGGATGAGGAGCTTGTCCCCTTTCCCTATAGATTAAAAAATATTATTAAATTACCAAGTACTATCTATCCCTTCTTTCCTACTGCTATCTTGCATCATTGAAAGCTTCTTGAGAATGAGGCCAACTGTGGAAGATCTCATCAGGAGTGCCAATGATTCTAAAGGAACCGAGTTTATAATATTAAATATGATAAGAATTTTATTGAGGAGGAAAGTATCCTCAGTGTTGGTTGTTCTCAGCTCAGCTGGCAAAGTATTTTGATGCAATAATTGACTGGAGGTTTTAATACAGTAGATGGGGAAAACATCAGCTAGCTGGATTATAATGGTGCCAGTGGAAGAAGAGGAGAAGACTCCAATTCGCATCATCTGTAGATTAATGTTAGATAAGGTTTTACATGTATGACCTGAATATGAAAGCTTTGAATGATTTGGATCTCTATGTTTACAATTGCCTGAATTTTTCCTTAACTGTCTCCATTGACGTTAATGTTTATTATATGTGTAATTAATAGTCACTGACCTTTTGAAACTTTTGTCTTCTTGAAGGTTCTTATGAAGCAGGCAGGTCTAAAGCTACATGATAGTGTATGAATCACAGTGCTGGGCTTTTCTCCCAATGTTTTTGTTTTCTACTTTTTTATTCTCCATGCCCGCAGAAGAAACAAGTAAATAGAATTAATTTATCATGTGCACTATCTGACACTCTGCTTAATATAGTAGTATAGTAGTTAATAATTGATTGAATCAATCTCTATTTCTGTTCATGCTGCATGTATGGTCAATGTGTGCATTTTGAATATACCTTTTCTCTCTGTTAATTAGAGGCAATTGTAGCACTTTTGCCTTTGACCTAAGGCTATTTCAAGAACCTTCTAGGAGAATAATTAGGAGCAGATGCAGCTTTACTTGTGTAGCACATGTATTGCACGGCATTTGGTTCAGACGAAAGCATAAATTTGCCAAGTGATTACAAATTCTGCAGTTTTTTCAGCACAGTGTTCATCCATGCATTCCAACAACCAACGTCAACCGCACCGGATTGGATATTTAGGATCAAATTGAAGAGGGCTAGAGTGTGTTATTGCTACTTCAAATTCTTTCTAGTGTTTTTCAAGGAGAACAATGTTCTTCTAGCCTCACTATAGTTGAACTTAATTATGACTGGATGAGAAGAGCCATCATCCCAGTTCTCTGCGTTTTGGCTGTATGAAGCTTTTCTGTTGCCTTTTCAGCCATCAAGCCTTAGTACATGCCCTTCCAGTTAAATTGACAGCATAATATAGGTTTTCTACTGCCTACTCCAGTTCCACTTTGGGCTATCTCCTGCCCATATAGGCCCTTCAACTACGATAATGTTATTCTTAACCGGTTAACGTGAAATTTTACTGGAAGCATGCAGATGCTTACAGGAAGGATTAGTAATCCCACTCTAGAATTTACTTAAGTGAATCAATATGAACTAAGTAGAACTAATAAGAACTAAGTGGAAGAGGTTTTAGAATCTAGGTTTATCTCTAAAAGGCAATACCTAGGATATTAAATCCACTGGACAATGGATACAACTCGATGAATATATCTGATTTGATCAGTTTACTATGAAGTCATGCAAATCAAATTATAATCTCTAATTATTAATTAACTAATTATCAACCAAAGTGTAGGCTATCAAAGTACATAAACTAAGTATGATCTATCAATTTCATGCAATTAATCAATTACTCCTGTTAATTAGATTAACTGCTCCAAATCTATTATTCAAGTATAAGCTGTCAAAATTATATCTTATTCTAAGGATAACCTATCAAAAATAACCTAAATATAAACTATCAAATAAACTATCAAAGATTTTCGATTATTAAGTAATAGTTTATCAAGATTTGATGTCTGGACTATTTATTTTATTAACCTAACTCATCTAACTATAGATGAAATTGAGATCAAATCATGTGAAAGATAAATAACCAAAATCACACCAATCACCTAGCTTTAACCCTAGGTAACAAATAAAATTACATACTTGTGGATCTAATCATTGCATAAGAATAATTATAAAAGAAAGCCATTACAACAAGTAAGCTTTTCATCCCAAATACTTGTAGAATTAAGAAGGAAAAATTTTTTATTACTGAAAGTAAGTTGTGGCTATGCACAAGTTGAAGAACTCAATAAACCTTCGCTAGATTTCCTATTTTTCAAAAACTAAAAATCTCCAATATCTTTACAAAGGAGGCTCCTATGTATGTGTATATTTGTGTGTGTGTACTCTCTACAAGATTTGTATGATATCACAAAAGTCCTAACTTGAATAAAACTCTAGGACAAACTCCTGACAACAACATCATAAGTTTTGGTAAAGTGATGGGTCTAATTGAATCCTCAAAACTAATTCAGTAGCCAGTAGCCACCAGTAATACCGTTAGTATTGCCACCGGTGGCTCTTACATAAATGCTAATTCGGTTTCTAGAAGTGTTAGTGTCACTGATGGGACCACTGGTGTCTCCTATGGAAATGTGTTTCAGGTTTCTAGAAAAGCGCCTAGCCATGACCCACCGATCGCTACTGATACTTGGACATGCATGGGGTCACTAGTGGCTCCATCACTCGCTCAGTATTGATTTTGACTTCTTTGACCTTCTTCGAGCTCCGTTTAATATTCAATTAGCATGACTCTTCTGCCATATCATAAAAACCTATAAATCAAGATAAAGAAATATATTAGCGTTCGTTTTAGCTCAGCATAAGAATAAATCTATTAATTCCAACTATATATCCAACAATACATGTATAGCAAATAAACCGGATAAAAAAGATGTAATAAATATGTAATGCACTTTTAGCCTCATCACCGGTGCATGCATGGCTCCTGTAGTGTTTGCTCAAACCACTGTCTAATATTCCTAATGCTGAAGGGGTATACATCCACAACAAAATGCAAGGAGGTGAAGACTTGCCCTATAAGATGGATCATATTCATCACGAAAATGTCATCATGAATGCTGCCTGTATATCTTATTAAACTTTGCCTGTAATAGTGTCATTGTTTGAAGCATTCTGGAATATGAAATTTCTGCAGGTTTACTTGACTGTGCTGCAAGTTATCTGAACTGAGAACTATAACTAACAAAGCTATAAAGCCAAGCAATTTAAGTTTTGTAAAACCATCTTTCCTTGACTGTCTTTGAACTTTTAATCCTTTTTCTATAGATCTTGTTAAACCTAAAACGCATTAATACGTTCTTAAAGCTTGGTACAGCCAATACAACATTTTTTATATTTAGATTCTTTCTAAGTAATGAATCTAATTATCATTTTCCGTAGAAAGCAAAAATTCTGGAAAATGGCGATAATAGATAGAGTAGGATTTTTAAAATTAGAATGCCTTGCTACTATAGAGTATTAGTTTTAACTAGCAAAAAATCCTCTGCTTATCTAAAGCATGTTTTAGATGGATGTATGAGTCCAAACCACCAAAAAAATTCTGTCATGTAAAACTACAAGCAAATTAATCGAATTAGGACATAAGAACTCCCTTAGTGAGTCACAAAATAAAAATTGGAGCTAGGAACCAATTTCGTGGCAAAATATGTCAACTGAACGAATACCATAAGGATCTTGGAAACTACAGTACTACACACAGTTATGGTCTTATTTGGGGTTTCCTGCAATCAAACACACAGCTTACACTGTTTAGGTGTATATGGAAAATTCTCAGGTCTAGGGGGAACAGTCAAATTGAAAGGACAGGCAAGGGCCTTGTCAAAAGGTTACCCCTGACATTTCTAGAACAGAAAATGACTTAATGATTAAATAGGGAGTTAGTTCCAGAAGTTATAAATTATATGAAATAAGTTTATGTAAATATAATCTTCATAGAATATTACTATGTGAACATACTATCAGTGTCCACTTAGTGGGAGAAGCCTATGTCCCTTTAGTAATCCAGTTTCTTGATTCGCTGGGTCTGTTGTTCGTTCATGTTTGTCTTGCTTTGGCTGCATCTGCATCTGCATCACTTTGTGATGTTAGCAATAGTTACCTGGTTAGGACTGTAGTTGCTCTATTTGCTTTCATGCAAGCCTACCCCTTGCTGATATCAGAGGATCTTAAAGCTTGCAATGAGGATTTATTTCCTTTTTACAGGCCATCTTTCTGAACGTTGTTAGTGGAATTAAGTTGACGGAGACGGCTGGAGACCTTGCTATAGCAGCCGCAATCTGCAGCAGGTATTTCCTCTTTTTTCCACTATCTACTTACTGATTGCTTCTTTTCTTTTCTTGTTCTTTTTGAACAATATATTGTTTCTTGCTAAGTACATATGCTGTTTTTCCCTTTAATGGGTCTTGCAGTAAACTCAAATTTATTGAAACGCTCTAAGTTGGTTTCGTGTGCTAGAGAGAAACTATAGGTCTTCCTCATTAGTGTGATGAGTTACTATCAATTGCTAAAGTAATAGGTTTTCGTCCCCATTTTCATCTGCACTCTACATATTACCGTATGACCCACTTTATATAAAAGAAAACATGAACAGTGTGTTCAAATGTCTGTAAATAATTAATATTAGTAGACTAGCATGTTATTACAACACAGATGCACTTGCTTCACAATTCTTGAACCAAGAATATTTCTTTATCATCCATTTTGTTCCTAGTGCAAGAAGGTTGAGTTCATAAGTTTCCTGAAGGTAACTCCCGCTTTGATTCAATTCAAATGTTTAGAGCTGACCTCTTATGTGTTTGGATGCAGGTAGGATATTTATTAAGTGAACATTCCAAATATAGAAAACAAACCCTTCAAAAGCACTGCCGATGGACTTGAATTCATTTGAAAATTTGGAACCATCTTCTTCTCATTCTAATAGTTCTTTTTTATCATGATTAATATATTTTACTGTTCAGTGGTCCTAACTTTTCATCCCCTATTTCACTTGTTTCCCGCAAACGGTCTCAAGTTATTAATTTTTGCTTCCTTATGTTGTTGACAGTACTGAATATCTTTCTCCTACCATAAGCTAACCCAGCCTTATGGCAAGGCTTATTTGCTGCACTCTATGAAGTATGGGCTCTTCTATGTGGGAACCGTGTCTTGTTCACATACGTACAGGACAGTAGAGCCTGTGTGCTATTTTAAAATTTGTTGTGCACCGCTTATTGTGTTCTTTTGTTGCATTTATAGTGGGGTGTATATGTCTCTGCTTCTTAAGATGCATATGATTGAAAAATATCTGAAACTTGTTGGTGTAAGTAAGTGTACTTTTGGAGGGGAATATAAACCAACTATGTTATATAAACTACATCAGATGTGCGTTTAACATGTAAACCTTGTGTTTGCCACCCTATTAGATGAGTTATTTATTGGAACCGGGTGTGGATGTTATGGCAATCACTACATGTTGGTAGAGGTTTCTGTGAATGTTTCCGAATGTGTAGATAAAGATACCTTTAAATATCCTGCCATTGACAAACTTGTATTACTCCTATGGTAAAAAAAAAAATGTGAACATAAGTTCGTGCATACTTTTTACCTCTTGAAGTTTATATGGGAGTCTTCTGTCTCTTTCAGTTTTCTGGAGTTTCCCATTCCGAATGATGTTGCATTTATTGCTGAGATTGGCTTGGGCGGTGAGCTTCGTACGGTAAGTAAACTATTTCATGTTGTTTGGCTTATTTCGTAAAATAAATGTTAGTTTTCCCCTGCTGTACTAGCACTATCCTTTGAAAATAGTTTAGTTGAATCAGTGTTTTGCTTTGTATTTGGCAAGTTTTAGGGTATATTAATATATTCTCTAGTACTTGCATAGATTCTAATAGATGGTTTTATTAATAGAGTGATAGATGACTTTTATTTGGGAACCTTGCCTCTTTTTTACATTGAGATCTTCACCATACAGCACTAATCTGGTTACCTTGATGATGTTTGTATTTATCTGGTACTTATCTTTTTACCTCTTTCTTTTTGTGTTTTTATAGATTTTTAGAATATAAGCCCCTGATGCCCCTCACAATATCATATTCAGGCATTAATCTTTCACAATAAACGGCCCAGTTTTAGTCCCTTGGCATCGTATTTGCTTCAAATCTAGTAATTGGGACTAAAAACAACCATAGACTTCTATTTTTATGGTATCGTCAACTTTATTCCAACCACCAATCCTGCCAAGCTCTCCTTCCGTCTGCAAAACCAGGTTCCATTTGATTATTAATTTAAATTTAGCCATGAAGAGAAAGGTACTCCTTAACAAGGTCCGATATACGATATCGGCAAAAAAGAAAATAAAGGAGAAGACATAAATTTTGTAAGTTACATTGATAAGAAGCACTAAAAATTTTCCAAATTTCTCTTGTTGAAATTTTGTGGAAGACCAGGCTTTTCTTGCTATTAGTTAGGCGTATGGTAAAATAAGAAAGTGGTAAAGGAATATGGTAGATATTAAAGCACCTACTTTAACCCGTAATAGCAAAATTTGGATGATTCTTAGGGCATGTTATTTCTTGAAAAGGCGGAATTGATGAGAGTATCAGGGAGATTTGAGAGAACAATTTTGGGAGAAAAACCATGATGGCACCTGACTTGTTTTGGGTTCTCAATGGGGTAGAAAGGTATATAAAGTATGAGTTTGGGAATTTAAGAACAGTGCAAAATGGTTTTGGTTCTAAAAAAAATTTAAAATTATTATTTCTTTAAAATTGAGATACAATTCAAAACTAATTTTTAAAACAAGAGGTTGTGGAAGGGAGCAAATGAGGGGGCAAAAGAAAAAAGAAACAAAAATCAAGAAAAAATATAAGTGATAATGGAAGAAGAGACAGTAAGGTAAAAATGCTAGCGATAGTTAGAATTTAAAAAAAAAAAAAAAAAGATTATTAACCCCCTAACCGGAGAGTTTACTCCCTAGTGTGCCTCATATTGTGAGGGACAAAATATCCAAATAAGAAAAATTGTTAGGAACTTCCATAAAAACTCAGTGTATTTTAAATTTTTATCTTGATTTTATTTTTGTTTATTTCTTTGCCCAAACTTTGGAAGTAATAGGTATTTGCATTTTACTTTTAATTGGAAGCAGGCCCTTGTTTTAGTTTTCTTTCACAATTCACAAAGCACTAAGCAGGTAAAGTTTGCACTAGTGAAGCTTGTGTATGCCTGCCTAGTTAGATTAATATTTCTCACAAATTAACAGATAATTAATTTGCATCTGATTTAGTCTACACACCTGAACACTAAACTATTGTAGAATTTCCCTGTTCCCCTGGATCTTCTTTTTTTTCCCTCTCTTTTCTCAATGTGAGATCAAACTTTAATTTTAGTGTAATATACTTTGATGCATTGAGTGCAGGTTCCAAGAATGGACAAGAGGGTCATGGCTGTTGCTAAGCTGGGGTACAAGAGGTGTGTAATTCCGAAGACAGCAGAGAAATCACTAAAATATCTTAATATGGATATCACTGTTGTAGGATGCAGGACCTTGAAGGATATGATCAATACTATTTTCCGAGAAGGCTGAGGATCTTGACCCCAAAAAATTGCTTTTATATTCATTTTCGTCCATTTTGTAGTCAAAACCGGTGAATAGAGGTGATGAGGAGTAATGTTCTGAAGTCATATATCATCCAAATTTGAAGATTGTTGTAATTTTGTTACTGTTAAAAGTACCATTAAATTTCTTAATCTATGGTAATTTATTCGAAGGCTTAAATTTGCAGCCCCTGTTAATTATTGTACAAAAAAGTTAAAAGAGGGGAAAAGCAACTCCCATTGTAAAGAACAAGCAAAAAAACCTGCATCTAGTAGCAAAACAAGTATTTGTAAGATGGTGAAGCTAGCACAAACTGCATCAGTCATCAACTTTAACTTCCTTTAACCTTGCCTTTAACTTGGTATGTTTATCATCTTTGCTGATAGAGGATCAGAAGTTGAGGATATCCTCTCTTCTCGTCTTGTTTTATGTTGGATTCAGCTTTGCTTGAATGGAAAAATCTGTTCCAAGTTAACGACTGCTGCTCCTAAAATGTCTTCAATAAAATGCTGCTGCATCTTCCTCATGGATAACAAAAAACGTTATTGCATTTGTTGGTTCCCTACAACTTGATAGGTAAGCTCTATTTAAACAATAAAATCATGCAACGTTCCATTAACGACAACTTAATTCAACTTGTAACTCAGTTCCTACAGAGTAATCGAGCCATATCCAGAGGCTACAGACGGCGATTATGATAACTACTTCCCCTCAAAACTTTTGAGCTAACATGGACTCTTAAGCAAGAAAAAAAATAAATAAATAAGTAAAGTGATTTGGGAATGATACAGAGATATATAATTGACCCTCAATATTGTACAAAGCTCATATCTACAAGCTCAAATTATTGTACCTAACTAAAAATTACATCTCTGATAGCATCTTGTATAGACTGCGAACAATAACTGGATTCTACACTGCACCTTGAACCCTCACCCCAACTTCTCGACCTGAGCTCCTATTCTCGGTGTTCTTGTCACTTGCTCCATCTTCCTTGCGCCGCTTCTCATCGTCCCCTTCCAACAACTGAGCTGCAGGTTGCTCTTCCTCCTTTGCATCGTCGATGTCTTTCTGGCTGAGGAAGCTCGGCTGGTTAGTGGAACAGAGTAACCTTGCCCACATCCTGTCAGTAATTACAACCTTGTTCTGTGTTTCTGTTATTCTCTGTAGATCAAACCACGGGAAGAAAGGTCAGTCAGCATAACAGGCTAATTGTACCAACTTAGAAACTACAGCGGTTCAATAATGGTGTGTTGTATTCTCATGAAATGTATATCTTTTTAATAAAGTGTAGGACCTTGTAAAGCATACCCTTTTTTACTTTCCCTTTTTTATCTTTTTGGTGGTGCTAGTTTTAGGACTTGAACCTAGGACTTCTCATAGCACATCCCTATCCCTTCTTCCACTGGGCCAGGTCTCAGTGGCAATACTTAGAATTAAATTATTAGCACTATTATGTGGACTTTAGGGTGTTCACTAGAAACAAGAAAAAGGAATGTGTAATAAAAAGAAGGAAACTTATTCAGGCACCATTGTATGGGTGCTCTACAGAAGGCCACACGATAAGGGCTAAAAGAAAACACAATTGAGTAGTAGTTTATTTACTCAGAACATGTAGTTTACAGAATATTTGACAAAACACACGACTCTAATCACAAAGAGAGCATTCCAGACACAGAAGAAGAATAAAAGCATAAGAAGCATCATAGTTTATAAAAGAAGCAACAAAATATAGTTTAGAGACTATTTGCATCAAAGGTAGAATATCCCTTTTCAACTTGTATACAATCCCTATCCTGTATCAACTTCAATAACCGCAGTTCATTGGTCACATCAGCAAAAGCTTATAAATTCTTTAGGGGAACCATATTCTACTTCCAAGTGCAAGCATGAAGGATCCTATATTCTACTTCCATGGTTTTGTTCAGTAGCTGATACAAGATTTGATCAGCCATTAGTCAAACTTCAGTTTAAGAAGCAGATTAGCTCATACTTAACAATGACAATATTTAGAACTTTTTAGTTTTATTTGTCCATTTCCACATGGCATTTGCAAAAAAGGTTGTGACGCCAATATCTTCACCTATAACCCAACTAAGCAAAATAACCTGACCAGCATAAGTTTAGGTATGTGTCTGATTTAACCACTCCAAGAATTACGAATCAAGATGTGGTAATTAGTAATTTCATAATTGATGTTATTTTCAAGTTCTGTTAACTTGATTTTAAATTCATCAGGGCTATCGGTCACATGTGCCACTATGATAAAGCCTTTGAAGATCGTGCAAGAGGATAGGTTCCGAATCCTGTTCATACACATCCCTATGGCCTTCTCTTCACCCAAGACAAAGGGCTTTACAGATTAGTTTATGATCAAAGTTCCAGGGATACGTGTCATAGACTGAAATACTAAGAAATGAGAAGATAAGTAAGCATGTATGTTACTCGTAAAGGAGGGTATTACTCACATAGAAAGGAATGTAAGCATGTCTTCCATTAACAGGTCCAACAGTGAATCCTGTGTACCCTGCCATTGCACCATGGATAGCACTATGAGCCAGCAAAGTGCAGTACACATTATCGGACGCATTGCTTGGGATTGCACGAATCATGTATGTTGGATCTGCAATTGGAACACCTCAGGTAAGAATTAGCACTTCGAGTGAACTTACCTTAACAGCAAATTAAAGAAGACTCAGTTTTAACCACTAACCTATGTATTTGAGATTTAAAACCTTCTGATTTCTTGTAAAGTGATCCTGTGCGATGCCAAAGAAAAGAATTAAGCATATGAAAGAATTGTGGATTCCATTTCTCAACTGGTGTTCTAAACCAACAAAAAAGTACAGTTGATAATTTGTAACGTACACAAATAACTAGGAAAAAAAATAAAGTACTGCCCCTATCATACAGTCAATGAACAGAAATATGGAGAAA
Source organism: Dracaena cambodiana (assembly GCA_036321105.1). Taxonomy (NCBI): domain Eukaryota; kingdom Viridiplantae; phylum Streptophyta; class Magnoliopsida; order Asparagales; family Asparagaceae; genus Dracaena; species Dracaena cambodiana. Next base: position 37,037,110 of record JAYEPQ010000013.1, read on the forward strand.
GTTCTTTCTTCATGTTAACTTTAGTTGTTGTGTGGTGAAGTTGCAATTCATGGAGAACATGCGGGCATTTTCAGTATAATGAGCTACATGTGAGAGGCCTGACCCCTCACTTTCAGATAAACACATAGGAGAAACTCTTTATCAAATTCATTGAACTAGAGCAAAAGAGGCATCAACAACACCAGCTGGTTACTGTGGAAGATAGGCGATTCCTTCCACTAATAAGATAATTTAACCCAAACATACCTTTATCTTCTGCGATAACCATAGCCCAATATCAAGGAGCAGCTTATTTCCAGACGCATCTTCATTATTGCTGGTACGCATGCTTTCAGCAATAAGCTCTTGCCCTGCACCCTCAGCAACGACAATCACCATATGCCCATTCTCCTTGAGGCGCTTTTCTATAAATTCAAGAAGCCCACCCTTGCCCTCAAGATAAAAGGGTGACTCAGGAATCAAGCAACAGTCCTAGTAATAGAAATAAAGAAAATGCACTCATAAGTTTCAGGAAAATAAAAAAAATTTACTCTGAAAACCAAAATTGGAAAACATGGAATTAGAGATTCAGGGCTAAGAAAAGAAAAGATTGAGTATAAATATTGTACATACTACATCTCGGCTTGCAAGAGTTGCATACATTGCAATAAACCCTGCAAAATTCAATCTTCTCAGATACTAAATATGGTAAAATTTAGATTAAAAATGATAATTTCTCAATGCACGTCGGTGTAATGTAAATATACATTGCAGATATAGGGTTTGAAACTAACCACTGTAGCGACCCATTAACTTCACTAAGCCTATACCATTCTCAACACTTTCAGCTTCTACATGTGCGGCATTGATTGCTCGTTGGGCCTCTTCCACAGCAGAATCAAAACCGAAAGACTTGTCAATAACCTGATCCCATGAGAAATAATTGCATAAGACAAGTTGCTGTTGAGAGAATTAGAGAGTTAATTTATCCTGAAAGAATATTAAACCTAAATATAATAAGTGACTGTAAGCAAAGTACCGCAATGTCATTGTCTATCGTCTTGGGAATGCCAGCAACAGCAACCTTTAGTCCACGCTTCTGGATTTCCTGCAAAATAAATGCTTACAATTTAATGGGAATAAATAAGTTGCAACATTCTTAAATCATCCAACACAAAGTTTCCGAAACATAATTTGTAGAAGGAACACTGCTGGATAACACTACGACCAAAAAGTTCTCTTTTGTAAGAAGAGAGTGAAAGTATCTGCAATGCACAAGTGCCTCATATGCGGGTTGCAACTTAAATATTGATTGTATTATATGACTATTGCACATGCATTACCTCAAAAATCACAGAGGCACCCTTCTGAGTTCCATCACCTCCAATAATATAGACCTGGAGGAAAAGAAAATTATCAAATTCGGACATCTGTTTCGAATCTTCTTGGCATGAGTATAATGAAAACAGAAAAGCCATCTTCACGAACTTATAGGCACGAGGAAAAAGCATTTATGATTATCAATTACCTGATTGATCCCACGATCTTGAATGCTATCTACTATCTTTGAAGTATCATGTCCACCTCGTGATGTGCTAAGAATGGTGCCCCCTCTTTTGTGAATATCATTAACAGTTTTGGGTGTCAAATCAACAGTATTACGAGCATAGAAACCCCTGTACCCAGTCTGCAACCACCATCCACATTAATTTACAATGCAGAATTTATTCTAACATTAATCAAGGGCAACATAATACCAAAAATTATGTTAAAGTATGAAATTGTCTATTTAGCATCTTAAGACTTGGCCTTGAAGGATGGATGAGTAACATTTCTTTCTATAAAAATTTCAGAACGAACCCACGTAAGACTCTCAAAGGTGAAAACACCAATGGGCTTCCCATGGCCCGGGGATTCAGAAGGTCTCTAAGAACGCCTGATAACCTCATCAGCGTACATAAGCATGCCACATACTCATGCACACACAATTATGCAAGGAACAACATGCATGAATCTGACCTGAAAACATTTAATACTACATACATATTTCCTCAAAAGCTGCTACAAGTTAGATTCTGTAATTAAATTACAACCAGTTACAAGTATGTAAAACCATGAATGTTTAAGAGTGTGAAAAAACGATAGATGCTGAGTGGTCAAAACATTTGAAATATCCAAGTCAGTTTGATTTGAAGTTACTTTTTCTTAATTAAATTTAAGACGTAGTCTACAGCTACAGGATGAAATTATTTGAAGTCCTACATGAGATCAGTTGTACTAAGCTATCACACTCCATGCTACAGGTTGTGAACTGGAGTCCCCATATTTATTCGGGATAATCTTACAAGTTGTATATACTCGTTATAGGTATACCGATTATTTTAGAAATAAAGTAGGATCCTAGTGATGATAAGTTATATAATCAAGTCTATTTATAAGTCAATAGCTTTACTAGAATCAATACTACACAGGAACATCAGAGGAAGCATAGCATGTTAAAATTCAAGTAGTTGTGAGGCCCTTCATAGAAGACATCCTCAGTTGAGGACATAAATTGGAACCGACACAATGAGTTGTCCAAGGAACAAGCAAGTTATATAATCTGAAAACGTGAGCCAAATGCATGGAACAAGTTCAAACGGAACCTCACCTCAATGCCAAGGACTCTAGTAACACCATACATGTGAGACAAGCCACACACAATCTCTCTAATCACTGTATTAAGCCCAGGGCACAGCCCTCCACAGGTTACAATGCACGCATGCACCTCGTCTGACTCAAAATACACCTGAATCCAGTCCAAAAAACACCTTTTAGGCATACTAAAACATTAATTCATATAGCTATAAATCAAACTCGTAAAATTATACAGCAGGTAACGTACCCTCTGGCGTGGCCCTGCACGTCGGAAATGGGTCCCTTTAGGACTGGTTTTATGAACCACAATCTACAGGACACAAAAGAATTCCATAAATTCAAAACCTTTGACTTAATTATGCAATCAAAAAGTGAAACCCAACTGATATTGGAGGTTAAAAACTTAAAAAGGCTCACCTTCTGGGCAACTGTATCATCATGATTGACAAAATATTGTCTGTTCGTTTAAAAAGGAAAAAGAAATAAATCAATTAATACTCGATTTGAACTAAATTCATCAGTTTTATGATAAAAAGAATTAGACAGCCAACATACTTGACAACTGAATAAGCTGGATTATCTTGCAACGGATTGGGATAGGTCTGCCAAAAGAAATTAACAAATATATAAGCCATAAATTTTATTCTAAGATAACAACAAAAGTAACTGAAACCATTTTTATAAGCTATCATTTGATGAATAAGCCAGAGAAGTTATCTACATAAATGATTCCAAGTAAAATACTTCAGCTTTTTAATCTTTTCACGCAATAGAATCAAACAAGAATTCCTTCCAATATCCCAACGCTCAATAATCGACAAATGTTCCGCTCAAAATTTAAAAAATAAATAAATAAATAAATAAATCAGTCAGAAAAATAAAACAAAATCAATATGAAATAAAAGAATGACTAAAACACTTGTGAGCTTCTCATGCAACATAATCGAATAAGAATTCTACTCCAAATGAACTAAAGTTCATAGCTTTCTACTGCAACCAAAAAAAAAAAAAAAAAATCCCAAAAAACTCTCAAAAAAATTTAAAAATTCAAGAGACTCACAGGCAAACCCTGAATATAATCGGTCAAGTGCGGGACATCCTCAAGCACGTATCCCGAGTCCCCATAAACAATCTTGGGCTCCAATTTCTTTTCCTTTCCCATCGTTCTCCCCGAGGAGGACCTCAGATTCGACGCCGACGACACTTTCCTCACCGACGACAGCGAGCTCCTGAGATCGAGCAGATGATTCAAGCTCGAACTTTTCGGGATCGAGTCCTGGCGGTCAGCAGCAGGCAAATTAGACACGGATCCCATTGCAACCAAAATTCCACCAAAAGAATCTAATCGTTTAGGATTCCCTTAGCGAGCTAAGGTTCCTATTTATAGGTGATAAAAATCAAAAGGTTGAGATTTTCTAATGAAATTTAACGAAAAAAAAACCCTTACGTTGGGTTTTTTTTGACGTTTGACAACAGCGATTGCGGGAACAGATACGTTGGCGGTCGATGGGGGTTATTTACGGCGAGCGCCACTAAGGATTTGTCTATTTGGACCCGAAAGAATATTCTGTCTGGATTCTTTCTGGTTATTTTAGGAGTTCAGTTACTTTTTTCGGAAGTTGGACACTTGTTTTTGAATTATTTGGTGGAAGCTTCTCTTTCTAAACTCTCTTGTGGCTTTGACTCCATAACCTTTGAATTATTGTTTTCTTTCTAATATTACAGTGTATGTGAACTCTTTATCGTCGAACCATTTGGGTTTTTTCTCATTGTAGTATATTTTACCGATTCGAGTTGACGAAGTCTTTACATTTGATAAGAATTATGACTTTATAATATTTGTTACGAACGATCCTTGAGAAATATTATTGATCTAATCTCTAATCATAGTGAAAATTACTACTATAAGCCGTTTCGACTTACGACCTAAACAGTTTTAGTATTGATAGATTATTTTTTTTTTATCCCTTTACATAACTAGCAAATAAAACTAAGTATTTTCCTTAAAATAAAATTGAAGACTCTGTTATCTAAAAAAAATAAATAAATAAACATGTTTGTCTGTGGAGAACGAATTTCTAAATACAATCATAAGTTCAGGTTCTTTGTTTGTGGTTTTTTATTTTCATTCCTTCATAGGAAAATGACTACTTTTATTTATTTTTTATTTGCTTTAACATCTTCATTTTGATTTAAATTTTTTTTTTTAAAAAAAAGCTTTTAACATAGACTTGTTAAAAATGTGTAGGCTACTTTATTTTAAGACTCGACGATGGAACTAATTTCCAGTAATTCATTCATTAATAAAAAGATAATAGAATAAAATAATTAATATAAAATAAGATCCGAAATACCCAGATCAATATGAAATACAAAATAAAGAAGACACATGCTAAAATCTAAAGACACATACTGATATCGAGACGGTATCTTAGTCTTCCGGTGGTGAATGGCAACTACTAGATCAAGATCTACCTCTGGGGGCTCACAAAGTGACAAATAAAGTAGCTAGGTTTACACTGTTGTCGTCCCTCTCACTGGAACCCTCTAAAGAAGCACATATCCAAGAGTAACAGAAATACAGTCATTTATGGAGTGTACAGTATCCTTTAAAATTCTGCTCTTTTAAAATTCTGCTCTTGTATTCTTATCATATCTTCTAGTAAATAGCAGCAACCACCATCTATTTAGCCGACATATGATCATCCTGGCACTTATTTCGTGCCCAGATTGAGCCAAAGGTTCAAATTGATAATTAGAGAGAATGGAAAATCAAAAAGGGGAAAAAAAACTACGGAAAAATGCACTATGATTTCAAGTCAATTACAACGATTTGACTATAGCTGACAATAATCTAATATATAAATCATCTACTAGATAGACACTGACAGAGTCTACACTCAAAACTATCTCAAACTTAACAACGACTCGTAGATTTATAATATAAAATTATAAAAAAATTACAAATAAGAAGTAATACTATAACCATAGATTTAAGCATTTGTTTGTTGGTTAGAGATATTGATGGATGTTGATCTCCACAAACCACGAACTAAACCTCATTCTTAAATAATAATTAAAAAAAACTCTTTTTATTCTGCAAATTTCCTCCTATTTTCTTCTTCTTTTCTCCAATTTTTCCGGACCTTCTTCATTGAAGATAATGACATATATATATACATGACTTATACCCTCCAAATATACCCTCAAACTCTTTTTAATCATATCAGTCGAAGTTAAATTTAAGGATCCAAAAGAAATCTTAATCCAACTTAAATTCCATTAAGGATCAAAAAAATCCTAATCCAGCTTAAATTCCATCAAGCATCCAAAAAAAATCCTAATCCAACTTAAATTTCATCATAAAATCGTCCAAAAAATACCTTCTCTCACGTTGCTCCGTTGGGGTGTCCATAGGCCCTTCAATGTTCCTTCGGTAAAATGGTTGTAATTTTTGATCCCAAAGTACGATTTGGGTGATCTAAATGTCGCTAAAATGAAGACATAAAACTCTACAAATTTTTCCAGTTCTACCCATAATCTTCAAAACTCCGTTTTAGTGATTCCTACTTCTGTTTCTTTCCAACTTTGAGAAATCATAACTTCTACGTTCGAACTCCGTTTTAGCCAATTTTGGTGTCCTTACGAGATATATTCAGAGCTCTATATTTTTGTAGTGACACTTCTCCTCATATCCTCATTGTATCTTCGTCAAATCAACATATCCATCATACTTGTTGTATTGGTATTTATCAACCTTGAATTTAATTTACGCTCAAGTACTTAGATCGAATCTTTGTAAGTTTTGGCATGATTTATCACACACACACACACACACACACATATGGGATTACTGTAGGTGAGTCGTCAGCTCAGGAAAAATCACGTGAGCAAGCTGCAAAAATACAGTAATCCAATAATTTTCCTTCAAAATTTTTCTAGAATTAGAATATCTACCTCTTTAATATTAATAAGATTAAATTTCAAGAATTTTGGAGTTTATTTACACTTTCATCAAGTGGACACAAAAATTTTATTCATTGAAAACCGTTAAAATTTATGTCCACTTGATGGAGGACCAAATCAAAATTAAAACCCAAGAAATCGGGTATGAATGAACCCTAGAGGGTCGAGATCATAATCCAAAAGAAAATTTTAAATTTTTTTTATTGGAGATAGTGGAAATGAACTACAGCTCAGATAACTTGCGTGAGCTGTCAGCTCATTTCCATTTTTCTCATATATATATATATATATATATATATATATATATATATATATATATATATATATATGAGAAAACGGGAAATACACAGGCAGTGAAGGGATTTCCTTCACCGCCGCTTAGATGGTCCAATAAAATTAGTACACGTGGCGTCACTTAAAATAACAAATAAAAAAATCCTCTCAACCGCCCTTTAAATGGCTCAACGTGTAATAATTTTATTGGACCACCTAAGCGGCGGTGAAGGAACTCCCTTCATCACCGGTGAATTTCTCGTTTCCTCTCTCTCTATATATATATATATATATATATATATATATATATATGATCAAAAATCCTAATGAAAGTCTGCAATTACTCGATATGTAATCCACCTTTTCATTGTCCTGACCGCATAGAGCACATAAATTAGTCCTTGACCATCCTTACTTCCAAATTAAGAACACTGTAATTTGTACAAATGGATGGACTAATTAGAATAATCAAAAGCATGTTGACTTTTAAACATAAAAAGAAAGAAAAAGACTAGGGGAAATGACATGAGTGGTCACTGATGAATCCACTTCTTATTCACAAACAAAAAGGTAAGAGCGGGCTTTATACATATGGTTGTGATAAAAAGCTAAACTTTAGATTGGAAGCCCAATGCACAAAAAGTTCACAATTAATTTACTTTATTTTAGGTTGAAATGAATAGGAAATAGTAGAAATAAGACTATTTTCACTATTTCAGGTGTACGCTCGATCAAAACGGAGGTTAGAAGTTATTTCTTAATTGATGAAGTGACGTTTATGTGGCACTTCACTATCAGAACTTTTTTCTTCATACTTTGCATTTGAAAGTGAGTTAGGAAGTAAAGGAAAACGATAAAAAAAAGAAAGTATATTTTTATTTACTTGTCATCATTGTCTTTCAAAAATTATTCCTTTATTCCTAATAAATAAATAAAATAATATAAATTATGTTTCTTTTGATTAATTAAATAATAATCCTTCACTTTCTAATACATTTTCTTCTTGCAATATATTAGCAAACAAACATAAAAAGAACACTTTTTTTTTTACTTCAATTTTGAAAATTACTTCTCAATTTTTTATTTACTTTCACTACTTTCAACGTGCCAAACACACCCTTAGGGGAAAAAAAATCTATACTCTGATATGTTGCTTAACTAAATTTCTTGATTGATGTGCTCGTAAGCTAGAAAGTTACCAACTAGGCTAATGTATTTTTAAGATTCAACATTAATTTTGTTCATACAATTAGAGTATTGTGTAATTAGGGGAAATAAAAAAAGATAGTTTTTTCTGCTAGTCAAAAAAAAAAAAAAAAAACATAGTTAGCAATTTAGAATTCGAAAAGGCAAAAGCTAAGAACTTTCACTGTATTGCATCTTGTTGCCTTTTGGATCTATGACAAAAAGACCACTTACATCAGGCACACAATAAGCTGTCCCATGACTTAAGCTTTTTTTAAATAATGAAATGAGATAATCTCATGATCATCCATTTTCATTTTCTTTATTCTTAAGAGGTCAATAAATTTAAATAATATTGAAAGGAAACAAGGCTTTAAGAATAATATTACTATGGTATATAATAGAAATTTGTTGCTCGGAAATACTTTTTCTTTAGGGTTGATTATAGAAACTATGCCGGTATTATTGGGGATTGTTTGGCGGGGAAAATCCGTTCTTTTCCATTCCCGAGAAATTAAAATAATATAAGAGCTTAAGATTGCTAAAAATTAACTACGAGGTTCTCTTTTTCTCTCTTTTTATGCATATTTATATGCCAAAAGAGTTGAATCACTTTTCATTTTAGGGTATGATAGGAAATCATTTTCCTTTCATGATAGATTTGGAAATTCTTAGTAAAAAGATGAAACTGGGGTTTGATTCAAATACCCAAATTATGGTAAATTGTGATCATAGATAAGAAAGTAAAATCCTCTTTTAACTAAAGTTGTTCTAACTGTTTCAGTATGATTGTAATTCTCGTGATGTAAAGCTGTAGAATAGTCTTGCATTTTGCATCCCACGCATAGCTACAACTTAGTTTTGGATGTGCCTTAAAACGGATCAATTCATTAGCTTGGCATTTTACTTTTTTTATGAGTTATTCGTGAAAATCCATTATTAATAGAATCTTTTAATCAAAATTTTCCATCCTACGGTGCCCTTTTATTAAAAAAAAATTACAGAGAGACGCAGTGATAGAGAATATAAGTGCAATATTTTTTTATTTATTTTTTTTTACACTTATATCGCCCAATATTTCAAAATAAAGTATCAGTGATAAGCAACAACTACATCATAACTATCGCAATTAATTTAACCATTATTAATTTCTATGATGAGATTCGTACAAGCAATCTCACCGTAATAAGAACCGGACGAAATGGACACCCGACACTGATAAGCTATTAGACTATTATTATTATTATTATTATTATTATTTATACGTTCAAATTGAGAGGCGAAATTATTCTTTTTCTCTTATTAATTTATTGGGGTTTTTACATATCTGTCCCTTGAATTAAAAATTATAATTTAGTCTCCCAACTCTTCATATTTATAATTTAGTCCCCCAAATCCTTTAAGTTAACACAATTTAGTCCTGGCCTTATTTTTAATCCGAATTTTCCATTATACTCCTGATTTACTTCACTTTAGTCATTTCTTTTTTCTTGCTCTTCCCTTACTCTTCTTATTGGATTCCCCTCTCTATTCTTCTCCTCTCTTTTCCCTCCCAATTAATTTCTAAAGTGAAGTATTTTAGGGGAACCCAATAAGAAAAGGGAAGAGAGAGAGAGAAGAATGGTGAGGGGAATTTAAGAAGAGGAAGAGAGAATAGAGGACTAAAGTGAAGTAACTCAGGGGTACAATGTGAAATTCGGACTAAAAATATAGCTGGGACTAAATTATAGTAAGTTAAAAAATTTGGAAACTAAATTATAAATATGAAGATTTGGAGGACTAAATTCTAATTTTTGGACAGATATGTAAAAATCCCTAATTTATTTTTCCTAATGACACCAAACTAAGTCCACTTAATACGGACCGACCACATAATGACATAAATCTGTCCCACCAAAAGATGTTTTCCGTCACGTGATTCACATGTGCCTTGTGGGAAACTTTGGTGACGGCTGCAAATTTTGACTCGGCCATCGATTTAGAACGCACCAAACTCTAATTTAAACCGTAAATAAATGGAGTTTTAAGGGCGTTTTCAGTGGGAATTTCTGGCTTTTTCGTGGATGCGTCCAACTCCAAATCCAGGAAACTTGGGGACCATTGAAAACGAGTTCAATAGTTTTCAGGCAACCACGGGATTTGACTTCTTTTTTTTTTTAATTAAAATAGTCATCGGAGAAAAAAGAAAGATTACTTTTTCCTATGAATCATGGGTTTAGTCCATTCCTAGAAATTTTTTATTCTTATTTTTTTTCAATTTTTGACTGTAGATTTGTGGTGTCGTGTTGCTCTCTAGAATGTTTCCTTATCTACGGTTTCTTGGTAGCAAAGATTTTAGTTTCCAGATACGAAAACTTATGGCTTAAATTTAGCCATTCGAATTTTCCAAATCTATGAGCTTTCTTTCCAATGAATATTAGTTTTGTTATTTTTACATTAGCTCTTTAATTTCATTTTAAATTCAATATCTCTCAATTCTTACCGCAATTTTCGAGTTCTAGTGCATTTGAAGGAATTTCTTCATGGTATTCGGGGCCAATATTATAATGCAAAATATTTTTTGTCAAACATCATCACATTTTCAAAGTAGTGTTTTTGTGCTAGAGATTTCTACATAAAGTTTCTAATAACCTTTTTTTATTATTATAAATTAGACAGTTTAATAAAGGGAGAGGGCTCGAAGGAGAGAGTGAAATCGTGGGGCTAGAAGGATGGTCAGAGGGGGTGGGGGTGGGGTGGTGCGGAGAGGAAGTGTGGCAACAAAGTACGGAGGAGTTCGTTTTGAATTAACGTTTGAACATTAATAACTTTGAGCAAAAATTATAATATATATATATATATATATATATATATATATATTCACTAGTTCAAAACTGTAAATTACGTGAATAAAAAATGCTTTCAAAATAGGAACCATGTAAAGAAAAAAAAATTAGTCACACGTCAGGGAAAAAGTTGTAAAAGTATGGGTTCATATAAAATTGTTTATTCAAATGTATTACTTATGTAATAAGAAGAAAAGCTTCCTAGCCTCAAGTTCGTTTATTTATGAATTGTTTTCCTTTTAAGTTTTCAATCTATTTAATTTTTGAGGTATTTACAGGTTTGTCTCTTAAATCTTTATAAATTATGATTTAGTCCTTCAAATCTTCATATTTAGGATTTAGTCCCCCAAATTCTCTAAGTTACTACAATTTAATCCCTCCGTTAGTTTTTCCGTTCAAATAAACGACAGAATTTATTTTTTATTTATTTAAAATAATGAAATGACTTAAATACCCATATGAAAAAAAAGGGGGAAGAATAGAGAGATAGAAGAGAAGAAGAATGGGGGAAGCCAATGAACCCAATAAAGAAAATGAGAAGAGAGGAGGAAGAGAGAAGGAGAAGAGAGGAGGTAGAGGGAAGAAGAAGAGATGATGAAGAATGAAAAAAAGGAGAAGAGAGGAGAAAGATGGAAGGAGAAGAGAGGAGAAAAAGGGAAGAATGAATTAAGGAGGGGTAAAATGAGAAAATCATGTCAAAAAATAAACTGGGTTAACGAAAGTTAGGGAGGGGGACTAACTTAAAGGATTTGGGGACTAAATCCTAAATATGAAGATTTAGGAGATTAAATTATAATTTATAAAGATGTAAGGGGACAAATCTATAAATACCTCTTAATTTTTTTTTTATATATGATTGAATATTTAATATACGGCTTTTCTATTTCAAACCAATATAATAGTTTTTAATCTGTTCACAACAATTTCCAACCATTTAGTATGGTGGGAGTTTTGTGTTTTTTTTTTTTTGGGGTGGGGCGCCAGTGAGGTGTGGTAGGGATGGTAATTGATGCATTCACGGACTAAATTTTAATCCGTCCTATACAAAATTTTAAATTAAAAATAAAATTTTTATTTTTCTAATTCAAAATTTTATATAAGAAGGGCTAAAATTTGACCCATTAACGCGTCCATTACCATTCCTAATGTGTGGTGGGGATCGGGGGAACGTGGCAGTGGGGACTTACATTGGGAGTGGTAGAGAGAGGGTTCAGAGGGGTGGGCGGAGGGGGGATTCCAAGGGGGGAGGCGGGGAGGGGGGGTTTCGAAGAGTATATTTTTGGGGAAAAAAACAGGTGTTCTATTAGGAAAAGCTTATGTTTCTAAAATTGAAAGGAAGTGCCCTCTCAGGGAAGCTGCACTTAAATTTTTTAGGTGTGCCTTAATTTCCCCTCGGCCGTGATCTATAGTTTGGGCTTCTGGGCCAGTTTATTATCTTAAACGCCGGCCTCACGAAAAGTTTGGAGGGGACTGCAATTTGCGATGAAACGAATTTTAACCGGGCTAAAACGGGTCAGATCTGAATTATGACCCGTTTCGTTAACTGGGTCGGGTTTCAATTGGATCCTATAAGAAACAAACCGGCATTTTCCTCAAGCTCTTCAGGGTTTTTAGGGTTCTGGTCGCCCCAATCGCAGCAATGGCGGGCGCCAAGAGAAAAGATCACCAGAGACAACAGCAGCAACCGAAAACTCTGCTGCAGCACCGCCAAACCCTAGGCACCGTCGACGACGACTCCGTCTCCAACTCTAGGAAGCGCTCTCGCGCTCCGAAGCTCCACCAGCGAGAAGAGAAGGCAAATTGAATTTATTCACTTTGAATTTTTTCAGTCCTTTAGATTTGTATCAACTGATGAAAGTTTTGATTATAATCTCTCGGCAGTTGATTTCATCGAATTTGAGCTCGAAGATTCTGGAAGAAGCCCGCAAGCAGCAGAGAGAGATCGAGCAGGAGGCCGACGACGGGCAAAAGTTGACGGCTTTCTCTGCTGTGACTGAGAATCCTTCGGTTGCAGATGAGGAAGAGGAGGATGTTGATGCCTTCGATGGGTTCTCTGAGACCCAGAGCGTGTATGATGGCGCATTGGTAAAAATTTGATCTCTTGCAGCTATTCGTGTGGCAAATGGGCGTTTGTTATTAATTTGTTTCTTGGTTTTGGTTTGAAGCAAGAGATCGATGAGGAGGATGAGAGGGTGCTGGCGAATTTCATGTCGGAGAATGCTGGCCCGCAACTGACCCTTGCTGATATTATTATTCAGAAAATTAAAGAGAAGGATGCTGAAGTCAATTCTGGTTAGTTTTTCTTTTAGCAGATTACTATTATTCTAAATATTATGCTTTAACTTTCAACTGAGCATCTTAACTAGTAGCGTGGTTTCCACATAGGAAAAAGAAGACGGAGAATGTGAGAATGCCAATGTATACGACATTAGACTGTAAATTGCTCTAATTTAAAGTTGCTATGTGCCTCAATTCAAACCAAATTCAAGTGGATTTGTGTCGACAAAATTGTTTTCATGCTAAAATTATTGAGAAAGCTTCTTAACTGAAATTAAAATTGTCTTCAAATAGCACAATTTTCCAAAAAATAATTTTCTTTTCTTAATCTACTTCGTGGGATAATAATTCCCAAAGTCGACTGATCTGGACTTAATAAGTGCGTTTCTGGGTTGGTGGAGGGATGCAGACTTGTCAAGTTTGATTCCTATTAATTTAATCAGGAGCAACCATACATAGGATTTGGACTTGACTTGGCAAGTCCATATCCCTGGCAGAATGGATTTAGACTTGCTAAGCTTGGATTCCTTGCAGTTGGGCTGATATACACAGATACTATGCATATAAGCTCTCTCTCTATCTACCTCTCTCTCCCTCTCTATCTACCCTCTCTCTCTTGCTCTCGCTTTCTGTCTATCTACCTTCTCTCTCCCTACTCCATTCTCTCTTCCCCTCTCTCAATCTCTCTCCTTCTTTATTGTTCTCTCTCTCTCTCTCTCTCTCCAACTGTCCTCTTTATACTCTCTCCCAACTGTCCTCTTATACTCAATCTCTATCCCTCTCTCCATCTACTCTCTCTTAGTATCTCCTTGCTCTGTCCCAATCTCTATCCCTCTCTCCATATACTCTCTCTTAGTATCTCCTTGCTCTGTCCCAATCTCTCTCCCTCTCTCCATTTACCCTCTCTCACAATCTATTCCTCTCTTTATCCTCATCTATTTCTCAACCTTCAACACCTCAATTCAAATAAAAACTCTCAACTTAAACCAAATTCCCTCACCTCAAAACTTATTATATTAATATCATTCTATAACTTGTACCATTTGGCAACATAAATATTGAACAATATCATAAAAAATATCAAGAAATCAGATTTTAACAAAGCATATAAAGAATAAATATAAATGAAGGTGAAATATGTTTCATTATGAATTTGAATTCAAATAGAGTTGACATGTTGAAAAATTAATTAAAAAATATGAAATTGAAAACTAGTCTAATTATCACTACCTTTGTTCCAAAATATGCAAATTATCACAATAGTTAAGTAAATTGAAGTGCAATATTGTACATGAAAATAACACTGAAAATAATAATGATAATTAAAACAAAATACTCATTTTGCTTTTGAGGGTGTTGATGACGGGTGGAGGAGTTTATTGAGGAGCGACGTTGATGTGGCAGTTTTGGAAGCATAAGCGATGGGGAGAGATTTTTAGAGATGATTTGAGGGGTTTGAGAAGGGAGAGAGGCGCCTATGAGAGGGAGAGAGGGGTTTTTGCTATGAAGTATGGACACTAATGTAGGGCACATATATGATTCATGGATATAGGGACACGACAAAGTCTAAAAAAGTAAGAAAAAAGAATGCAAGGTATGGCGATAAAATAATATGTGTATTTATGTATGTGGTATATATAATGTGCATCAAAACCCTTAATTGTTAAAGTCATTTTCTGTTCAAAGTAGAAAAAAAAATCTTAATAATTTTAAAACAAACTCTAGTCAAGTAATTATATTAAAAAAAAAAAAAGAATTCAATCTTTGTAGATAATTTAAATATTAAGTTTTTAATATAAAGTTTTTGAATTTTGAAGGCTCTATCCTTGCATGACATTTGGACCTACTAACTTAATATCTCTTTTATATCAATTTTTTCCCATCTTTTTAGGTGATTTACGATTCTATAGTGTTCAAAATACGATCTCTATGACTTTGAAAGAGGACACGATCCATATACATGATTTGTATGTTTTTTTGAAAATGGATACTGCTTTGATAAGTAGGTTTTTAGTTTTTTAAAATCTAACGTGGTTTTGATGTGTATGATATATATCTGCAAGTGTCATGTAAGTTCAATGTCTGATATGTATGTGTCATGGGCACGACATTTAATTTGAAGTGTGTTCTTTATAGTATTTTTCAGAAAGAGAGGGGTTTGAGGGGGTTTCGAGGGAGAGATGGGTTTTAGAGAAGGGTTTGAGAAGGAGATTTGGAGAGGAAGAGTGACTTTGAGTGTGGGAGAGGGAGAGTGCCTGCGGGGAGAAAGAAGAGAAGAAATGGGGCAATGGCTAGGGTTTTAACGATGGAATTATAAAGGATTAAATCTGAATTTTACAAGTCCAGACTCATTACTCGACGGATCCGGACTTGACAAGTTTGGAAGTCGATTAAGTTTGAGTACTAACTCGATTCTGGACTTGTCAAGTCTGGAATCATCTTAGGACACGACTTGGACTTGACAAATCCTGATTAGTCAGAATTGGGATTATTTCTGTCCTGGGTTGTTATACAGATTTTTTTTAAAATTATTTTTTTGGAAAATTGTTCTTTAAATCTTATTCTTGGATCTTTTTTGAAGCTTTTGGTTTATCTTTTAGCGAGCCGCCGAGCCTGCATAGAGTTAAACCAATAGTGTTTAAGGTAGTTTTAGCTGAAGTATAACGCTATTTGGTGAAGAGTTCTTTACAAACTATTTCTTCTTTCCCTTGTCGCATTCCTATTTTTAATATTTTATAATCCTTATCTTTTCTAGACCTGTTCTCTTTTTTAGTATTAGTTTTTTGTGTTTTAGTTAATTTTTATTTAGTTACTTAGTTAATTTTTATTTGATCTGTCTTCTCTAATTTCTTCTCTAATTTCGAAGGGACTAGGTGTGAATATTTTTGAAGGGAATATGATAGAACATGGTGCCAATGAGAGAGCAAAATTTTGTTGTTTTGAAAAAGTCTAGATGCTTAGAAAAGTAATGCAGACTTATTGGCTAATGTTTTCCACGTGTTCCGCTATCACATATCACCCAAGCCATGCCAACTCTATCATGATCTACCCCATTATCAGTGCCACGCTATTCTCATCAATGCCTGGCCCGGTCTCTGCCACCACACAGGCTATTACTACTTGCTATCACAACTATTAACCTTATAATTTTGTATTTGAGTGCCACCATCAAATTTGCATCCATTGATGAGGGTGATGGAATTCCATCAACTACTATTTGTGATACCATGGATCCATTTATTGCCCTTCATTAATATATGATCACCACAACTTTTGTGTTCCCACCTTCTATGTTATGCCTACTTTGTTTTTAAGGATTTCGTAACGTCTATTACATAATTCTTTTCTGGGTGGTAGTTATAATCAATCTTCATGCTAAGGGGACATGCCAACAGTTGGTGATTATCATTATGGATTCCACTCGCTCCCAAGTTATAAATGTGGGTAGAAGGAGTATAGAATTTCCATTTGATTGCTGAAAATTTTCCTAAGTTGATGATGAGCTGTTTTCAGTGGAATATGATATGTAGGATCACTTCCAACTGTAAATTGGAGTGTTCGTCTGTGTCCTGTGCCCTCCATGTATGACACTTACAAATTTGTTTACCTTTATTAATTGAAAAAAAGATATAAGAGGTGATGTATATTAGGGCACTCTTTTAACAAGACTAAATGTTTTATTGATCATTTAACATTTGATCTATTTACCTTTTTCGTAAGGAAATAACAAATTAAAAACTTATTGCTTATAAATAAAGTTAAAGAATTGCATATTATTTTTATGAAACATATATTACCATGCCCCCATTTCTAGATATTATATGGATAACTTAGACACTTCATATCCATGTTGAAGCATAACAGTCCACTGTCTGTGTCTACAAATCGTAGATAGAGGAAGCAATGACTTGATTGGGGCTAGCTAGAGCAAGGCAACTTTAATGTGCTTTAGATTGTGAAGAAATGAGTTCCGTTGCTGTGAGTACAAACCATGTCAACAACAATATACAAATTGAAGTCTCCATTCTGTTGCAACTTGCAACTAACTCAAAGCAACGTGCACAGCTTGTAGTTAACCTGCATGTGGCAGAATTCTTGTCGGGAAAAATGAAATAAATTTAACAAAATACAATAATTAAGAATAACAAATGTAAAGAAATCATGAGAGCTGTAAATGGGTAGAAAGTCTTAAATTCCTATGCAGTGCATAATAATAATGATCATCTTTGATGAATACCAATCATTTACTAAGTAATGATAGATGAAAATGACGTGGGCACTAACTTGGTTATATGTGAATGGTTAACAACTTAACATATATCTAAATTAATGAAAAAAATATGAATTAACAACTAAAGAAGCAATGATAAGTAACTGAATGCATACATAATGAGGTCCATGTTGTGTGTCACCAAATATGCAGTCACACATGGTAAATGGCAAATGCAACCACATACCTTGGTGTGTGGACTGATTAGACCCTTTGCTAAAAAGCCTATATAAGCCTATATAAAGGGCTGGCTTTAGGGTTTAAGAGGTTGTTTTTTCATTGAACAATAGGCTTTCTTTTTATTGTTGCTCTTGTTATTATTATTAATATTTTAATCATTTTATCATTCATCATTATCATCATTTTGGTTGAATATTTACTGTAATATGATATTTGGGCCTGCTAAGAGTTGTTTCGTAATAATTCTTCAAGTTATTTCCTTCCTTTCATATTTCCCCCTTTCTGTTTTTTAATCTTCTCCTCTTTTGTAATTATATTTCATTTACGTAGCATGTTATAGAACATTGTGGTAGTAGATTGGTGGAAACTTAGGGATGCTGGTGCAACCCATGGAACAGATTGGTCAGTGTAAGGGCTAGCCCAATTAGAATAACACACCTTGATTTAGATAGACACTTCCAGCTATCCAATTTACAGTACATTTGGAATGATGGACTCTAAATATAAAAGCTCAAAGTCATGCAAGTGAAAATGAACAGATTTTCAATGTTCTATTATCAGAAATTTGGCAAGGGGAGAGGGATCAGATGGGTAAGGCAAGGCGTCAAAAGTGGCTAAGAAGTCCAAAGATAACTGGAGTCAATAAATATCACAGCGTGATATATTCTATTTATTGTAGTCTCTTTGTCAGAAACCTCACTTAGCTATCTTAATGAAGGAACTGGAAGGTAGACAATCCCATAGTTTGAGCACATGATTAATAATTGGGATCCAAATATGTTCTATCCTCAAGGAGGAGAGCAAAAGGTCATTTTCGATGGATCCATCTGTATGGTAGTATATTGAAGTTGCTAGAAGACTCTAAACAATAGTTTTAAATAATTGGCAAATGCCGAAATATATTGGTAATATCATGTCAGCTCAATACAGAATTATCCATTAAACATAGGTATCCGCCATCCATGCAGCTAAATCTCTCTTTCATTTGATGTATGAAAACATGCATCTTTGTGCGCAATCTTACTTTTCAATAGTATTGAAGAATTATCAAAAGCAGATCTGAAATTAAACAAAAAAAACTAATTATGTTTAAAAATTAACTGATTATCAAAGAATTGTCTTCAGATGTGGTAATCAATCATCAATTTGAGGTTGTTATGATGGATTAAAAGCTGATTGGAGATATTGGAAGTTGTCGAGCTCTTCCGAGCTTGGGTCGTTGTTGGAGGTTGTCAGAGAACTTATGTTTGTTGCAGAGATCACAGAATGGAGAACATTCATCCCGTCATGTTGGACACTCGTCACTGTCGAGTGTGTTTTTTTTATTAAACACTTGAATCTGGTCTAAGGCTGAGAAAACGAGGTTGAATGTTGTTAGTATGGATGGGTCGTGTGTTGGGCCTAGATTAGGTCTGGATATAAACCTCACCCAACCCATTAGTTATAGGTATGGGTTAGGTCTAGGATAGATCCTGATTTAATTTAGACCAAACTTATTCGATTTATATATTTTAAAAAAATTTTTTTTTATAGATTGATTGGGTTTAGGTCTTGATCAAGTCCAAGTTCAACTTGTTTTCTAGATGTATCCTCTTTTTCTAAAGCAATATTTTTTTATTAAATATTTAAAATTACCATTACATAATAGAATTTTCTATTAGATTTTAATTTTGGTTATGAAATCATTGACCATTAAAAAACTAAATCTAGATGTGTATATTTTTTAAACCTTTTTTTATTTAAAAATATAAAGCAAGCAATACGAACACCTGATATAGATGATACAATGTAACGCCTCATTTCCCGGAGAGATATGGAAACGGAGTGCATTACCGGCGGGCACGTGTAAGTCGACGTGCACGAGATTTATAAGTATGTAAAAGCAGAAATGAATGGAACTAAATACTAATTATCTACCAGGATTTTGGAAGTTAGTCTACTGCCATATAAAAGAGAAGATATACACGTCTAAGATAAAAAGTAACAAGTACAATACTGATACAAAAGTTGGAAATAAAGTTCCAAAGGGGTGATACATACTAAACCAATATAAAAGTGGAGGCCTATAAATCTACTGCTGCTTGGCCTGCTCTAGAAAGTACAGATTGTGCAATGGTGAATCCTCGCTTACATCTTCAGTATCTAAGCGTGTGGGGGAGCTCAGGGTCAAAACCGGCAAGTAAAACAATAAGAAGTGCGGAGCGTATAATATAAACAAATATGTTAGGTATGAGTGTGGATATGAAAGTATGCGCATGTGTGGAAAATATTAAATGATCAAGGAATGATACCAAGTAAGAATGTACATGCATATCAAGTCTAAATTAATATCTTATTTTAGTTTATATTTTGAACTAAATGGTGAAAAAATAGACTCGCATGTGATCAATATCAAGTATGAAGACTTATGCATATTAAGTCTAAGTTAATATCTTATTTTAGTTTATGTTTTGAACTAAGTGGTGAAGAAATAGACTCAAGTAAAATATGAGTTGATGTAAAAAAATATATGTGCATGTATGGGAAATAGTAATGATCAAGTAACAATATCAAGTAGGGATATACATACATATCAAGTCTAATTTAATATCATATTTTATTTTATATTTTGAACTAAATGGTGAAGAAATAGACTCGTATCGTGAAAGTACCCGTGCATAGTCGGGACCCAGCCAAGATGCTGGCGTTGAACCAGCCGTGCCGCTAAGTACTCAAGCAGATACCGATACTAAGTATTCGGTCGTCCCATCAATATGGACTAAATAAGAGATGATGACTCAATACCATCCGGGCGCCCCCACGGATGGGTCCCTATTTCGGTTGCGCAATCAATCATATACCTTTCACGATACAATATTTGTTCACCCTTTAATTCTCCAAAAACCCAAGATTTCAAGTTAGATTATATGGAAATCAATCAGGAATATGATGAACCAATCATGTCAAGATTAATATATATACATGTCTAGTAACAAGTAAGATGTGGTCCATATCAAAATCAAGTTAACAGGCAAGTCAGGATCCGTGACACTATCAAAACATGTGTATATACTAACAAGAAAAATCCGGCATATTTTCATATATTTTGTACAAGTAATTAGTATGTATATGTCAAGCTAAGCATGATGGAGTGTTAAAATCAAGTTAACAGCAAGTCAGCATTCATAACATTATCAAGACATGTGTATGTACTAATAAGGAAAATCCGGCATAATTTCATGTATGTTGTACAAGTGACTAGTATGTATATGTCAAGGCAAGTATGATGGAGTATAGAATGTTAGAATGAATGTTATGGAAATGATCATGTATGTAAACTACACATAAATACACTTATACATATAAATACGTATGTGAGTATTAAGATATAAAAATACCTATGATGGTCATGTATGTGAATCATGCATATACAATTTTGCATATAAATACATATTAGGTAAATTGGTACTAAATTATAAAGATGGAAATTAAATAGGTTTAACACTTTTATAGCGATTACTTTACAACATATTGATTTTATAAATTCTAACATGATTTCATAGTATAGAAAGTAGCAAATTTATTAAATCTTATTAATATATATATATTTCAAGTAAACATGGATTAGCATAAAAAAAATTATGACCTAACATAATATCTCGTATAAAAGAAATATTTTAACAATTTAATGTAAAAACTTATTTGAAATCTTCTCTTTAAAACATGATTATGAATACACACACACACACACACATATATATATATATATATATATATATATATATATATAAACTTATGTTCTAATAGCAAGTGGAAAGTGATTTAAAATCATTGCATTATATATGAAGAATTTATATGGAAAAATTCAAGTGTATATCCAAATATGATGAATATTCATAAATGTAGCATTTTTATAATTTAAAAATAAAGCATATAGTTTAACTTTACAACTTGTACTTTAAGAATGAGAGATTATAAATAAAATGATAAATTCGATACATAAATATAGAGTAAAGTGTAAAAATATATTTTTATTTTTCTAGAATAATCATAGAGATTTTTGTATAGATATATTATATTTTTAAGTTTTAACAAATCAAGATTCTAAGTTAACTATAAACAATTAGAGTTAGAAATAAAACATGAGAGTGGATGTGATTTTACTTGTCTTGATGGGTAGGAAGATAAGTATATTTTGAGGCTAAAGAACTTTTTCTCCTTTTCTTCTTCTTCTCTTTTCTTATTTTTCTTTTTTCTTATTCTTCTTCTCTTTTCTTCTTCTCTTGAGTTGGAGTAAAAAAAAAAAATAAAAGGAAGAGGAATGAAAAATAAAGGAGTGAAAATTAATGAAAGGAAGGGAAGAAAAAGATATAGATAAAAGAGAGATATGGGGGTAACATGATGGTTTGTCATGCTTGGCAGAAAGACAAGTATGGTGAAGGAGTTATGGGTGAATAAAAACAAAATAGGAATATGACAAATAACTAATAATAATAGGTTATTAAAATTGTTTAAAGCTATAATTTCAAATTAAACTAATCCAAATAAAATCAATCTTCATTTTTACAAGTCAAAAGAAGAGAGACTAGTAAAAATATGTGTAGGACCCACCCACCGGTGATTAAAATAATATTATTTTAAGTGACTATCTTAAAAATTTCAAGAAAATAAAAAAAATATAGAAAATTGAGACAAACACAACACATTCATTTTGGGATTAATCTGATATTAAGAATGTAAGTTATGATGAAATTAAGTTGTTACATACAATTTGACTGATTTTCTAATAAGGTTGATTCCTAAATAAGGTCTAAATGAGGAGATATTACTTGATCTAAATGAATGGAGAAGAACTATCAACATAATCGATTTAGTGTGATTCTTTTTTGGTTTATGTAGCCTACCCCCAAGTACTTGGGATAAAAGGCTTCTTGTTGTTGCTAATTCCAAAATGAATAGCCGGTGTTGATAATGATTCTGATATTTAAAACCTTGCTCTAAAATGGATTAGCCAATTAAAGGGTGTTAGGAAGATTTAGAAAAATATCAAGGACTAACTAATTGGTTCTAAGAAATAAGGAAATGGAAATTACAGTTATTGTGAACTGTCAATGTGTTCTTCCATCAATGCTATTGCGTCTGAATAGACCTGCCTACACGGCCCGTGCCCGGTACGTCCCGTTTGGGGACGTGCCGTGCGTGCTGGGCACGACACGTCCCCCAAACGGGACGTGCCGAGCCATCGGCACGGCACGGCACGGTTGCTCGGGCCTAGGCCCGGGCTCGGCTTGCCGGCACGGCCAGGCGGGCCCGTGCCGTGCCCGGGCCGGGCCGGCCCGGGTTTTTAAAAAAAAAAATTAAAGAGGAGCTATGTTGCTTCATTTAACTAGATTTAACAAGAAGTAATAACAATAAAAACAAATATTATATTATATTTAATCTCATTACATTCATATAATTACTCTATAAATCTCTTTAGAAGTTATACAAAGCCCGAAGAGAGGGGAGAGGACTCTAGCCGTCACCCACAACTTATTCTTAATATATTTTCTAAGAGATTTGTGAGTTAAAAATTATAAAAAAAAATTGAATATACATGAAAATCTTTACAAATTTAAATACTTTTAATCAAGCTTTATTTTCTTCTGGTAAGTCTAAGGTCTCTAGTACAACTTCATTAGTCAAGTCTTGTTCCCTATCTTCTGCGTCGTACCAATCCTTCAAGCAGACACACATCTCCAATGTGTCCGATGCCATTGAGGTTCTCAAATCCGTGAGCACTCTACCACCTGCGCTAAAAGTAAGCTTTGATGCTACAGTAGACATTGGAGGAGTTAGTAGATCACGGGCTATGTTGGAAAGCACGGGATATGTTTTTTTTTCTGTAATTTCCACCATGCCAAAATATCAAAGGATTCATAATTTTCAGGAGATGTGTTATCTTCATAGTTAGCTCTCTCTAAATAATAATGTAATTCATTAAAATATGTACTAGTTGGTCTTGCCTTTTTTCTGTAAAATACAGATGATATTATTGGATTACGAATTTTCCTAGTAGATGGTTCTTTTGTAGTTTGTGTTGGCACACCATACATATCTTCATATGTTTTATACATAACTAAACATGTTTTAATATCATTAACTAAATCCCTCACATTATTTTCATAAGACATATTTGTATAAAATAAATCTATTAATATTTCAAGTCCATCTAACTTGCAACGGGGATCCACAACAGTTGCAAAATATAATAAGTATGGAAAATCTTTAAAATATTTATTAAATTTAATTTCTATAGGTTCAACAATACTTTCAAGTATAGAGTGATTTCTACATTCATTAAAAACCGAACTAATTTCGGTTAGATAATATAATGCAATGTGTGTAGTTGGGTAATAAGTTCCTGACAGTGCTCTAGATGCATTTTCAAATTTTCCTAAAAACTTAGAAATGCAATGCAACTGGTGCCATTCATTATTATCTAAACTATACATTGGTGACTCCATTTCATTAAAAGTATTTATTGCATTTTTATACTGAATAGCTATGTTTAACATTTTATATGTAGAATTCCATCTTGTTCTAACATCTATAGGTACAATTTTAGGTGATATTTTCAGATTTTTACATATTTGTTTAAATGCTTGTCTTCTTGGCCCACTATCTTTAATAAAAAGTAATGTATACCTAAGTTTCATTAGTGAATCATTTACTATTTTTAATCCATCTTGAACGCATAAGTTTAGTATGTGGCAAATACACCTAACGTGGAATAATTTTTCAACTAGAATTGGTTTTGTCATACTCTTAAGAATTCTAATTGCGGCTGTATTTTCAGAAGTATTATCCAAAGAAATGGTAAATATTTTTTTATCTATTCCAAAATCTGAAAAAACACTTAGAAGGGATTGTGATAAATTATGTGCATTGTGAGGAAATTCAAATACCCTAAACCCTATTATTCTTTTCTGTATGCACCATTCTTGATCTATATAGTGTGCCGTTACGCATAAATAATTAGTCATATTTTTCGCTTCCCAACAATCTGCAATTATAGCAACTATAAAAATTAAAGAAGTAGAAATAGCTATTAAAGTGTCCCTCTGCTCTTTATATAGTTTGAACATGTCAGATGTACATGTTGAACGTGGGACTTTTTTATATTCGTCAGTAAATGCTGATTTACAAAATCTTTCAAATTTGCGATTTTCCGAAAAAGTAAATGATTGTTCGTCATGTATTATAAATCTTGCTAAATGTTCTCTTGTTTTAATTGGATCATATTTACATATACCTAATGATCCACCAAATGTGCTTATTTGTGTTTGATGTGGTATATTTGGTGGGTGATTT
Source organism: Dracaena cambodiana (assembly GCA_036321105.1). Taxonomy (NCBI): domain Eukaryota; kingdom Viridiplantae; phylum Streptophyta; class Magnoliopsida; order Asparagales; family Asparagaceae; genus Dracaena; species Dracaena cambodiana. Next base: position 37,062,034 of record JAYEPQ010000013.1, read on the forward strand.
TTTTCTAGGTGTATTTTAAGATGACCCGTTCCGCTATCTAAAGGAAACGAATAAATTTTATAACAGTGTTTACACTTAGCTTTCCTAACATTGTTTTCTATTATTTTTTCAAAATGTTTTCATATGTCCGATCTAACAGCCCTAGTAGATGTGGCAGTTTGTGTTTCAGGTATGGTTGTATCAGTTGGTTCTTCCTGAGATATAGAAAATGGTACTTGAGGAGGTTGTTCTAAGCGTTGACATAGATTTTGATATTCTTCATCAGTTAAAAAGGGAGTAAAAGAACCCGTGGCTTGAGAGCAAGAAGCGCCAGACGAGTGTGGATCTATTTTAATAAAATCCCAAAAAAAACAAATTAAAATTCTTAAAAAAACTTTAAATTATAAATACTAGTTAACCGCTGAACTATTTGAGAGAGAGAGTGAAATATCTAGCTAGAGAGATGAAGCTGGAAACCGAAATAGCGAAGAAAATCTTGCTTCAATGAGAAAACTTACTTGGATCTTGTTTGGGAGACTTGCTTGCTTGAGACTTCTTGATCACTTGATTGAAACTTGCTACTTGCTTTGCTTGAGACTTCTTGAGAATTAAAGATTTTAGGAGATTTTTGAGAATGAATTTGGTGTATAAGAATGATGAATGGTAATAGAAGAGATATTGAGATATTTATAGAGAAAGAAAGGTTTTAATTTGCAAAAAAAATTACAACCCCCCCAACGGCTATTTTGACCGTTGGGGAAAAAATCTGCAATTTTTTTTTAAAAAAAAAATATATCGGCCGTGCCGGGCCGTGCTGTGCCGCCAGCACGGCCGGGCCGTGCCATGCCGTGCCATGCCGGGCACGTGCCTGACACGTGCCGGGCCGGGCGTGCCCAATGGGCCGCCCGACCCGATAAACAGGTCTACGTCTGAGGACTTCCTCACAGTCTGTTGTATGTCTACTAATTTGTAGAGGATGGATCCCGTTCAACCATACACTCTCTACTTCAAATAAGAACAAATTACTAGCAACCTCACAATCTATTGTGTGTCTACTAATTTGCTTTTATAATGGCTCTTGAAATACAATCTGGTGTTCTTGGTTTTCAGGCTCGTCTGTATTGGTTTACGGATTATGGCCTTGCCTTGTGTCTGCTCAACACAGTTTATGGTTGTTGGAATGGATAATATTAGCTACGTAAGGTGATGCATATTGAGTGTATGCTACATAGTAGTTCTGCATAATGAGACTCTACAAAAGGAGATTCAACATCTCTGATCAAATTTGTAAAATTAAGTGTTAGGGTTCCTCAATAATCACACTATTGACTACTGTGTATAAAAAATTTGTAGATCATGTTAGCAGTTGAGGAAGGAACGTATATGCGAGGTAATTGTTCAACCATACCTGCTCACTTTGTAAGTTTTCTCCGTGAATATTCATAGCAGTTTGAGTTATTGGAATGGATGATCATATATGATGATGATGGTCCTAGTATGTATCCTATTCAAAATATATAAAGTTAGTGACAGTTGGGGGCTTTCAGCGATTTTATACAGTTACCCATTTACCACAGGATCTGGCATGTAGAGAATGAGAACTTATTCTCGATTTTATTAAAATTTCTATTGAACTGTTCTTGAGCTTCACTGCAGCCTTTTAACCTGCTAACTCAATTGTGAGTCTCGATCAAATTCATATGCATTGCTTATAGGTTAGAAGGCAGTCAATGTGTTTGAGGGCGTTAATTATACCACATTACGGGGCTATATCATTTGATTACTGCATTGGATTTAAATTAACTGTCAAAAGGGAGTTAATACGCATATGCTTTTCAGAGCAAATTTCTTTCATTTCTGCTACAGTTGTATATTCTACTTTTTTAGTTGAAGTTTCTCTTGTTATAAGAACTCCCTAGACTTCCAAACGTGAAGAGAATTTAAAATTGTGTGAAGTCTGCTTGCCATGTGGTGAGATTCTATGGTATCATGTGGAGAATAATTTGAGAAGGTGGCATGTACTATTGTCATTTAAGCCTTTTTTCCTACCTAAATAGTCTTGGCTATGGAGAGAAATCTCATCTTCAGGAAGACAGCTGAATTGAGAATTCTGAAAAATTATGTTTAGAAAACAGTTTATGTTTTGCAGTTTATTGAATGCTCGACAAAGGCATAAAATTTTCACTTCCAGTCCTGTAATCATTAGCTCCCTATGGTTCTTTTCACGCAAATGTTTCTCATCATTTTCTAGGATTGATGTTGTTTTTCCTATACTTCTCTTATTAACTTAATCTTTTTATTATTTTTATCATTGGAATTACATCACCTAGAACTGTGAACTATGTAACAGTTGACTTGCACTTTTAATGTTAAACATGATGATCCTAAATGAATAACTCAGTTTACTTATATCATATTGCTGTTAGAATTGAAGAATTTGAAATTTTCTCCTCCTCGCTAGTTCTCTACTTATCAATTGGTTTTCTGTTCCTTCTTTGTGCACACAGAAACACGACCCCTCCCCAAACTGGACAGCAGTATCATAGATCTGTATAAGGGGTATGCCAGCAGTCTATTTGTTTGAACATCAGTTTTTGTTATGATGATTATCACATATCGTGCTTATGAATAGCAATCCTTTATACTGCAGAGTTGGCAAGCTGCTCAGTAGGTATACAAACGGGAAGATTCCAAAGGCATTTAAACATATTCCACACATAAGACTATGGGAGGATGTGCTATATTTGACTGAACCTGAAAACTGGTCTCCAAATGCAATGTACCAAGCGACAAGAATATTCTCCTCGAATTTAGGTGTTAAAGGGGCCCAGCGATTTTACAATCTTGTTCTACTACCGCGGATTAGAGATGACATACGAAAGAATAAAAGACTTCATTTTGCTCTCTATCAATCTATGAAGAAGTCCTTATATAAGCCAGCTGCTTTTTTCAAGGGAATCCTGTTCCCACTATGTCAGGTATGTAATGTTACGAAGGCATGGTTAACTGGGATAATCAATGTGGGTATTCTTCCTCACCAATGTTCTGAAGTCACGTGCATTTATATGGCTAATTATTTCAGTTCACTGTGATCCACCATAATACAACCAGTGTATATGCATGTAAGCGAGTGAGGTAACATATTAGTTAACCTAGAAACAAAATTGCACTTTGTTCGATGAACAAAACTGGAGAAATCCACTGCCCCATCTTGATCTGGTATCGTAAATCCTTATGGTAAGTAGTTTGCAGTGACAAACTGATGGTTGGTGTTGTGATCAAGTGGGGAAATTACGATCTGTTATCACTGTTTCCATTCTTGAGGGTTTGCTAAACTGGTTCTTCCATATTAGAAATTGTGTTTTGAAAAATTCACAAATTACATATTATTTTCTGGCTGTAATTAGAATAATGATGAAATCTCGCTCACGCTCTCTCTCTCTCTCAAATTTTAAAAAAAAATAACAAATATTATGACTTTTTAACTTCATTATTTTTTTTTTGTCAATGTGAGTGCAGTCCTCATCTTATGACAGCCTACGTAAAAAATGTGAGAGGGTTCCAAGTCACCTAACTGAGCGACACGCTATATCGAAGTTCAGGTGTAGTGAAAAGTATGTGAGGATTTCTAAGTCACCTTAAAGTGGTGCAATGTTGGCGCCCGGATGTTGTGTCAAATGTGAGAGAATTCTCATACCTTAATGAACAAGTGAGTGTAAAGAAATTGGCTCATAAATATAGAATTTGGTTAGTCTTGTGGAATATAGGTTTTCTTACGGGTAGATTAACAATGTTAGTTGACGCTGTAATTAAGATGGATAATATTTTGTGTATGCAGAAGACTATGTGGGTCTGTGAGAAAGAGTCGTAAAGCTTTGGAGTTATACACTTTAGTATATGGACAAAAATAAAAATCGTAATGGGATAGGTGTGATTATAGATAATTAGTTATTTGGGAATATAGTGGAGGTTAGGAGGATAGATGATAGGATTTATTAGTTATTTATTTTAGATATGGAGGTTATTAATGTTATTAGTGTCTATACACCACAAGGAGGATTCGATGGATATACTAAACATTAATTATGGGAGGATCTAAATGAGATGGTACATGAATACCCATTAAAAAAAACTCTTTATTGATGGTGACCTTTATATGCATGTAGAAGATAGTCATAATGGGTTTGATAGTGTACATAGCGGATTTGGTTTTAGAGAAAGAAATTAAACAGTTAACTCGATTTTAGATTTTGCTTTGTCCTATGATTTAGTTTTAGCAAATACTTGGTTTAAAAAGAGAGTTCCTCCCATGTTTACTTTTAGAACTAGATTGAGTATAAGCCACATAGGTTTCTTTTTTTAACTAGGAAGGTAGATAGAAGTAGTATCGATTGTAAGGTAATGGCTGTAATAACCTAACATAAACTCTTACTTTTAGATGTTTTGATTAGAAGGAAATTTGAAAAGATTAAGTATAACTTAGATCCTAAGATTAACTAGTGGCAACTAGAAGGTAATAAAAAGTGTGTAGATAAAGTTGTACAAGAAGCAGATTGGAAGACGGAACAAGATGGCTAGCTTCACTAAAACGATAGTTAAATATATATTTGTTGAGTTGAGAGACAGTGCTCCACCATTTAAGAACACTTATAGTGAAATGAAGAGGTAAAAACTATTATTAAGATTAAATGAACTTCAAGAAGTATAAGCTAGCCATGAATGAGGCCAAGAAAATCGTTCAAGATGCAAGAGTTAAATTATACAAAGAAGTGTACGAGAAGCTGGATACTAAAAAGACTAAAGGGATATATATAGAATCTCTCCAATAAGAGAGGCAAAGTCATGAGGTTTATGTAATATAAAATGTTTTAAATATGAGGACCAGAAGTTCTAGTTCAAGACGAAGATATCGAGGAAAGATGGAGAGATAATATTGACAGCCTATATAATAGTATTTTACTCAAGATTTTGGTAATCTTACTATTCAGTATAAGGATATGAATCGTATTTTTATGTGCAAAATTAAATAATAAAGTAAAAGAGCATTTGAAGAGGATGAAATAAAAAAAATTGTTGGTTCGGATGAAATTTCTATTGAGTTAGAGATTTTTAGAAAGATGGGTATAAGATAGCTAACTAATCTCTTTAATAAGATTCGACGGACTAAAAAGATACAAAATGGATGGAAGAAGAGTAATCAATTAGCTCTATATAATAATTATAGTGATATTCATAATTGTTAAAATTATCATAGAATAAAACTCGTATCATACTATAAAGCTATGGAAAAGGGTAATTGAATACATGTTAATATTGATGATTAGTATATTAGAGAACCGTTTGGGTTCATATCGAGGTGATTGACGACAAAACTTATACATTTATTTCGTTTGCTTATAGAGCGCTTCTAGAGAGAAATAGAGATTTGTTTATGATTTTTGTTGATTTAGAAATAACTCCGATAAGCTACTGAGAGAGGTGATATAGTGGACATTGATGAAGAAGGGAGTCCCTATCAATAACATTGTCATGATTAAGAATATGTACGATGGAGTAGTAATAAATATAAAATTTTGAGGCAGTGTAACAAGTGATTTTTCGGTTACAACTAGATTGCGTTAAAGATTTGTTTTGAATTTGTTCTTTTTTGCCAAAGTGATGTATGAGCTTATTAAAACTATTCAGGATGAGATGCCTATGTATTGTTATTTGTTGATGATATTGTTTTAGTTGATAAGACGAGAGTATAGATAAATACCAAGTTAGAGTTATGAAGGCAAATTTTAGATTCTCGATATGTTAGATTGAGTATATCTAAAATAGAATATATGGAGTGCAAATTTAATAATTGAAGGGCCCGAGACTATAATTTTGTGACACTGGATGAGTGAAGAATATAAATGATTAATCATTTTAGGTACTTAAGCTCTATTATTTAAAACGATGCAGAGATTTGATAGTGACATTGTCCATAGGTTCCAAGTTGACCAGTTGAGATGTAGGAGTATAATGGGAGTTCTATGCGACCGTAATATTCTATTAAGACTGAAGGATTTTTTTTTTAAAACTAATATTAGGCCAACTTTGTTATATGGTAGAGAATACTGGGCTATAAAGAGACAATACTTACAAAAGATGAGTATAGCAGATATGTGCATGCTTCGTTGGATGTGCGGTAACACTAAGAGAAATAAAATGAGAAATGAGGATGTTCTTACTAATGTAGTCGTAATTTCCATATAAGAGGAGACGTGAGAAAATTGTCTACAATAGTTTGGTTATGTGCGACATAAAACTACAGATGCACCAGTTCGAAAAGTAGTGTTTATCAATATAGGACAAGTTAAAAGAACGAAAGGACAAAGAAAGAAAACATGGATAGAGGTGATACGAAAAGATATGGATGCTAAAGACTTAAATGAAGACATATTACTCGATAGGAATGAGTGGAGAAGGATCATCCATGTGATCGATCCGGCATGATTGTCTTTGGTCCATGTGGCCTAACCCAAGTACTTGGGATAAAAGCTTAGTTGTTGTTTGTTGTGAGTGCAGTTATCTCTTCTTCCCATATTATGAATCATATCATAATTTTATTTTGATCCTGGTAACTTTAAATGTTTCCAGCAAATTCTATACATTGGATATTTCTCTCATTTCTAATCTTATCAATTAATATAATGTCTTTGGCAAATAACATGCACCAAGATGCACTCCTATACTTTGCTTATGCCTAGAAGTTCATCCACAATGAGTGCAAAGATTTAATCAGTATAACACCTCTCTCTTTTATGCATAAACTAATCCTCTCTTAATTGTTGTCAATCTTTTTAGGCTGTTTTAAAATCAATTACTGAACTTTGACATTTATTAATTTCGTTAGACCCATCAAAACCTCATCCACTTACTTCGAGGCACCAATTTTTCCTGTTCATTATTCTGGAACTTGAAATTATCTCTTTTAACAGCAGTCATTCTCAAGACTAAATATTTTCACTTTTCCCATTCTTCAGTCAGGAACTTGCAGCCTTCGAGAGGCAGTCATAGTAGGAAGCATTATTCAGAAAGTTTCCATTCCTCCCCTTCATTCTAGGTAATATACTGTTGCTCATGGCGGATGAACTACTTGATAGTTTCTTAGGTTTTTAGCATAAATGTTATATGTGCTGATTGAGAAGATGTCAATTTACTGATGTATATTTGTATTTATATTCTATATGGCAAACAGTGCAGCGTTAATGAAGTTGGCAGAAATGGACTATTGCGGCACGACTAGGTAAATATTGTTTAATTCAACATTCATTTTACTAATGTGATTCAAGTACAAAGCATTTTCTTTTAACTAGAATCGAACTTTCGCTGTGGTAGTGCCACTAAATGTCTTCAATTGTTTGCCACTATTACAGTGATAAGCGATAACTCTTTAACCTCATCTTAATTTGCTTATTTTGAAGCACAGTGTCTTATAGTTTCTATGGAAAAAACTCCTCAATTCTTGTGTATTTGCACGTGCATGTTTGAACATGCACGGTCTCATCTAGCTAGTCTTTAATTTTCACTACTGTATGTACGATCAATACCCCTGCTGACGCAGGACGGAAGCGGAATTAGGGTTAGGGTTTTGAAAACTAGGGTTTTTCTAGAGGAATTGGGGAAGAAATAATAGATTGGGGAAACTTTTGGGATTTGGGAATCCACCCAGGCCCATGCCCACTCTCCACGAATCCACGAGGAAAGATTTAACTCAGCGAAATCCACGCCAGAAATTTCTCAAGAATTTTTCTCAAAATATTATTCATCTTTTTCAATACTCCATACAACCCCTATATATAGGGGAACCCTAACAAACAGAATCCTAATAAAATCCAAACTCCTAATCAAATTAAATATCTAATACAATCCAAATTCTAATCAAATCAAATCAAATCTAATCCTGATCTAATCCTGATCTCCATCAATTCTCCCCGGCTTCAAAAAATTCATCCCCGATGAATGCTGAGATAAGTAATGATAAACACGTCCGGGTTGAACTGATCAACATCCACGAAGTATTCCAATTAGGCCATGGTGGTGGTTGAGGAACCATAGCTTGTGCATCATATCTGAATAAAAGTGGTGGAGTGAGAACTGGTTTCGTTAATGAATTTGTATCGAACCATGGTAGATCTGGAAAGACACCTGAATGTGAAACGTATAATTTCTTCACAATTTCTGGAAGTAACCTCTCAGGAGGAACCAAAACTTTCACTTCATTATCAAGTACAAATTCCTGCAAAATATTATGTAGATATACAACAAATTTGTACTCATCATTGCAAATTGCTATCTGTCTAGAGATCTCATCATGCATAACATGCATATCAGGCAAATGCAATGCAACAAACTCAAGTGGTACAACTCCAAAAAATAGATATATTGGTTCCCTAAAATGACATACATCAATCACCGCAAATGATATAACATCACTACACTGTGTGGGAATTTGATGAATCTCGAAAGGAAACTCCAAACGATCTCTAGAAAATAATATATTAGGTTTAACCTGCCAAAATATGGGAATGATGCTCAAAGACTTACCGGTAGTAATATTAGTGTCAACTATTTCATACTCGGTCTCTTCATCTACATTTGACTCCAAAATTGAAGATCCAATATCATGTGGGGGTGCACTAGACTCTACCAAAACATTCTGAGCATCAGTAGTATCAATAGTATTCTCTACAGTAGTATGGATTTCAATAAGAACATGAATCTGTATATTAGACTCTTGTGCCTCATTAATAATATCATCATTAAGTATAAAAGGAATATGAGTATCGGCAATAAGAATAGACATGTTCGATTCCAATTGTGATTCAACTACAGTACTTTCCTTAGAAACATGAACCTTAATAACTTCTGAATCATCAACATGATTAGGGGGCATGATATCTATGGGTACACTCTTGAGGGGACACTCATAATCGTAATGCCAAGATATGCGACACTTAGAACACTTGGTCATGGTACATTGAAAGGCAGAGTGTCCATATTTGTCGCATTTAGGACACTGTGTTCTAACTTTTAAAGTGAATCTATTTTTCAATTTGTCTAAAAGACGAGTCCTATAATACGTAGGAAGATACTCTTCAATAAGAATATCTTTCATCTCTTCCCACGAGTTTATAGGATTCCTATAACGTTCCTCACGATCTATCTTTACTGAAATCCAAAAATTTTTGGCTTGTCCCACTATTCGTCTTCTAGCAAATTGAAATTTACGTTTGCTAGACATTTCATAACAGTCAAAGTAACATTCCATATTCACTAACCAATCAATAAAGTCGCGAGTAGAGGAATACCCATCAAATACAGGATCTTTATACCAGAATTTTTCATCTATTATTTCTCTAGCAGCACGCAGATCATAAATATAATGGGATCTCTTTGACTCCGAATGGCGACTAGATCGTGTTGTAAAATGAGACATGCTTAATATAATGAATGGATCATGTAATGCGAATTAGTCAAGTATACAGATGATTTTGCAAAATCTAAGACTCAGACAACCCAAATGCATGCATTAACTTAATTTCTTCCAATAAATCAATTGCTAAATGCAAATGAATATGAGATCACTAGAGAGAAATAATTAACAATAAATCACAAATTATTGCAATCCAATAATATTTGCAAAGAATTTAGTAGTTGAAACTCAGTTCAAGTTAAGTATCACCTGGAGAGATAAGTAGTTCACGTCCAAATGAATTTCGAATCACCAATTTTTTCCTTAACAGGTCTGCACTGTAAATGGGTCTGTACTGCTGTACTGATCTGAACCAAGAGTAGAATGGATCTGGATCTACGGATCGGATCTGAAGCTTGCGGATCAGACCCAGAATAAATCCAACCTTCTATTCTTTTGGATATGGGTCTGGATAAGTGGATCAGAATCAAATCAACCCAATAACAAACAAACCCAAAACCCAATAAGTCTCTTCTCCTTTCTCTCACTGCAGTTGAGGGGGGAAACAGATTGGATCGGTCTTTGTTGCTCGGGCAAGAAGGAGCGGTGAGGGACGACGAGGGCGACGGCGATGGCGGCGAGGGTGGCGGAGGCGCTGAGGTGGCGGACGAAGCAGTCCAGGCGGAGGTGAGCGGGCGGGCGGAGGTTGCGGCGGCGTCGCTTGAGGGGAGCGGTCAGATCTGGGCGTCTGGGTCACTGGCGGGGTCGAGGGCGGCAGAGTTGGGCGTTTTGGGCGGCGTCGGCGGTGGGCAATGGAGGCGGGTGGAGTTGTTGGGGAGGGGGTCGGTCGGAAGGGGGGGGGGGGGAATCGGTCGGAGGCGGCGAGGTTGTTTGGGGGGGGTTTGGTCGGAGATGACGGGAGATGGTGGGGAAAGAGAGTCTTTTTTTGGGGGGTTATTTTGGGGGGCTACGGGTGGAGGAAATTTTTTTTTTTTTTTTTTTTTTTTAACTACAGATCTTTTTTTTTTTTTTTTTTTTTTTAATACAGATTTTTTTCTCTCTCTCTCTTACTGGTTGATGGAGGGTGAGGGTGGTTGGGTCAGGTAGAAGAAGAGAAAATAATTTTTAGGCTCTGATACCAATTTGACGCAGGACGGAAGCGGAATTAGGGTTAGGGTTTTGAAAACTAGGGTTTTTCTAGAGGAATTGGGGAAGAAATAATAGATTGGGGAAACTTTTGGGATTTGGGAATCCACCCAGGCCCACGCCCACTCTCCACGAATCCACGAGGAAAGATTTAACTCAGCGAAATCCACGCCAGAAATTTCTCAAGAATTTTTCTCAAAATATTATTCATCTTTTTCAATACTCCATACAACCCCTATATATAGGGGAACCCTAACAAACAGAATCCTAATAAAATCCAAACTCCTAATCAAATTAAATATCTAATACAATCCAAATTCTAATCAAATCTAATCCTGACCTAATCCTGATCTCCATCACCTGCCATCACCCTTCCTCTCAATGGTGTCTTGCTTGCGGTACGTGCGTGTGCATTGTACATACTACTGTAGCAAGTGTTTAATTCTTGTATAAATACATACAGTCTACTCTAGCAAAACTTGAATTGTCAACCTCTCTACGGATATTCAATAACCCCCCAACAATTGCGATCTTGCTAACAACCGATATGTATATCTACTTCTTACAGGAATTTTTTTATTGCTTCCTTTCCTATTTCCTTTTAGTATTGCTGTTTCTTTTTCTTTCTCATTGATGGTGCTTTTTCTTAGTTTTCCAGCCATAGATGATAATTGGAAATGTCAAACTTATATATGTCATCCTCAAACATTAAGGGCCTCCAAATAGCACTGTCAAAAACATATAAAAAGTGGTGGAAGAAGAATATGGAAGATCAAATTTGATTATACATTCATTCAGAATCCAACGTTATTGTAATGGTCTAATATCTGTTTTTTAAGGGCTGATTATTTGAAGACAGTCTTGCAAGTATACCTAACCATGTGCCGGATAGACAAATCATATTAAGTAGAAGTTCTTTAAAAAGTTATTATGTGGAGGACCGCAGGATGAACAAGGTGGGAGAATATTTACATAGGAATCAATTTTTTTGGCTTGAAACATGATGTTATTACTAAGTTTCTATCTGCACTTCTCTCCTTTGATACATCAGGTGACCTCCAACATGATGAGGACAAAAAGAAACAATTGGTTGGGAGAAGAATTGGTCTCCTCTTTATTGGTCAATAGGTCATGAGCACTTCTATCTATGGCCCAAAGTTTTGAATCTGTCAATTTTCAAGTCAACTAAAAACTAAAAATGTTGTTTTCTATACAAAATTCACAGAGGAAACTAGAGAAATTGTTCTCGTCTTATTAAGTCAAACTGTATATGCTAAAATAACTTACATGTGGAAGCACATGCTGTACCATTCTTGTAGATACTGTTCTGAAAGATGGGAGCCTAGGTAACCACATTGATGGATTAGGCAACTTGGCACCTAGCCTAAGGCTGGAGCTGATGCGGCTAAATCATTCAACCCCTGTCTAACACACTCGTGAAGAATAAATGGACCGTAGAATAGAATGGAGGGTAGAGAGGAGTTGATTTTGCTATATCTGACTTCTGTCACTGATCTGTAGTTGCCTTGGTGTAGAGGTCAAAAAAGAGGGCAAAGTAGGAGGAAAATGGTCTGATATGATTTTGGTTGGCTCTAGTAAAATATGTGAGCCGATATAGGTTTTGACCCAACGCAACCTGATCCCTTATGAACGCATTTCAATCTTCGCTTTTCTCCTTTCACCTCCCTAGCATCTATCCATATATTAGAAGTGGATTGAATTGTCTGGCAAAGGGGAGCAAAGGTATCGCTGAGCCTTGGTGAAATTGAGCTATGGAATGGCAAACTCGTACTGATCTCCTATACTACTCCCAACGTAGGCAGCATAGGCTGTTGGGTTCCAGGTATCACCCTACCAACCTACTGCAATTTCCACTTCTCAGAACCTTATATGTAGGGAGGGGCTTTTGGCAATAATAATGCATTTTGCCAGATAATTTACTGTGGAATCCTAAAATAGATGAGAATTCATATTGATTGACAATGGACCTAGAATTACCATCTTGTTTCGACCTCCAAGACATTGCACTCTATCTAGCCAGGAAATCTCAACTATAGGTGGTCTCAAAGTGATATTTTTTTTTCTTACTTTTTTTGAAGTGCAAGCTCAATGGAAACCAAGGAAATAAAAGATTTATGTCTAGGGGTGAATCTTGAAGTATTTACAGAGGGATTTCATTGGCAAGGATGAATTTCTGCTTGCCTAGTGAGGTTAATTCTTTGTTTTGTAATCATTAGAAAAAATAAATAAAAATCTTAAACAGATCCGGTTGGCCGAGTCATGAAAATTTTCCTTTTAGGCCTTATAATATTCTTGTCGAGCAATTCTGTGCAATGTTCTCACTGTTAGGGATCTTTAGCATCTCCATTGGAACGGATTTAAATTGTGTTTCCTGATCTGCATTGTGGAAAACTGTGAATATTCTAATCAAAATAATGCAAGTTCTGTAGTTAGAAATCATGAAGAGGCCTTCATCACGGAACAGTTACGCCACTACGAGCTGTGCTCAACCATGGTGAACTGTGGTGTGCTATTTAGTGGCAGTAATACAATGCCATTCAACTAATATTCTTTTGTATTGTATGATATGCCACATGTACTATTATCATGTGCAATGTAAGCCTGTTGTGGATCGCAAGTTCACAACTCCATAAGAATGGTTCGCTGAATTTTGATGAAATTGTGTGATCTGTTGTCCACTGTGGACACCCTAAGTTGGCATCAGATTCATGTTCTGGAAAGCTTATAGACAAGGGATCAGCCTAGCTAAAACTTCATAAGCTAATTGATTGGTTAGGAGAATGTAAATATGCTATATAAATTTTAAGCTTATGCAACGAAAGAATCCTCATTGCTATATTATGAAAGTAGTCTAGATTAAAGGAGGAAGAATAGCAACTCTGCCTATAGAAATATGCACTCATCTACGAGTAACAGTATATTCCAGTATCCTATTTAGTACATATTCCCAATAATCATCTAGATACACTTGAGAAATTAAGTTTGCTCTTTGGTACATCTAGATTCAACACTCTCTGTTTCATAACCTGAATTGGCCAGAAGAGTGGTAGCTCTCCTTTAGCTGACTTGAATTTTGAGATTCTGTTTCTGTTGGTTCTATTGGTTGGGACAACTTGACTGTGACACCTTATTCAAGATTTGTCCCAAATAGCTATATTCTATCAATGCTAGATGTATAACTGCGAGATTTTTGACATTGTCAGGAAAATGAATTGGATATATATATATATATATATATATATATATATATATATATATATATATATATATATATATATATATATATATATATGGACATGAAGTACAAATCATTTTTTTATATATATTTATATATATTAAGTTGAAGCATTTCTGTCCCCTTCAAGTGTATTTCTTCTAAATCCCTTACCTTCTGTATTAAATTGTTAAAACCTATGGTTTTTCTTTGAGAAGTTTTTTTTTTAGGCTGTTGTATTATTTTGCTTCTATACGGTGGTTGCTATTTCTATCCAGAAACTTTCTACTTCTATTTGTATACAGAAACAGTGAGTTTTTAGATAGAAAAGCTGAGGCCTAAAAGAAATGCCAGAAAGAAACTATGGTTTAACAGCCAATATGAAAAGGCAATGTCTTTAAAAGATATTAATTTAAAATTTAAGGGGCCAGTGATAATTTTTCGTTTATTATTGTTTACTTTGATTAATTTGTTTGTCATGCACATTTCTTTCTGGTAGATAAGTAAACAACATACCATTCTTCAATTATCAGACAGTTCACAAGTATTTAAAATAAGCTATTATTGTACTGCCCAGTTTGTCTGCTGAAAAATTGTTTTTCTATGAAATTTTGTATATGTTTTATGGAAGGTGTGCAGTTAATGCTTTATGTATGATAACTTGGCATTGAACTGTCTCACCATGAAGTTTTATAATCACCAGGTGAGGGTTGAAAGAAAGGTACAGAGAATGTGACGGATCCGCTCTAGTCTTTTGGTAGAACAATAACATGAAATTGACTCTACTTTCTCAAGAAAAACGCCAATTTGAGTGTTTCATCTTAACAGAGAATGTGCAGGGTTCCCTCTAGTCTTTTCAGAAAAAGAGAACATGTCCGCATTGAAAGTCTCATCTTGACAGAACGTGACAGGTCCGCTTTAGTTTTGTGGGAAAGTAATAACATGAAACTGACTCTACTTTCCCAAGGAAAATGCAAATTTGGAAGTGTCATCTCCCTGTGATAGCTGAACAACTTATATTTTCTACTGGGAGCAGTGATTACTCTAACCATCTTTCTGCACTTCCTCAGAAAAATGACAAAGAAATCGTCTCAACTTTTTTTTTTAGGGGAAGATGAAATAAAAAATGGTGTCCACTCTTTATGAGCAAGCACTACAGTTTCAAAATAGTTTTCCTTTTCTATATTCCTGATTATCGTATCCTTTTAGTAAAGGAAAAGGGAAATGAGACTAAAAAGTTGACTACCCTGAATAAGGCTAAAGAAAGAAATTGGTTGCTTTGGTAGATGAGAGTGCTAAATGAACCCTCTTCCAACTCCATCAAATGCCTGAATTTGGCTAGGAGCAAGAATATAGTGCGTAGAGGACTCAAGGGATTCTGTCAAGGAACAAACACAAATGGAATTGCTTTCCAGATTTTATGTTTCTGATAGTGGATGCAGAAGGCTATTGCCTTCTCCACCCGCACAATATAGAGCTTTCTTTGATAGTGGACAGTGAATCTCTTGATGTCCTGTTTCTGTTGTCTGTTGGTATATATCAAGGTCAAAGAAAGCATGTTATTGTTGTTGGATTTATTGTCTAGTTAAAAGCCTTGGTAAGGATGTTTTTCGTTGCCCCATGCTTCATGAGACTTTCCTGACTCTGTTCTGAATTTATCAGTTAATAGAGAAATGTATATTGATGGACCTGTGAAGTTAATTATGTAGTTTTCTTTTGTGTGGTTTCACAAATAGTTAATTAGTTAATTGTTGATAATCTTTCTATTGGCTAACAGCTCATATCTTTAATAGCATTCATAGCATACTTAATTTTTATGCATACTACTTTTAGCATTATGCAATTCGCATTTTATTATGATTCTATTTCTTTGTAGGTTTCTTCCTTTTCTTTGTTTACTTAATTTGATAGTTTTTTATGAATTTTCTGTTCAGCGTACTGAAATATGGAACGTGGTTAAATAACTAAATTCTCTTGGGATTTATGTAGAAATTTGATTGCATGCTGTGTGTCACTTGCAGCCAAATAATGCCATTAGAATAGTACTCTATTTCAGGTGCTTGACATTTTGTCACTTCTAATTTATTGACAGTTATTTCATAAAGCTATTTCTTGATAAGAAATATGCACTGCCTTACCGAGTGCTTGATGCTGTTGTTGCACATTTCATGAGATTTCTCAAGGATGAAAGGATGATGCCTGTAATTTGGCATCAATCACTTCTTGCGTTTGTACAAAGGTAAGCTTTTCTGGACTTGTATATTCATATTTGGTTTTCCATAGTTTATTGTATTTGGAACTGTATGTTTACTTTCTGATACTTCGTTGTGTCTTTTTATAGTAAGCCACCAACATCTTAACTAGCATGAATAGTTTAAGTTACATAGAAGTTCATTATAGTCTTCCAAAAATAATAGAATTTGAATGACCTCTACGATGTAAAGTTTCCTTATCGGCAGAAGAAAAAGGAAAGAAACAAAAAGGAAATGACATTCAATAGTCTCAGACTCTCAAGTTACACCAAGATAGCAGTAATCTAACAATTAAAAAACCCCAAACCCACTTTGTTGGTTGGCTTTCTTCTAGTAGGGAAAATTCTCATCAGGTTCCTGGAATGATTTTCGTAATTTCTTTTGAGCCCTCTTGTTTTCAAGACTGAAAATATTACAATAGTAGGTAATATAACCTTCAGACCCTGAGTTAACCTAATTTGTTTATTACCCTGAATATGAACCTCTCCTTAAATTGCACGAGCAAGATTCTAGTTTTTGGGAGGTTCTAAGTTAAAGGGAGGTTATCTCCCTGGAAGATATGGGTTAATAGTTTTAGCGTGATATTGTAACGGTGAAACGTATAGGTGGTAGGGACGCAAGTAGAGGCTTTCGTGGGGATTTCTGACAAACTTGATTGTCCATTTCCACTATCTAGTCTTGTGAAGAGTGGAAATCCCCATTAATTATATCTTATCTTAGCAGGTGAAAGTGATCTATACTATCATATAAAAGAATTTGTTGGGTAGGCAGAGTTGCAATCAGATATCTGATTGCTTCTTATGTGAGTAGTATTTATAGAATGCCATCAAATTTCACGAAACACAAGTTGTCTAGGGTTGTTCTGGTCCATAATCAAACTTATTGTAGATAGTTCATTGAGGCTTATGTTAATGGTGTCTTTATAGGATTAATTGATAAAAATTGCTATGTTTTATTTCCCAAGATGGACATTACATGTTAGCAACATGACATTCTTTGTGTGATAACTTCTTATGAATGATCATATTTATGGACCCATTCTTTTTGGATCTGATCAATATCTGTTTTTGTAAATATCCATTGCACCTTTATTTCAGGTTTTCCGGGTATGATAATGATTTCATGATTGCCAAAGATCCATGTTCAGATTCACATCTGAGTCATAAAAACATATGTGAATATGAATGTATCAATATATGCTTCAAATCCACTTTTTTTGCATGCTTAAGAGAGACGAGATTTACCATTCATGAGACGAATTAAGACTAGGATTCACATGAGCATCCAATAGAATAACAATTGTACTTTATTAGGATATAAATCAAATGAGAAAATGACAGCTTTAACAAAATTATGGGAAAAAATCATAAAAGTTCATATGCCTTTATTTTTCCAATTGAAAAAGTCGCTGGGGTGTTTTTATATGCTAAAATGTCCCTTGAATAGTCAAACCATGGTACCCACCACTTATTTTATTTGTTATCCGAAAGAAGTAAAGTATCTGTGTATATTCCAATATTACCCATGTACTATATCCGATATGCAATTATTTAAAAATAGGCTTGTGACATGCTGACTTCAGCAAAAGTAACATGAGAATTGGTGGTGACTCATCAATGATTTATCCTTTTTAAACTTCAGCTACCTTTCTTACACTTAACATGTCTTTTCTACTATTCATTTATCCTTTTTATATAATTTTATCAGAATTTATCTATATTTTAAAAAATATTGTGTACAAATGATAAAGTGAAAAAGATCCTTGGAAAAGGTAGATGGATCAAGAAAATGGTGGACAGTTTATTTTAAAAGATTTGTAAAAAATATAGATAATTTGTAAAAAAGTAGATAAAGTATAAAAAAAATAGGTACATTAACCAAGATTTGACCATATTTACTTGTAATTAACCATATATTAGTCGAATCTGTCTACCTTAACTGAAATGTGACCACCTTTTGTTGTAATTATTCATATATTAATTGAATTTGTCTACCTTATTGAATATATGGTCACCTTTTGTTGAAATTAATAGCACTTGAGTAGAATCTACCAATAGACTCAAAATATTGATAGATTTAGGAAAAAAGATAGTCATATGCCGAAAAAGGATGCAGGAAAAAAGTAAGTAGGGCTGGAGAATGTATCCATTCGATGCTGGAGAACATTCTCAACATAAAAGGCGGACAGTATCCATAAAAGGTAGACATGATAAACCTAAATGAACACATAATAGGAAAAATGCAGAAAGAATCCTAAAAAAAGTTAGATAATTTCTAAAAATGTATATAAATAGTAAAACGTGTAGATAAATCAATTGCAAGATATGTATGAGATTGTAAAAACTGATAGATAAGTTGTTAAAAATGTAGATAAACTATAAAAAAAACTAGATAAATTCTTGAAAAGGTAGATGAATTATACAATGATAGATCATTTAAGCAAAACATAGACGGAATAACGAAAACGTGGACAAATTAAACAGAATGTAGACAGAAAAAAGAAAACATGGACAAATTGTTCAATAATGTAAGACTGAATAAAGAAAATGTGGAGCAAATGTACAAGATGTATGTAAGTAAACATTGAAAAATTAAGCAGAATGTAGTTTGAATAATGGAAATGTAAATGAAATGTACAAAAATGTGGACAAAGTCGTAGAAAAGGTAGACAAAGGAGAAACTTTCTACATTTTTCTCAAACCATCCATCGTTTCCTAAGTTGTTTGTAAAAATTTTAGTAAATTATAAACTAAAGGGTTTAGTAGCAGTAACTAACAAGGTTTATACACACATAAAACAAAGCAATGAATTGCCGATCGATGCAAAATCCTAAATTTACTTCAACCCTTTCTCATGTTGCTTCTTAGAGGGCTACCCATGTCTAGGATATCTTCAAATTCTCGAATTAGACCCACCAAGTTTTGGTTTTGATCTAGGGTTTTCAATCTTAGTTAAGATCTGAAAGTACCCATGATTTCAGTTTCACTGGTCATGGCCTCTGTGGCAACGCTAAACTACTGTTGTTTCTAGAGAAGTTTGGGTTGGAGGATGGGAGAGATCAAGGATGGAGAGGCAATGACTGATGGTGCCATCGCAGCACGTGAGGTAGGTGACAGTGAAGAGGACAAAGATGGTGTTGTGGGTGGAGATGGAGAGCCGTGGTGGAGAGAGCATGCAGCAGAGAAACAGAGAAGGGGAGAGAGAGAGGCTGGGCTGGGATGGGTGGCTCCATTTTTGGTAAGGATTTTTTAGTATAGAACTTGAAATAAAGGTTGGAACAATATCTTCTTTTGATAAATGACTTGTTCGCTTCAAATTTGCCAGTTTTATGAGGCCTGCTCTCTGACTGGTCCAAGGACTTTTTGATATACAAAAACAGTACAAGGACTTTCTCAATGAAAAGAGTTGCCCAGAGACTTTAACAATTTTTCCCCAAAAATTATATATACAATTTTAAACTAAGGACTTTCACAGACATCCCAATATTTTCTTTCTTATGCTTCACTATTCAAACAAAAAAGTCTGGGAAAAGGCTTAACCCAACTTTTTGTATATATGTCTTTCTACATTTTCTTACACAAATAGGTTAGCAAAATTCTAAAAGTTAAGAAACTTTGAGCAAATCCAGATAAATACGACAATCAAATGCCATCTCCCACTAATTTGCACATGCATTTGCACGTAGCTGAATTTTAGTACAGTGAAAAACTTCATCCAAATGGAGCCTGGTCTAGCAGTAAAGAAGAAGTTGGTGAAATGATGAGTTGCATACTTCAGATCTTGTAGAGGGATGCACAGTGCAACCATTTATTCGCCAATAAAAATATGCCAGCGCTCATGCATGTACCTGCAAATTCGCATCTTTGAGGGCTGGCCCAAACTGCATCCCAGCTTACAAGTGGGCTAGATCTTTTAGTTCCCTAACAATTTATCTTTTTTCTATGACATCCCAAAAGCGTTGCAATATGGTTTTAAAAAAGTGTTTTGGAATATTATTTTCTTCATATGCAGCTTTGAATACACATAAGCTGGGAATAATAACCTAGTGAAAGGTTATAGTACAGAAATGATGTAATCTAACTTATCTGGAAATGGCATGGTGGACCATCTGGGTCGGTGGTTTGAACTGTTTATCTTGATCTATGCATCCTAAAACCCACATGCATGGTGCATCTAAAATTAAATGGTTTAAATCACACATTTTAAAATATTTTTCAATGTTGTAATATACATTTTCGTTATGCGTTAGACAATGCATAATGCATAAACGATTTAGGCATTGTATAAATAGATAATGTGAAGTTACACTAAATGGAGTCTTGTATACATATAAGAACACATGTTTACATTTATATGTCAATAATTCTCAATCAGTTAAAAAACTAATAAGTATGATAAAATATCTATGCAAGAACTATTATTTAGAGACTAAATGCAAGAGTTTTTTTGTTTTTTTGTAGAGTATTGAATGCTTGGAAACTTCATTAAAAAAACGTTTGGAGATTGAGATGGGTGATTGTAAAAGTAGACTTACCAAAGGATTGTATTACATAATTCAAGGGATTAAGGAAAGATTAGAAAATGAAAAATTGTCTCAACTTACCACTCTTCTACAAAAGGTGAGAAAGATGGATGAGTTAGAAAGCAAGATTAAGTTTTAGCCTATTTGTAGAAGTTTGTCATATTGAGTTTTTAGTTGGATTAACTTGCAAATACATCTAATTAGAAAGAAACTAATACAAATTGTTGACCGTATAAGTGAGTATGCATGCACATAATTCACATGAGCTGATTATTTGGAATGATCACGTATTATGGGTGCATAATCCAAATCGGTTCGATTCGAGAGTGCATATGTTTATGCGGCCGCGTAAGTGGCCTTGGAAATATTGTTTTAGAATACTGATCTTTTTAAAATAAAAAAACGTGATTCTGGTTGTAGAGTAGATACATGTGTAGGAATTCCCGGTGTGAACTTCAAAATTTGGGCTGAGAAGGGAGCCTGAATATAAAGATTGATCTCAAGCTCATCATGAATCACAATCAGAGGACTCAAACTAAAGATCCTATGTTTTAGCAATTGTCCATTCTCTGCTATATATATATATATATATATATAGAGAGAGAGAGAGAGAGAGAGAGAATAATGGAAATGAATTGACAACTTACTTAAGTTAACTGATATACATTCTATTTCTACTATCTCCAATATATATATATATTTTTTCAAATCTTTGTATTATGGTCTCAATCCCTTGGGATTCACTCATACCCATTTCTTTGATTTGACATTCCTTCAAGTGGACACTAAGTTAACGGTTTTCGATGAATACAACATCTTGTGTCTATTTGATGGAAGGAAAAATGAACTCTAAACCTACGAAATTTAATCCTAAAGAAGCTAAAAATGTAGAGATCATGATCCTAAAAATATTTTAAAAAATAATGGGATTACTATTCTTTTGTCGCTATCTTATGTGACTTTCCTAAACTGGCGGCTCATTTACAGTAATTTCATATAAATTATATATATATATATATATATATATATATATATATATATATATATATATATATATATAAACAAAGATGGTCTTTTGCATCTGAGATTGTTTTTTTTTTTTTCCCTTTATCATATATTTAGTTTTTAGTCATGATAGAGGTATTATGGATGATGGAACTTAGCATAAAGAGTGAAGCTTTACCGGTTTAATGCCTGATTGAAAGACTATGAAAAGAATCTGTTCACTATAACATATTTATGTGATTTATCTTTAATAGGTACAAAAATGAGCTGACAAAGGAGGACAAGGACAGCCTAGAACTCTTAATTCAGCATCAGAAACATCATTTGGTATTCTTTAATCTCTTTGCTTATGGGTATTGCATACTTCGATCTTGAGTACTGAATGGGTGTAGTAATAAATGAGGATGTGATTTTTTTTTTCTGTGCTTAGGTTACGCCTGAAATTCGTAGGGAGCTGAAGAATAGCCGAAATCGAGGGGAAAAAGAGGATGATCTAATGTCGATATATATCCTTATACAATTACAGAATCGTTTATATTATCATTATTCTTTTCAGTGGTTACATTGGTATGCTCTACTTATTTTTCTTGTGCGAGAAGCATCAACTCTTCATAATTTTGTTTTTCTATACAAATGAGGTGGTTATTTTCATAATAGCATGATATTGATCATATTAAATTGAAAAGAAAAATGATTGGTACAAAAAGTACCTCTTCAACAAGATAGGAGGAGATTGAGTGTTCCATCACCCAATCCCAAATTCACGAGTTCATATATTAAGTTACCATTCTTAGCATTTGTATTACTAAGGTCACATCACCGGATGCTTTAGAGATCATTAAGATACTGCCGCCGCGGCATCCAGTTTACTGTCCTGTATTTTATAAAGCAGCCTGTATCTGATTGCGATATGTTTGAGGTATAGTTTTCCCGTGAAAGGCTTAAATATTTCTTTTCTCATAGGTTCTTCCTTGTGCTTAAATTCAGACTAGGTGGAGTTTTTTCTAAAAAAAATTCTAGCTATTGTTAATAACGTTAGCACCAGTACGCGAACACAGAAAGTGCAGTTCTATAAGTTTTTGCTTTGCCAGGTCTCAAGATCAATTGAGTACAGAAAGAACGTTTCTTAGCTATGTTTTCTTGGAAAGCTATTATAATATCAGGGCTTTTAGATGTTTAATGCATTAGGGAAATATGAAGCATAAAAATTGGAGCATGCTAGTATTTTTTTTTTTTTAATTCAAAATTTTAACCATTGATTAGGACCTCTACATCTGGACCAGCTTAAAATAGCATGGTGAAACAATGTTGAAAATAACACGTTATGAAACCCGTTATGTTGCATTACGAAACCTAACGGAACACCAGCGCTACATATCAGTTGAAAATAACTTAGTGCACCATAACAGTACGTTTTTTTATGATATTTTATGTTATATGATGTAATGTTATGTTAAATTACGTTATGTTACGTTATTTACAATTATTTTTTTATAATTTCTATATTGTTGTAGATTATTATTTTGATTATTAGTGCATTACTGTAATTTTCTTAGTTGATTAGTTGTTGACTTGTTTGATTCATTGTAGAATTGCTAGCATGCTAATTTGCGATTGTTTTCTTATCGCTTGTTATAATTCCTCTCGATTACTGAAATATCTTAATTGTTGATTCTGTTGAATTTTTAACTGAACTGAAATCAATAATTATAAATAAAATAAATTGAACATTACAAAATATAAATTACAATAACGATAATAACTAAAATTGAAATAAAAAAATTAAAACCTTGTTTTCTTGTACGATAATAACTAAAATTGAAATAAAAAAATTAAAACTTTGTTTTCTTGTTTAGATGATGATTGGAATTACAGTTGCAGACTTTATATAATTTTTAAAGATAAATGTGAAAATTGTTATAAAACTTAATATAAAATTAGGATTATGTATTACAAAATGGTTTTTAATTCTTTTTTTTAGAGATTTTAAATTTATTTTTCAATTTATAAATTTATTTTATATAGTTTTATACTTATTTTTATTAAATAAATAAGAAATTGCATAACCTATATTATGCGTTACGCTATATGCGACATAACCTAACCGATGCAAAACGTTACGTTATCGTTATTACTATTTTAAACATTGTAGTGAAACATAAACATTGTACGGTTATAATTCATGGATGAAACATATTTAAGTCATTTAATTTTTTTGTGCTTTTGGCTATTTAGATATAATACATCACATCCCAGCTGGTTTTGAGTTTTTGGTGCCATAACCTATAAATTTAACTTGAGAGGATCAAGTTTATATCCTCTTGATAATATCCTAGTCAAGCTCATGTATAATTGGAGTAATTTAGGGGAAAATCTTGAAGTAAATATGAAAACTTCGCCAAAGTTTGACCAAGCTTTTACACACATCTAAGGAACCATAAAAGTAGTTTCTTTTTGTAAGATGAGCAGCTGATATTATCGTTGCATTTCATGCTAGATGCACTGCCCTTTATTCTTAAGTGTTACAAATGAAAATTTTGAAGAATACTTCTTTCCTTCTGTACCACCTTCACGATATTTTTTCAGATAATTTTGTGTTTATTGTTATGGCAAATTGGAGACTGTGATAATAAGCTGTTATTCCTTGACGAACCTCTTACCTTCTCCCATCTCTGTTATTTATAAAAGAATCGAAGAAGACAGATTTGATTTTCCAGAAGTCCCTATGGAGGAGGATTGATAGGAAACAGGAGCTAGTCAAGTTTCTTTTTGATCTTTGGTTTCAGAAACGCATGGGAACGAGTCCATCTTGGAAATTTAGCTGCGCTTCATGACTGCAGATATCACTGAATGGACTGAACTCGATACAATTGTGCTAGAAGCATATATCCTCTGTGCAAGTGAGTAGAATTTATGTGGCTAACTGATATCATTAATCTATCATCAATTTTTTTTCGAGATAAACGTTGTTTATATCAATGGGTGATAGTTTTTTGTCTTATTTTGGGCAACATCAGCATATAATTTCTGTCAAGAGCTTGGATTATGTAACTATTTTCTCGTATATTATAGAAGTGAGCCGATATCCATGTATGAGCTTTTCATCTGCAATACTGTTTTGAGGATGTAATAGCTGTAGTGATGCAGCTTTGGGGGGTCCAAATTTGGCTTTTTTTTTCTAACCGCCTCCTCAGTTTTGTTGCCATTTCTTGAGCTCTTAGTAGTTCAAACATCAAATTGATCAAGAACATGCAAACGGGTCCAAATTTGGCTCCTTTTCTTAATCCCATCCTACCTTTTCTAGACGTGTCTTGAGCTCTTAGTAGTTCAAGCATCAAATTGATCAAGAACATGCAAACTTTGAATTAAAAGCTGAACATCACCCTTTTTTTGTGCAACGAGTTTTTAGATGCCTTCCTTTTGATTGCCATAGCGTTACATTTGGATAAGATTCATGTACAACATGACTCCCATCTGAAAAAGAAAAGTGTCTTATCGAAATCTGATCCGAACCAAAAGGAAAATTTGGATTCGGGTTTGGCTTTTAGTATAAACTATTTCATGTGATGTTTGTTGCACTTGAATTTCATCAACTCGTATTTGTTTATTGGATTTTCATATGCTATGCCCATTTAGAGCCGTAGATTTTTCTGATAATATCTGTAATAGGGATGATATTGTACGCATCGCCTGGATTTTTTTTTTTTATAAAATTTTAAATTAGAAAAATAAAATTTTATTTTTGATTCAAAAAATTGTATATAACCGTCTAAAAATTAGCCCGTTGATGTGTCGATTGCCATTCCGTTGATGCGTCCATTGCTGTCCATTGCCATTCCTAATCTGTAAGGTATATTAAAACTAAAATCTATGTCAACAATATAATTTCTTTAAAACTGTAGTCAGAATTTGAACTAGGACTTTTGTTACACCTTAGCGGATTTAAGAGAGATGGAAGTAGATAAAAGTAGCATGGTTATTGAACTCCTTATTGCTTTCGAGCCACATCCTGTCTCTTCCTCCTCTAGCGTCACCCAAGCTTCGACCCCGCCACCACCGGTGCCACCTCTCCCTGCAAAAATCACCTCATCTTTTTGGTACGGTTAGAGAAGCCCTAGCCATCTGCCGCGTTAACTATAAAAACTAAATACACGTGGGCACATTCTTTTTAAGGACACATCTCTACTTTTTTTTTTTTTTTTAAATTAAAGAATGTTCTAAGAACACACCCTCTTTTTTTCCAACTACCTTCTGCATTCCAAAAACGAACCTTCTCTTCCATTTCGGTCGGTCATCCTCCGCCGATGCCGGGAGTTTCCAAAGGAGCACACCACTCTTACTATTACCAGTAAATCCACTAGATAGTTTTTTTTTTCGTTCGGCCTTTAAGTTAGAAAGTGGAGTGTACTTCTTTGTAAACTCCCTCGATGCCACCTTCCCCCTTATCAGTTGGAAAGTGAGCTCACTAGGAAAAAATAGTGTGCTCCTTCGGAAACTCCCCTCAAAACGGCCTTTTCATTATAACGAAGTACAAGAAGCAAGGCTAACTAACCCAGCCAAGGGTAAATGGCTACTCTCGTCTACCACAAAAACATCAAATAATCACCTAATCTCGAAGCACCCAACAACTAGGTGAAGAGTTCTAAATTTAGAATTATAAATAATCACCAAACCACCCACAGATTAATCAATCATAACAACTAAGGCATCCCTCTAAGCTGGTCTTCCTCCTACAACTAAGTCTTTTATCCCAAGTGCTTGAAACACACAACACGAACCAAAAGAGAATCACACCGGATTCGATCACATTCGATCGCATGGATGATAAAAAAACACCCCCCATGAAATTCAATTTTTTGCTTACGTCATGATACACGTAATAATGTTTTACACATGATATGTAATAATGTTTACGCTAACTATCCCAGACCTATCACAGCCCTCACCCTCATCTGTTTTTTTTCTGACTTGAGATAAATAGTGAAAAGATAAAAACTTTTAAGGTCTTCCTCCTCCATAGCTACTAAATCAGCAAAGCCTTGTGAGGCATTGCCAACAAAGAGTGATTGCGGACGCTTTTTTGAAGGCATTGTACGTTCACATATGCACTCCCACTGATAAATTACCGTCCACAATAAAATGACTGGAAAAGAAGTCGCAAACCTTTGTAGCAAAATCTCGCCATATTGATCACAAAGAGGTAAACATTGGATTGATCTGCCATTGATCTGCCACCCACACCAGCGCCAGGTAAACATTGGATTGATCTGCCACCCACACCAGCGCCAGGAAAATTCATACGCAAAATGCATCAAACCATCCAAACTGCACACCCTTGCAAGTATGGTGCAATCAACAACTATCTTGAACTTGAACTCGATGCTGAGGAGCAAGAGGAGAGAGAGACATTAGACATGGACATTACTCGGGATCAATTATAGCCCATCGCATTGGATTCTGTATGCATCTTAAACCTTGGTGCATGGCCAGGGTTGCTCCACACATGGAGGTCATGCATTTGTCAATGGAAACAACCTCTCCAAAATGCTGCAGTAAAGATGTTTATACCCGGTCCCCTGCAGACTGCGTAACTGCAAAGAAATGGAGGAGCTTCCTCGTTTTATTAGCAATACATTGACAGTGACAACAATGGTACACAGTTAGTCCTCTTGGATCCATAACCATTACCAAACAAACAATTCCTTGCTTAAGGAGAAGGATTGAGTTTGATTTGAATATCTGAAAACGGTTAGTTAAGAATGAACGCCAGTAATATGTATTAAGAATTTCGGGAAACACATGACAAATATCAGGACATAGTTTCATCAAGTTCCCTACAGTGAATTTGTAACTGAAGTACGTATGAGCTGATTGCAACGAGATGAAAACACGCTAATTTTAGATAATAGTTCTTTACTACTATCAAGTGATAAGACACATTTTACAATATAAATCTGAGAATTTATTTGCTGGCATGTCAATCTAAAGAAAACACTTACAGATTGACTTTTGTTTTACTTGGATGTTTAGCACAATAATAAGTTCAAATATCATATTGTGGATTTCAACCAAATAATATGTATCTATAATATGTCAGCAAGATATAAAATGTCTATAGGAATACTGTAGCAAACTATACTTATACAGGTGGAAAAACTAGCAAATATATATACCATGTGGAATTTTTTGAGAATACATAATTCTGTAATTTGTATTGGATTATTATGCAGTAAATGGATTTGTCTTCCTCATGAAGGAAAAACATTAATACACAATGCATTTAAATTTTAGATACTAAGAATCTTGATAAGAGTTCTTACTAATCAAGTCTCACAAACTATGAGTATCTGGTATGGTTTCCATATTGGACCAATGGTACAATGCATCTAAGGAAGAGGCTAGGGTTCAATCATATACACTACTTTGGCGATTTTGGCATCTTGGAAATATAACAGAGGTTAAAATATTTGAAAAAGCATTCTTCACATCACTTGCTCATTCTGAGAAGTCTCAAGTAGAAAAAGGTTTAAATAGCATATCATCAAAACTTCAAAACCAGCCTTTTGAGCTTCAGTGTCCAAATATCAAATGGAAACTAAAAAAGGTCAAAAAAAAAAAAAAATTCCAACGTGCAAAACAATACCGTTGGCAGTGGAAGTTTATGGGTTGCATCTTTGGTTGTTGAAAAGTTCTTCTAGTGGACCAAGTGTTACAACCAAACCAACCACCCCCCCCCCCCCCAAAAAAAAAAAAACCAAACACCCAAAAAAAAAAAAAAAAAAAAACCCAACTTCTGCATGGATGCACACATGCATCCCCAAACGACAAGTGCAATTCCACATATCAGCATAACCACCTGTGCAAGCACAAGAGAACTCCCCAAACAAACATGAAAAGTATATAGCAGAAAGGTAGTTAGTTATACCATTCAACAAAAGAAGACTATAATAGGCTATTATGGACATGGTTGGACTAATAATTACATAATATGCCATAGGATGCATGTTCCTCATCAAAGAATGACTGAGCAACATGACTGATTATTTGGTATGCAAAAAACTGGAATAACCGATAATGTTGCACATATGCCTGTGAAATTTACCATGATCTAAGGATGCAGACACTGCGGGTTTGTACTAAAACACAGATGTGGTGCCAGAAGGGAAATCAATGATGTCTATATACAAGGGCATGGCTTGAGCATGTTCCTTGTGAACGTATTCAGTGTATATAATATATATATTCTTTGTACCAGAGACCTGTCTGAGAGTCAGAGTGGGATTCAGCATTGAGAGGTTCCAAGTGCAAGACCAGGCTATGGCTTTCATTCCCCCCCAAGAGAAAAGTTTTGTTTGTATACGACACTATCATACAGTAGGCAAAGAATACCAGATAAAGCTAATTTTCCATCCTTAAAGGAGACAAATTTAGTGTAAACAAAAGCGTAAAAATCAGAGAAGTTAAATGAGAACTATGCTGAGTCATTCTTATTGGAAATTTAATCCAAACGCAAATTGTTGGTGACCTAACAATCCAACCAAAATATAAGTTCTTTTGATGAGAACATACATGATCTGCAGTCTCAGTTTTATTTATCACTGGAAAAAATTGGGTTATCAAAGTAAAGAAAATGGAAGAAATAAAATTTTAAAAATAGATCAAATTGGAAGTATAGGCTTCTTCACATGAAAAATTCATGGCACAGTAAAAGTCCAATACGTCCCCAAATTAAAAGTTTTAACTATTATGACATTTCAGCATATATACTTCGAAGGAAGGTTTAAAATCTTGGAATAGATATCGGTATTAGCTGATGGTTTTTAAGGTGCAAGAAAATCGGCAATTTCAGGTATATTGGTAAGATATTTGGTATACTTGCAATGTCGTTACAAATATTGTGGGGTCCATATTATATCAGATATCTCACCCCAAAAACCTAATATAATATTCTCGATATGTGTCAGCATCTGATGATAACTCTGCCAGTGCTATGCACTGCATGTCCCAAGCCAGGATAAAGGAGGAGGGTTGTGGTAGGTCAGTGACAGCCAACGTAAAATATTGTTACATATTATGATATGAGCCAAAATATGAATTTCGTTGGGACGTTCCCTACTGAGCGACGCACTATATCGGAGCCCGGGTGTAGTGAAAAATGTGTGAGGGTTGCTAGGTCGTCACTTAGAAGCGACGCGCCACATCGGCGTCCGGATGTGATGTCAAATATAAGAGGGTTCCCACATCTTAATGAGCGGGTAGGGGTAAAGAAATTAGCTCATAAATATAAATTTCGGTTGGCATCATTGAATATAGATTCCCTTATAGGTAAATTAGTAGACTTAGTTGATACTATGATTAGAAGGAGGATTAATATTTTGTGCGTGCAAGAGACTAAGTGGGTAGGTGAGAAAGCTAAAGTCATAGAGCCTTAGGGTTATAAACTTCGGTATACGGGTAGAGATAGAAATCGTAATGGGGTAGGTGTAATCATAGATAAGCAATTACTTTGGGATGTAGTGGAAATTAGGAGGAATGGTGATAGAATTTATTAGTTAAACTTATTTTAGATGGAGAAATTTTTAGTGTCATTAGCGCCTACGCACCACAAGTAAGACTTGATGAATCCAGTAAATATCAATTTTGGGAGGATTTAAATGAGATAGTACAAAAAATACTCGCTAGAGAAAAACTATTTATTGGTGGTGATCTCAATGGGCATGTATGAACCAATATTTAAAATAGCGATAACGATAACGTAACGTTTTATCTTTGTTAGGTTATATCGCATATAGCGTAACGCATAACGTAAGTTATACAAATTTCTATTTATTTATATAAACTAATTTTTATAAATTCAAAAATAAATTTAAAATATCTAAAAAAGAATTTTCACATAATCTGTTCTAATTTTATATTAAGTTTTACAATAATTTTTACATTTATCTTTATAAATTATATTAAGTCTCCAACCGTAATTCAGTCATCATTTAAACAAGATAACAAGATTTCAATTTTTTATTTCAATTCCAGTTATTATTAGTGTTGTAATTTATATTTTTGTAATGTTCAATTTATCTTATTTATAATTGTTGACTTTAGTTCAGTTAAAAATTCAATAAAATCAACAAGTAAGATATTTAGGAGAGAAATTATAACAAGCGAATAAGGAAACAATCACAAATTAAAATATTCGTAATTCCACAAGCAATCAAATAAGCCAACAACTAATCAAGAAAATTACGGCAATTCGCTAATAAACAAAATAATAATCAACAACAATATAGAAATTACTAAAAAAATAGTTGTAAATAACGTAACATAACGTAAGTTAACGTAACGTTACGTAATATAACGTAAAATAACATAAAAAACGTACTGTTACGGTGCACTGAGTTATTTTCAGTTGTTACGTAGCGTTAGGGTCCTGGTAGCTTACGTAACGCAATATAACGGGTTTCATAACGTGTTATTTTCAATATTGGTAGGAACTAGTCGTAATGGGTTTGATAGTGTACATGGAGTATTTGGTTTTGGAGAAAGAAATGAAGCAAGTAACTCAATTCTAGATTTTGCTTTGTCTTATGATTTAATTTTAGCGAATACTTGGTTTAAAAAGAGAGTTTCTCACTTAGTTACTTTTAAAAGTGAATCGAATGCAAGCCAAATAGATTTCTTTTTAACTAGAAGGGTAGATAGAGCTAGTTGTATCGATTATAAGGTAGTGTCAGGTGAGAGTGTAGTTACCCAACATAAACTCTTAGTTTTAGATATTCAGATTAGACAGAAACTTAAAAAGATTAAGTGTAAGTTAGATCCTAAGATTAAGTGGTGACGATTAGAAGGTAATCAAAAAGAATTTGTAGATAGAATAGTACAAGAAGCAGATTGGAGGGACCATAATGATTCTAATGTAATATGAAACAAAATGGCTAGCTGCATTAAAAAGATAACGGTGAGTCGAGGGGCGGTGCTCCACTATATAAGGATACATTATGGTGGAATGAAGAGGTAAAAAATGCTATTAAGATCAAGCGAGATCTTTATAGAGATTTGAAGAAGAATAATAATAATAATGGAAACGTTTTGAGAAGTATAAACTAGCAAAGGAGGCTAAAAAAACTATTCGGAATGTAAAAACTAAATTATATAAACAAGTGTACGAGAAGTTGGATAATAAAAAGGCAGAAAAAGATATATATAGAATTGCTCGAATGAGAGAGAAAGTCTAAAAACTTATGTACTATAAAATATATTAAAGATGAGGATCAGATGGTTCTAGTTCGAGACGAAAATATTAAAGAAAGATGGAAAAATTATTTTGTTAGATTATATAATGGTAATTTTACTCAAGATTTGAGAGATCTTACTATTCAATGTGAGGATATAAATCGTAGTTTTATGCGCAGAATTAAAGAGTCTGAAGTAAAAGACGCTTTGAAGAGGATGAAATCAAGAAAAACTATTGGTCCAGATGAGATTCCTATAGAGGTATGGAGATATTTAGGAGAGAATGGTGTGAGATGGCTAACAGATCTTTTTAGTAAGATTTGGCAAACTAAGAAAATGCCAAATGAATGGAGGAAGAGTACCCTAATACCTCTGTATAAGAACAAGAATGATATTCAGAGTTGTTCTAATTATTGGGGAATAAAACTCATGTGTCACACTATGAAGTTTTGAGAAGGGATAATTGAACATAGATTGCGACAAACTGTTAAAATATTGGAGAACCAGTTTGGATTTATACCGGAACGATCGACGACAGAAACTATTCATTTACTTCAACTTATAGATCGATTCTGAGAGAGAAATAGAGATTTGCATATGGTATTTATTGACTTAGAGAAAGTCTATGATAAGATTCCACGAAAGATACTTTGGTGGACACTGATGAAAAAAAGAGTTCCCATCAAGTATATTGACATAATTAAGGACATGTATGATAGAGTAGTGGCCAATGTCAGAACATGTGATTTAACAAGTAATTTTTCTATTACAATTAGATTGCATCAAGAATCTGCATTGAGCCCATTCTTATTTGCTATAGTGATGGATGAGCTTACTAAAGCCATTCAGGATGAGATACCTTGGTGTATGCTATTTGTTGAAAATATTGTCTTAGTTGATGAAACAAGAACATGAGCAAATGTCAAGCTAGAGTTATGGAGGCATACATTAGAATCTATAGGTTTTAAATTGAGTAGGTCTAAAACAGAGTATATGAAGTGTAAATTTAGTAAACGACGGATCATAAACTATAATGCTGTAAAACTGGATAGGCAAGAGATACAAATGAGCAGTCAGTTTAGATATTTGGGTTCTATTATTCAGAATGATGGAGATATCAATAATGATGTTAACCATAGGATACAAGCTGGCTGGTTGAAATGGAGGAAAGTAACGGGAGTTTTATGCGACCGTAACATTCCGTTAAGATTGAAAGAAAATTTTTATAGGATTGCTATTAGACCAGCTTTATTATATGGTATGGAATGTTGGGCTATAAAGAAACGTCATTCACAGAAGATAAGTGTAGTAGAGTTGCGTATGCTCCGTTGGATGTGTGGCAACACTAGGAGAGATAAAGTGAGAAATGACGATACTCATGCTAAGGTAGGTATAACTCCCATCGATGAGAAGATGCGAGAAAATCGCTTACGATAGTTTGGTCATGTGCAGCGTAGGCCTACAAGTGCACCAGTTCGAAGAAGGGAGTTTATCAATGTAGGACAAGTTAAAAGAACGAAGAGAAGACCGAAGAAAACATGGATGGAGGTGATACGCAAAGATATGGAGTCTAGAGGTTTAAATAAGGAGATATTACTTGATAGAAATGAATGGAGAAGGAATATCAAAGTGATCGATCCGGCGTGATTCTTTTTTTGGTTCATGTAGCCTACCCTAAATACTTGGGATAAAAGGCTTAGTTGTTGTTGTCAGCATCTGACGATATTTAAAACCTTGCATCAAAGTCTTGCGTTCGACACTTATTGAACACTAATGTTGCATGCTTTCTTTCCTTACAAGTATCAGACACACCTGGAGCCATGTCATATTTTTTAGAAAAACTAAATCATTGTATATCAAAGCCATGACGGCATTTAAAGATGATCTAAAGATTGTCTGTCAGATGACTTGGAGTTGGAGCTATATGTCCATTAAATAGACATTAGTGGGATAATATTTAACAAAATCTATGTCTAGAGAAAATATAAAGGTCGTTATAGACTTGTATTTGTTAGGTATTGTGTTGGGATACGAGCATTCCATTTTTTATTGAAGTACTTGATCAGAAGTTATGAATTTAATTTACAATCATTAAGAGCTTATTTTATTTTCGTCTACTTTTAATAAGATATGCCCAAAACAATAGGGGTTTCAATATGTATATAAGCACTATGTACTCATGTCTCTGAGTTATTGTATCTTACTTCTTAAGAATTTGTGATGTACAGGTGTTGCATTCATATCCCTTGTCCATAACCATGCTTCAAACATATGATTTCATCATATAATGTCTCAAATAGACAAGGAGGCAGCAAATATGTTATTATTTTTTAGAAGAGGAAAAATAATGCACCACTATACATATTAGTTTTATCAATCATCAAAGAAGAAAATATGCATATGATTATGAGCCAACGTGAATTGTTGTTAATGCATGCAGTGTGAGTTGATGGACATAAAATTCTGACACCTATATCACACTCGGACGGACATCCTAACAATTTCGACAGCTATTTGCTGAATAATTCGCTATGAGGAAGTATCTTGTAATTGAAGAAGATAAAGAATTTGACTTTACTACATATATGCTAATGTGAAGATAGTTAACAGGTGTCTCAAGGGTATGATGAGTAAACTTAAGTAGCAACTATATAGGAAAAAATAATTGCACCTTTGACGAGTGTTTTGATTTGCAAAGGACAAAAATTCCAGGTTCAATTTATCTGTCTGTGATAACAGTAAGTTCCAGGTATCTGTGATATGGGAAATTACCAAGTATCTCTAGAATTTGATAGGTAAATCCACATTTAATGTCTATTAAAAATGAAGTACGTTTCTTAGGAGTAATGTCTATTAAAAGATTGATCCTTCAAACAAGGTGTTCTAAGAATATAAAGAATGAGATAAGTGGTACTTGCATACCTTGTATGGGGTTACTATGAATTTGCAGTAGAAATTTGAAGTGCAAACCACTGGATGACCACTAGGTCACCAAATATTTGATGCGTGCAGATTGTTCAAAGTTATCATAGCCTACATCACCTGAAAATGTGGTTAGTTCAACAGTCAAATGAAATGACCTAGATACTGATATTTCTAACAGTATGAGGCCTAATAGTAAACCGTTTTTCATGTATTTTAGTATAACCATCATAAGTAAGGATATTTGAAGTAACAATAGATAAAATTTGGCCGACCCTGATTAGAGGTAACCTTGAATAACATTTCATATCAAATAGACTACACTAAAATAAATTATTCTTCAGCCATGAGCCATCACATATTACACTTCATGATAAGAGATTATCTAAAAAAATGCATAAAAGTCGTGTTGATCCAGAGCCAGCCACAGTATATGAAAATCAAAAGCTTTCCCCTATCCAGGTACTGAATGTCCCTTCAATGTGGCAAAGAAGGAAGAAAAATAAATTATATGGCTATTGTAGTGAATACCTTCTCCCTTCTTTTTGAGGAAATATAGTTAAGGATACTAGTTCCTTCCAGTACTGCTTGCAGTATAATTGAAATTCTCCACCATGCCTGCAGCATGGCTTTTAAATGTACGAAATTACATTTGAAGCAATACTGTAATCTGAAGATGATGGATTGCTGGTTCTAAATGCATGCATGCCACCCTGAATGGACACTACCATGGCATTTATATAATTCATTTTCATTCCCTTTTGCAAAATTTAGTCATCATTGGATTTTCTGGATCCAAGCCAGCTGATTTTCATACATTCTTACTAGAGCAAGATAATTCCCAGCATTTCCCCCCATTAAGATGTCACTTCAAAAAACATATATACTCCAAAAGTTATGTTATTGAGATAATTAACTTGGTATTAACCTCAAGACTGCATCACTCACCTTAATCACCTTAAGGGGCTCACTACCCAACCAGTTATCCGGCTTTGCTTGCGTGCCCGTACTGCTTTATGGGTTGCACATTCCAACCGTTCAAGTACTGAATATGTTATCATGTCTGGAGTCAGCCCCTGTTGCTTCAGATTTGAATATAGCTCGAACGCTTCATCTACTTTACCATGCTTTTCAAGACAATCAAGCAAAATGTTGTAGGTAACAACGTTGGGGTAGCAGCCCACAGAAAGCATCTCATCAAACAACCTGCATGCCATCTCAATCTTATTTGATTTACCAAAGCATTCAATTAGAGTACTAAAAGTCACAACATCTGGATTTAGTCCCTTCTCCTGCATCTCCTTAAACCGCATGTGAGCTTCATCCAGGTTTCCATTTTTTCCTAGACAATTAATCAGTGAATTGTAAGTGATAATGTCTGGTCTACAATCACTCTTTTCCATTTCTTCAAAGAGCTCAGTGGCTTTGTCAAGTAGACCCACTCTACCAAAGCTCGAGATGAGAATGTTGAAAGTAAATATGTCTGGTGAAACACCATTCTGCTTCATTTGTTCGTAAAGATTATGGATATATGATATTTGCTTGAGCTTGCCAAGAGCAGAAAATACCATGTTATACATAATAGTATTGGTAGATATTCCTTTTTCATGAATCTGATTTAGCAGATCTAATGCTTCTGCTGTTTTTTCTGCATCACATAGAGTCTCCAGCATAGACATGTAAGCATCCCTATCGCCATCATGATACCTCCACATTTTACAAAATAAACTATGGGCCTCACTTGCATGACCTAATTTACTTAACGTCTTCACTAAATAAGCATATATTGATTTGGTAACATATTTATGTGATATTTCCACAATCTCATTTAATTTATTCAATTGTCCTTCTGATGCTAAAACATCCAAAAGAACACTATATGTAAATTCATTGGGCCGACAATTACTGTCAATCATTTTGGAGAAAAGAAAGAGAGCTTTATCCACCAACTTATTCTTAGCAAGTGCCTCGATCATAGTGTTATAAGCAATCAAGTTGGGAACGTGGCCTTTTTTTATCATTTCTTCAAAGAAGGAGAGAACTTCATCTATCTTCCCCGTCTTTCCTGACATTCTGATAAGTATTGTATACGTATATGAATCTGGTTCACAAAATTTACGTCTCATATCTGCAAGAACCTTGTAAGCTTCATCTACCTGTTGAAGCCATAATCAGATACAAAAAACTATAACGAGGAGGAAAAATCACAACTTCATTAAAGAAAAATGACTCCATAATGCTCTGAAGCTGAACAAGTTAACCTAGTAAAATTACGAGGACTAACTCAACGATATTGCACATTTTTTATTTTATAAAAGGTATGGTATCATGAAACTCTACAAAAGAATGATAAAGGAAAAATAGATTTCAGTTAACCCAGAAAACAAATCATGCTAGATCCTTTTCTTAAGAATAAAATAATAGTACCCACAATTACTTCTCATAATTGGAATTAGGGGATAGAAAAGCAAGGAACCAACTTGTGCTATGTAACGGAACTGTGGGTTTGAAGGGTTTTGGGGAACATTGGATACACAGAGATGCCCAGATCTTGAATATGTTACCTTAGTGGATTTCATATCTTTTAGTTAAAGGTTAGTTCTTATGTTTCTTTTTCAACCATGGGTTTTAGAAGATTTATCTTTTTGCTTCAAAGGCCCAAGTGAATAAATTTCAAGTTCCCCAAGACAGTTGATTGACAAAATCAATAATTCTAAGAGAATACACCTACAAATTACAGAATTGGAGCTATCCTTATGGGTGGCTTAGACTAGAAGCCTGAAGGACCATAATGTGGGGACAGCTTTCCTCAAAGCATTGATGAGTCCAATCATCTGGATTAATACCCTAAACGCCTAAGGTATCAAGCCTCTAGCTGTGCAACGAGTAGGAAGGAAGAGATATAGACTCATCAGAGGGCTGTCGGTGGATATCCTAGAACCAACAAGCATAATTTTCAAATCAAGATGTCTCAAATATTGTTATTCCTACATATCATGTCGCATATTTTATCGTAGATATGTTGATCAATGCATATTATTAAGTAATCAAGCTCATCAAAATGTATCTAACAAAACATGAGCAAATTTAAAGCATAAATCAATAAATAACCAACAAGAAATGCTAACTATAATAAAATGCAAAGCACAAGTCAATAACTATATATAAACAAGCAACTAACATCTAGAGAGGTTATAAGCTCATTAATCAAAATGACTACACTACCAAACAATCCAATGCTACATTCACTTGAAGCTAAAGAGAGATATCCTCATTTTTTACATCTTCATCTCCTTCGATCCTTCCCTCCATACAAACACCCCATTCTCCACCCTATCTTCTTTTCCTCTCCTTTGCATCATTTTTTATTTGCAATTACATTCGGGTTACAAGGTCCTACCAATAGGTATTCTGAAAACATAAAACAACAACTAGACCTTTTATCCCAAGTATTTGGGATAGGCTTCTGAAAACATACTACGATAATAAATACTAGGAATAAACCAACCAATTGATCAAAACTTTACTATTAACTCTTTTCTACTAACTCATTTCCTTTTTGAGAATAATGTATATGTTGTCATCATAGGAAATTTTCTTGTGTTGACACAAAAACAAACCCTTTTTTGCAAGTTATTTGGGATTCCAACCTTGTTATATTCTCATTCATATCTCCTTAGAACCTTTAGAACCAAAAATCACGAGTCTTGGATTCGTCATCCCTTCCATCAAGTGGTTATAAAATACTATGGAATATAG
Source organism: Dracaena cambodiana (assembly GCA_036321105.1). Taxonomy (NCBI): domain Eukaryota; kingdom Viridiplantae; phylum Streptophyta; class Magnoliopsida; order Asparagales; family Asparagaceae; genus Dracaena; species Dracaena cambodiana. Next base: position 37,100,526 of record JAYEPQ010000013.1, read on the forward strand.
AGTCTATCATGAAACCGTGTCCGTATCAAATATGCGTGAAGAACACGTGTATCCTATGTATGTTTTATGATTAACCATGTGTCAGCATATCGTGTCCATCAGTCCATGTCGATATTGCCGTGTCCGTGTATCATAGGTAAGTATTCACACAACACTGTTCACTTTATACCCACTTAATGGTAGGTCAAACCAACCAATGAGTTTTGGTCCTAATGAAACCAAGAAGTAGTAGATGAAGAGAATGTTACATTATGATGTTCTTGTTTAAAAAGTGATTTTTTTCTACATATGTGAAAAATTTTCTGCACGGACATCACACATCCAACAACTCTTTCTTTCTTCTTTTTTTCCTTTTGGTCGACTGACTTGTTCCTTTCTCAACTTCAAAACACAGATATCCATTCAGATAATATCTTCCTCTAGGCAAAATCTCTCTTTTGTTATAACCCATCCATATCAAATTCCATAACAAATATGAAAAATCAAATCATAGATTTCTCCGGTCTCTTTATCGTGTTGTCTCAAATCTAATTATGTTTTTTAACAAATATCAAAGCATAAACTTGGATTCTTTCATCTTTGCTTGCCTCATTTCCAATTAAAAACAAAGGTTGTATTTTTTTAAAAACCATGATTAAGTTTCAAATGTTCTATGATATTTTTCTATCATCGTGGTATTACATAAGGACGGCTTATGTGAAATGAGGGTCTAGAGATTAGTTGTGAGTAGGAAAAGAGAATGGGCAATTACAATTGATTTGTATGTTTTTATGCAAAAAAAAACAGGTATCTTGAACTTGAATGACCAATTTTAATTAAAAGGCTAGATCTTTTCAAAATTTGTAAATCATTTAAATTGGTCTGAAATCCATTTATAATTTGGCCCAACTTATCGTAATACTTTATACAGGAAGATACATATCAATTTCACTATATATTGTTCTTAGACACAAAAAAATTCAAGACATCAATCTTGCTTTTTCGGAGTTCCCTTCTATTTCTTGACATAAGAAACAAATTCCTTATTTTCCATCTATTTTTATAATTTATCTTTATTGAAAAAAGAAAAGATAAATTAAAAAATAAGAAATTATGAAATAAGGAGTTCAAGTTATTAATAACTACCCAATCAAATCATAACCACTATCTCCATTCTGTCAAATTATAGCTACATTTGCTTTCTATATAAACCAATCCAATGCAATTGAAAAGGAAGGAGGTGGACATAAGCAAAGCAATACAGAGAAGGGATTGAAGGTGAGGTATGATTAAAAGAAGAAAAGACTTAAAGTTCTATTAGCCTCCTCATCCACTATCTCACTCTTTCTTGTGGTCAGCTTACTGTCCTTTATCCTTAATCCATTTGGAAGGACTCATGTCCATGCATGTGTCCTTTGATCTCCGAAACCAGCAATATCATTATGCATCTTCTCTCAGTTCGTCATAATCTGCCACGACTCTCTGAACCGATTAATGATTTAGAATACGAACACGTGGTTCCATGATCAAGATGGATTTATTAGTATTCTCTAAACATAGCAATGAGTCATGCCACATTCAAAAAAATCACGACGCACTTCGAGCCCCACTGATCCCGATCACCGCATCCTGAAGCAGATTAATACATATAGCCCTCTCCAAAAGCTGATTAATCCATTTCGAAGGACTCATGTCCATGAATGCGTCCTTTGATCTCTGAAACCAGCAATATCATTATGCATCTTCTCTCAGTTCGTCATAATCTACTACGACTCTCTGAACCGATTAATGATCTAGAATACCAACACGTGGTTCCATGATCAAGATGGATTTATTAGTATTCTCTAAACATAGCAATGAGGCATGCCACATTCAAACAAATCATGATGCACTTCGAGCCCCACTGATCACAATCACCGCATCCTGAAGCTGATTAATGTCTACAGTTGTCTCCAAAAGTCACTGTCTATGGTCCTCCCGTTGAGACAAACCATGCATTTCGCCGAGCCCGACAATGGCACCAAAAGGAAAGGTATAGACATAGCGAAGCATACTCTTTGAAGCGTCTAGGCTCAATATTTTCGATACCAAGATGGAAATAAAAGTAAAACTCGAGATGTTCATCTTGATATTAATATAAATTAGGTTAGCTAAGCCATGTAAATAAGAAGTGAATAAATTTAGATTTACTCCATTATTTCAATCAGATGTTCATCTCTAAGAGGGTTATTGACAATGAACTTTTTTAAGTTTATTGGAAACATATGAAGCTTGGCCACGTCAAATCTAGTGTGGCCTGTGTCTGATTCGTGCACGATAAGTGTGCGACACATATGGCCACGGATTTGGCATTTCTCATTCAAGGTTAATGTCAAACATCCGTGTCCGACTCACGGCCTAACGCGAAATGTCCGTGTCTAACTTGTGGTCAACGCAAAACATGTTACAGCACAGTCAATTTACTTTATTTTATATTTCTAATGGAGTCTTTTATGTATAATTAACTTTTTTTGACATAGACCTAGTTGAGAAATTTTATGATATTGCTTTCAGATATTTGTTCGAGAAAAATAGCAAATCTTGATAAATAGATGTGAAGGAGTCTACTCTATTAGTTTTATCATTTAGTGAGACATTTCTTTGTGATCTAATTTGGATTATGATGCATTATAACAATTACTGGATATGATAGTTGTTTATTAGTAAAATCCCGGTGTTATAATTCTTTTTGTTACCAATAAATCACATTAAGCTTTTCCTATATGGTTACAGGAAGTCTAAGAGCAGGGAAAAAACTTAAAGACTAATTAAGCCATTTTTATTATTTAAATTTGATAGGAAAACTAAGAGCTAAAGAAACATGAACTCTAATTAAATAACTTTTGTTATCTAATTGGAAAAAATTATCATATGAAATATTCTTATTTTTACTGTTTGATTAAGCAACTTGCTAATGCAATTGAGTTGATGAATATACTTTCATTTATTATAAATGAATATCTTATATAATAATTTGTTAGTAGATATTTTTATCTACGTGTACTTAATAAATTAAAAAATTGCTTGTCATGTCCCTATCTCCTAATTTTAGGATTTTGCCATATCTGGTGTCCACGCATCATAGTTAGAGACCATGAAACAACATTGAAAATAAAATCCTAATGTATGGATGGCAAATTTGACAGGATAAAGCAAACAAATCTTACTTATTCTATCAATCATAATATGAAAAATTTTGCACTTGCAAACACATGTCAAAAAAGATTATTTAAGATCAAAAGGCACCACATGTCAACAAACTGACCAAGTCCCATAGGAATCTAAATGTAGAGAAGAACTTGGACCTGGATAAAATTGCTAGGTCTTAAAGAGAATGAGATAGACAAATTTGTGTTTTTCTCATCTTCCACTTGCTTCGCTACATTGTTTCATTCTTTAAATAACACCCTATATCTCCTCTGGCCCCCTCTTTCTTACCCCTTTTTTCAATTGCATGAATGAGTTTATACATGGAAAAGAGAAAACTATAATTTGAACTAAAGAAAGGGAGTAAGTATAATTTGATAACATAGTTATAAGTATAATTTGATGACGTAGTTATTATTAACTTGAACTTTGTATTTTCATTATTTTTTATTTTCTAATTATCTTTCTTTTCTTTCTCAATAAAGATAAATTACCAAAAATAAATAAAAAATAAAAGAATTTATATTTTTGTATCAAGAAATAGAAATGAACCCCAAATAAATAAGAATAATGTCTTGAAATACTTCTTTTTCTCAACAATTATATCATATATGTATCACACTTCGTAACATATAGGCAATTACGCCCATAAGGACACTTCTTGTTGAATCAAATGTAAGGATCTGAATAAGAATTCAATATTGGAGATGTTCCCCTCTTAACCAAATATAACTGCATTATTTACAATTTCACAGACTCCCTCTCCTACTACTATCTACACTCCCTCCAGACCTATAAGAAGCAAGTTAATTGATATTTGGTTTTCCTTTAGGGGCTTTCATTCTTATTTGGATAAGAATAAAAGTTGTAAATGCTTTGCTTAATGAGAAAGTTTTAAGAAAGGAAGAAGCTTTTGTTTAGAAAAGATATCACTTCCTAATGTCACCACCTCTCATATTATTCTCTTAATATAGTTGTCTGTGACTCTGTGGGAAAGGGAACATAACAAAAGGAATGATTGGTTAGTGGGAGAAGTGGGTGGAAGACTTTTCGTCTCACCAATGTTGACAGCTTGGAGTAGAGTAGAAAGGTTTCAAACCATGGATCTATGCAAAAAGAAGCAATGAACATTATAACAAGTGTAATCTGAGAATTTATTGTATTCAAATGTTATCTAACTTATTGTGTATAATATTTTAAAGGTGCTAGTGCAACTACGATCATTTTGGGTAAATAAAAAAGATGCAATTTCACTACTACATCAGAAAAGCTTGAAAACGGAACCTGCATTTTAAGTGATATAGAGATGAGATGGGTTAGAGTATCAAAAATTTGTTGTTAGACAATTAAAATTTAGTTTTTTTTTTTTTCAAGTGCCAGATGGATTATCACATTAGAAACTGAACACCTGCAGTTGGGGAACAGTATATTTAAAATACACAACAAACATTTCTTTAAGATCGGAAACGGACAACCCATTTTTTCCCCTTTTACCTTGTAGGATGAGGCTTTGGACTCTCAAATTAATATACTTGATGCAAGTCCATAGGCACCAATAAGATTCACAAACAAGAATAACGTGCACATTTTATCAGGTAATGTTATATTTTGATGTGGTTTTATTATTTTGAGTGGCATTCAAATAATTATTATCAGCTGTATAGCAATTGCGGAGTTAAAACGAAGAGTATTTACTAGATAACAGATAAGCCTTTGTATTGCATTGCTCTGTAATGTCTTTCTAAGAACATTTTGACAACAATTCAATGGCAAAATCACTTCTTTCAAACTGCAAATAAAAGAACTCCACAATCCGTACCTTATTCGCCTTGGCAAGCGCATCGAGCAGCATGTTGTAAGCAAAGATATCAAGCTTATGCCCTTTCCTCCTCATCTCCTCATAAACCCTCGACGCCCGTTCCACATCCCTACTACGCAAATACGCCTGCAGCAAGCATTTGTAAGTATACCCATTGAACCTCAGCCCCCACTTCCTTGCCAGCTCCAAACACTTCTCGATCTCTCCGGCGCCCACGATCCCTATCAGAATATTCACCGTCGAGATGCTCCCCCTCATACCATCCCTCTCCATCTCCTCCACAACTTTCATGATGGATTCGATTTGGGCTCCTGATTTCGACAAGATCGATAGGATGCGGTTGTAGGTGAAGCAGTCGTGCTTGAATCCGGGGAGGGCGGAGCAGAATCGGAAGAAGTCGAGGGACTGGGAGGGGGAAGGGAGGGACTTGAGGATCTCGGAAGCCTCGGCGGCAGTTAGGATTAGGGTTAGAGATTGGAGATAGTCGGCGAGGTCGAGGAGGGGGTCCGGGGAGGCGGGGGAGCGGAGGATGGCGGTGGCCCTGCAGATGAGGTGGCGGCGGGGCAGGGGGTGGCCGTGGGGGTCGAGGGGGAGGTCCGGTGGGGAGATCTCGACGGAGAGGGCGCGGCCGGTGGGGTCGGCGCTGGTTATGCGGCCGAGGTATTTGGTGGCGAAGGTGCGGCGGAGGAGGAGGTGGTGGGGTTTCATTGTGAGTGACTAACTATGAAGAAGGGACGTTCAAATGCAGTTTATAGGCTTTGAGTTGAGCCCATTCGGTCCATCAGCCCATTTGAAGGGGAGTTTCTAGATGGGCACAAGATTTTTCCTAGTGAGCCCACTTTAAACGTCTTTTTTTTTTACCACTTTGCCATTATTTTTTTTGGTCCAAAATACCCTTCCACCTCCTTCATCTTCCCACCCTGAGTTCTTTTTTTTCCCGCGTTAAACGAGAGAGAGAGAGAGAGCAACTGTAGAGAAGAAATAGAGGGAAAATTTTTTTTCTATTTCTCAAAATTTCCACTCCAAACGGAAATTAAAATCTACATTTAGCTTAAATCGGTTCTCTTATTATCTAACCCTAGAAAATAGAAAACATAATTCTTTTGTGAGTCGATAGAGAAGAAAATGGTACCTCGCTCTGTCCGGGACTGTAAACCCGGACAGAGACTATGTTCGGACTGGCTAGTCCGGATGAGTTTTTTTCAATTTTGGCCCTCCCATACGGGGTATCCAGTCCGGACAGAGAGTCTCTATTCGGGGTATCCAGCCCGGACAGAGAGTCTCTGTCCGGGCTTGATACCCCGGATAGAGACTCTCTGTCCGGGGTGGATACCCCGGACGTCCTCTCAAAGAATTGGAATAAATTGGGTGTCAAAGGTCTAAGCAAAGAATGAAGAAAAAAACTTTCTTGTCATAGTCTCTTCACCCATCTAGGCGAGAAAGGGACAAAGTATGGGAATACAACCAAGGTTTTAAGTGATTTGTCATGTAAAGTTTTGGATTGGATTCAATTTTGCATATGGGATTGAAAAATCATCACCATATAAGAGGGTATGCGAGCATGGTCCACGTGGACTTGATTATTTAGGTGACCGTATGTTATAGGCGCATAATCCAAATTTGTTTGGTCTAAGCGCCTAGTAAACATTTTCTTTTTATAAATTGGGTTTATGTACTTCTATAAAAGACTGGAAGAAAACATGCAAATAAAGAATAGATTGTATTATTGGTTTTAATGGTTATATATGCAGTAGAAAGTCACTTATTTATAGTATTATAATTCCTTGGTTCAAAAAATAATCTTCTTACTCGAGTAAAAGTTTGGCAAAATTAGCTAAAATTGATACGGTTTACAAAATGAGGGTTTACATATATTGAAGAACCGTATCAGGGCATGTCGAACAATAACGATCCAATATCTTCATGAACTTGGTATCAAAATATATTAACAGCAGAATAAATAGCGTGCATGTCGAACAACAACGGTCCAACATATCAACAAGTTTTATATACTGCAATAGAGAACCTTAAATATTATAAAACTAATATATTGTTGCTACAAGATCATAGACTACTAGAAGATCTTATAGATTCTTGAATTGTAAACTTATATCACTGCTTATATAGGATATACAATAGGATATATAGGATATATTATAAATGGGGTGTAAAATGCTTATCCAAAGTGACAATCAAAACTTATATCACTGCAATATGCATGCTCCAGTTCTGATTGGATATCTATATGACACAGGATTTATGATATGGTAATGAACATATACAACATCAAAACACCAAATATCAACAAATAATATGCCTCTAAAGTTTCAAACACATAACAACGGCCTTTAAAATGAGTTTGAGCCTCATTTAAAAACAACGGCAACTACAACTTCATATATAAAACATGTTTCTTAAGTACAACTTCAATTTAAAAGAACGACAAACTAAAATGAATTTTTGTTCCATGCTAATAACTCTTTTTTTGACTTTGCGACTCATATTAAAAAAGAACAACAAATTCTAGATTCTTCGAGACTTCCGAGCGGGTTGCTTCCTTGCGGGTCGACAGCGTCTTGAAGAGGTAGGACGATCTGTGAGAGATTGCGCAATGGGCTGTAATACTGTGTCAAGATCAGTTTGTGTGCACCCGGTTAGAACTGATTTGATCTTCACGAGAGCATTATAGAGCAAACTCGGACGTCTCTTCCTTGCGGTCTCGCCTTGCTCTAAGAAGGGATCAATAATTGCTATAACTTCTTGAATTCTCTGCATATATTATGGCAAAAACATATATAAGTTCAATTATAGTTGGTTCATTTACAAATAATAAAAAAAAACCGAATATTACCTCGATTATAGTTGGTTCATTTACAAAGAATAAAAAATACATATGAATTACTAAATTACAAATGTTTTAAGATAATGTTTATTATCTCGGTACACGAAATATTTTTGATCTATCTAAGCTAAATAATTGTATATGCAATCATATTATTTCAAATAAACATAAACAACTTATATAAACATAATGCCTCTAAACTTCTCAATATATCATTCATATATTTGAGTTTTGACATTTTAGTATCATTTACAATTATCAGATACCTCTAAAGTTCTCAATAAACTGTTCTGTCCAAAATTTGAAGCAAGATCACCAACATGATAGCCAATTCCAACACACAAAATAATACACATGGTACCAAAATAATTCCCTAAATTCTACGGCAAGTAATGATCACCAATATTTATGCAAAATTTAACTAATAATTACCAATACACATAATTTGTCTAAGATAGCATAAAGAATTTAACTAATGATCACCAAAACCAAATCTTTAGATTTTGACCTCGACTGGAAGGGAATCACTCTGATATTAGATTACTTAAGTGCAAATCAGTCACCAATATTTACTCTAACATTAAAAAAAAAAAACTCAATCTCAGTCTAAAATAGTCTAAAATCATAATCCAACACAAAAAAAAACCAACAAACCACCAAAATAAAAAAAATAAACAACAACAACAACTCAATCTCAGTCTAAAATCATAATCCATACAAAAAGTTGATTAAATTTAAATAGCAAAAACCTTACTTCTTAAACCTCCTGCACTCCTGAAGTCGAGAGCGCGAGCGTCGGCGACAGTGCGTCAGGGGGAGAGTGTGCGAGCGTCGGCGGTCGGAGAGAGCCCGCGAGCGTCGGCGAGAGAGAGGGGAAGCCGGGTAGATAAGCCACATCCGAGAGAGAGAGAGAGAGAGAGAGAGAGAGAGAGAGAGAGAGAGAGAGAGAGAGAGAGAGAGGGGAAGCCGGCAAGAGAGGGGAAATCGGCGCGACGAGAGAGAGAGAGGGGGGAAGCCGGCGAGAGAGAAAGAGGGGGGAAGCCGGAGAGAGAGAGAGGGGGAAAGCCAACGAGAGGGGGGGAAGTCGGCCCGGCGAGAGAGAGGAGTTCTGGTTTGGGAATGATGGGAGAGAAAGAGAGGGTAATTTGGGGAAATAGGTGTGCTCACTAGGAAAAATAAGGTTTTTGAAAAATGAAGATGTGCACACTAGGAAAAGTGGGCTCACTAGGAAAAATCTAGTGCCCATCTAGAAATTCCCATTTGAAGCCCACCTGTGCTGGGGGCCCACATGAAGGGGACGTTAAAAGACGGGTATCACTGACGTGCCAGATAACGCCAAACAGACAGCTCGGGTGGGTCCCGCATCTCGGCTGTCCGGCTGGGAAATTTTAAATGCGCAGCGCATTTTACTTTGTGAGCACCATTTTCCCCTATGTTGTAAATCACTTTACTAGAGGACGTGGTGCTCACTAATTAAAATGTGGTGCCCATTTAGAATTTCCCTGTCTAGCTGGGCCCTAATAGTCGTCTGCTAACGTGCGCCGGACCTGGGGCTAAATCATTGGGTGAGTTGCTTACAGCAGTCGCTCAGCCAGTCGTCCGCTTGCAGCGGAGCTCCTCCTGCTCCGACTTTTTTTGAATATTTATTTAGGAGGAAGAAACCCTAGATTTTTTTTTCTTTTTTTTTTTTCTAGGGTTTTTGATTTGATTCAATGGGGTGCCTCTTCTCGTCAGAGTCGTCGTCCGAGGAAGACGACGCTCAGTGGACGCCGGTGGTGCTGAACGTGTACGATCTGACCCCGTTGAACAAGTACATGTACTGGTTCGGCATCGGCATCTTCCACTCTGGGATCGAAGGTAAATATGCGAAGTTAGCTGCTTGAATCTTTCCTTTTCGTTGCAGTTTGATTGGGCTGCTAATTTGTGAAAAAAAAAAAAATTAGATCTTGCTTACTCCTCCTCCATTGCATTATGCTAGGTTTGACTAGTTTCTTACTTGAGAACTTGGATTGCCAACTTTGCTTCAATGTTACGACTTTGGACACGCGATCAGTTGACTAGTACTTTGCAAATATGTTTGATATTTGATACTCTGTTACTGGTTAATCTCTTGTTGGTGTTTGATTCGTTGTCGTAGAGTGCAACTGCTATATTGAATGTGCAGATTAATCAGGACAGCTTTTGAGAAAAGTTTTCTTGATTTTTACATGCAAGGGAAAAGGTGGGGAAATGAAGAGTTACTTTAGAACTTTTAGCAGAGATCATAAAAAAAACTTATTAAGGGAATTTTTTCAATGGACAAATTAAGAGGAGCAATGTATGATCATTCTCCAGCGATGAAGTCTCATCAGTTAGGATCTAATAAAAAGCCTCGATTTGAAAATACCATTTAGGTAATTCGACTTAAGCTTCAAAGATAGCTCAAGAGGCAAAACAGGCAGACTTTCATAACGAAGGGCCCCATGTAGCCAAACTTGCCTCTGATTATATACAGGTGCAGAAGAAATTGTTTTTTTTTTTTTTAGTTACGACCTAATAAACTAAACTTAAGGATTTTTCCATATCAACACCTAAAATCTACCCTAATCCCAAAACACGCCAAAAAATTTTATAATTACATATTCCGATTTAAGCTCTATTCAGTGAGTACAAGAAAATACTTCTACTAATCCGGCCTTTAACCCGTTAGAATATGCTAGGAATTCTTTTTTAAGTTATATCTGCAAAATTAATATGTTTACTTTTCAATTACCCACATCTTCTAACTTTCCTCACATTCAACCTACCAATTCTTTAAATCCATTACCACCTTAAACTTCAGCTCACCAACCTTAACCAATATTCTTCCTTACCTCCCTCAAATTATCCTCATCTTTCTAGCACTTTGCTTGCACAAACAAAAACCCAACTTTCTCAAGAAAAAAGTAACTCCATAACAATCTAAACTTTCCAGGGAAAAGAGTGATTTAAACAAACAAATCATAATTTTGATTGGTGGCCATAACCATAGTTGATAAATTTTACATCCAACCTCTTTAAAATATCAATACTAAAAAGAAATTATATACCAAATTTATCCCAAAAAAAATGAGAATCTTTGAAGTTTATTTCATGTCCAAGCTCTTTAAAATATCAATACTGAAAAGAAGTTATTATACACCAAATTTATCAAAAAAAGATGAGAATCTTAGAAGTTTCAAACTCTTTTCTTCCTTTACTCTTTATTTCATCGTGATCTAAACCCATCAAATATGTGCACAATAAAGCACCATATATCTGAAGAAGAATGTAATGATCATCCTCGTATAAGTTCAACTCTAAATTACTAAATGAACCCTCATCAATTTTTACATTTAACTCCAAATTAAATACCCCGTCTCTATATGAGTAAACACCTCATATAACACGCATGTACATTGAGACTTTACCCTCGTGAAGATGAAGGTTGGCATCCTTGTCAAATTAAAAACCTAAATGAAAGTACACCCAATCCATCAGGCATCCGCATTGAGATCGGATCATGTCCAAGGTAGCTGACCCATAGGTGGCGACAAAAGCCTCTTTAAATCAAAATGATGAGGAGCCCAATTATAGTAACAATGTTAGTATCAGTTACTTCTATATGAAGAAGATCAATTTGATCTGCTCCTGTCAATATGATAAGGAAAGTTTAAAATTGATTAAGGCAATTTTTTCTTCTTATTATTCCTTCACAAAATTAATCACGACTAAGGGAAGGGGTTGTTTTGTCCTAAGTAGATGAATAAAGGTGGGGATACGAAAATATAAACATTTTGTGTGTTTTAGGAGTTAGCCTAGATTTTGTGTCTCATGGAGAACAGGCTAAACTTTATTAGCTCATCGTCATTTTAGTTTTTCTTGTTTTTATTTGCAACTAAATTTAAAGCTAATTTCATATGGAGTTAGTGAATATGATCAGATCAGTAGCAAATGGCTTCTCTATCACACCATGCTATTATCTAACGTATCCATTATCTCTATATCTTTTCTTGGACATGGAATGTAGCTAAGTTACTTGAAGCTTGAAATGAACAAGACAAATTTTAACTTTGTTCCTAAGGCTAGTTTTATATAGTTGAAGATGTAGCTCATGGCCTTATTCGGACTTGGGGATTACCTGTCATTATTTGTAAAGTTACTTGTCATCATGATTTGGGGATTAATGCAAAGTTACCATTCTTGAAAAGAAAATTATTCATTTTAATACCTTGTTCTTTTGGCCGAAGCAAGGGTTTGTAACCCCTCCATAGAGTATAAGTTAGCCTTACTTTTTGATGGGATAACCCAAACTTAATTTTAGTAGGTTACTGCACCTGTTCAAATACTTTAACTCTTCCAATCAAACACACCTTAAGTTTTGTGCATTGGACATTCTATTCTTTATGTAACAGTTGGAACCTCAAATTGGTTACGGTGTTAACCAAATTCTTGTCGTAAGATATGATGTCCAAATTCTTGTGGTAAGATATGATGTCGTCTAAGCTCTATCAATTTATTCTCCCTGTAGAAATGTAGTTGTTTATTATGATATTATTTAGCTACATGACAGTAGTATCCTAATTTTCTTTTTATGCAAATTGGGGGTATAGATAATTTTATGAGCTACAAAATCTGAATTTGTTGTAATTGAGATCTTTGATACAAAGATTTGTTAGACTGAATGGTCATGTGATCTCAAAATGGATGTCGTTTTGTTGAAGTCATTGTACTGCAGTTCAGTGACTTTGAGGTGAAATTAGTTGAAGAGGCTATGCCATTGGACGAGTAGCTGTTTTTATTCTGGTAAACTTAGTTTAACATACCCTACAAGCATTACTTGTGGAAATCTTCAATTTGGTCTTAATGAATTAGTTCAGTGACTTTGCCTTCATGCTGCACAGTCCACCTGACTTAGATTGGTTTTTTGTTTTTCATTTATTGCTTCTCTTAGATAAATGCATTCTTGTTATCCTAGTTTATGTAGCGTTCGTCAAGACATCAAGTTTCAAAAACTTGTCAAGTGTTTTATAGAGTTAAAGTTTATCGCACATTAGGTTTTCCCATTGAAAATTACTGGTCAGCTTATATGTTTATAATAGAGTAAATTCCTGGTACATGACTTTCTGATTACCTGTGATGCAAATTTCTGTTTTCTGTTCATTTCTCCTTTTCTTTCATCTCATATAAGGATAACTATGATATAAGCACTGTATATTCATATGTGTTTGCATTGAAGAGTTGCCAAAGTTTTGGGTGTAAACAGCCAATGGGTCTGGTTTTTAGTTTTTGTTTTCTTTTGGTGCACATTTATTGTATCCTAGAAGTTAATGGTATTGCTTTCTTTTAAAGGATGTGCTCTTTTAACTTGCGGAGTGTGCATACAAAGGCAATACTTAAAAGCATTTATTAAATATGCCTAAGAACAATGTATAGCTATATGATCTATTTGCAGCAGTTGTGGAGATGAAAATGGAGAGTCATGTTTTTTCATCTTCTATAAGGACGAGCCCTATGAAGGTCCCTTATTCAACTATTGGTTAACGAGATTCTCATTTCTCATATATTTAACTTTGCTCAAGATTGTAACACACTAACATGTTACATCTTGATATCTTATGTGGGACCTTTTGGTTGTTAATGGAAAATATAACTACTTTTATTATGCTTATTGTCAAAAGAAGCTACCAAAATGTGCTTCTATACTTTCGAAATACCTTAAAGATTCAGTTCTGTTCCAGAGTCCACATCTGTGTGCAAACGGCTTTTAGATGCACCTCTCTCCTAGACTGCTGGCAGATTAATTGGCCTGCTAGGGGTAGAACTATAGAAGTGCTTGCACTACTGAAACTGATGTTGAAGCTAAATGCTTCTTTCCGTCATATGCAACCATGTTATCATAGTTCTCCATTACAAATGATAGATACTTTTTTATGTGCTCATTATTGATGATTGGCTGTAGCAATAACTCATCACAGTTATTCTTATTTTGCTGTTAAAGTTATATTTGGCTCTAATGTCTTTGTAATTGACTTCAAATTGCAGTACATGGGTCGGAGTATGGGTTTGGAGCTCATGACTACCCAACGAGTGGAGTGTTCGAGGTGGAACCAAGGAGCTGTCCAGGTTTTATCTACAGACGCTCCATAAAACTGGGTCGTATAAATATGCCTCCCCATCAGGCGCGGATTCTGATCGAAGAGATGGCTTCAGAGTATCATGGAGATACCTATCACCTCATCTCCAAAAATTGCAACCATTTCACCGATAACGTTTCTTTAAGGTTGACAGGAAGGTCTATTCCAGGATGGGTAAACCGTCTTGCTCAGCTGGGTAACTTTTCTGTTCTAATATTAAATTTATCATATGAATACTCATCTTTGTGCCGTACATGCTTCAATGAGTAAGACGCTAATTTCATTTCTGATTATGGTTGTTGCACAAGGGTCTCTTAAAAGGCTTATCTGATAAGAGTCATTATTGTATGAGTCCTATACTGACACACACAACAAGGGTGATATTTGTGAATATGGAAGTAACTTTCCTTCACAAAACTAGAATGCTATTCAATTCAGTAAAGAGGTATAGTTAAAAAATAGAGGGTATATTTGGGTTTCCCTTTTAGGTTAAAAATAGGAGGGTTTATTTGGGCTTCTTTCAAGCGGAGAAATATGGTTTATATGGGAGTCGTGGCTGCTGTTTGGAGAATATAGCACCCTATATTGTCAGATTAAGGGATGAGTTTAGAGGCTTGATGTGTAATCATGACGTAGTAACACATTGGGATTGGGTAACACTGATAAATTTCTGAATCAGAATTCTATAGGAATAATTAGAGTGTAATGAAATTTGTGATAAATAAACATTAACTGAATATACCATCAGAAGGATATAGGAGGAGGGCATATAAATACAAACCTGAGGGAATCACTTAAAATAGATGTATAATTCCTCTATGCATTACATTGTACATTCCTAATGGAGCATCACCATCACCACTTTAGCCCTTTTTCCATTACATCCTGTAGCTATCTAGACTCTGTGAAAATTCTGACAAGATTTAACAACCGATTTGTCAACCTGATGGCAATTTTCTATGCAACACAACAAGCCTTTTTCCCCGAACTTTTGGGCTCTGCTGCATGTATCCCTTCCATTTGGCTCCGTTATATTCATGGCCAATGATCTAAACCAAATGATAGTAGGGCTTGCGACAGACATACAATACCAGTCGATGGGGGCACACCTGCTTTATAGGCTATGTTATTTAAGCTTGTGAAACCAAGGAACCAAATAGATCCCTATAGCAGTAATTACAAACTTGACTATGGACAGGATTCCTGAGACAATTTCGGAAATTTTCAACTTTCATGGATTCATGCTAATGAATCTTGCCTGGATATCTGGTAATTGATGCAAAAGAAATAACAATAATAAGAATATTCTAATACTTGTTTATTTGTATGAACTAATTATGGATCTACGTAAACTAAAACTTTAAAAGCTGTAAACTAATTTTATACTTAAAATAGTTGGACTTAAAAATATCTTTCCTGGTTTTATACAACGTGGGAGGACACTTGCTGACTTCAATCTCCTATATGACACAAGACATACGTTAAAACAAACATGGGAATTTACTTTTACTTCTTATTCGTACCAGATTCATGTGGGTTTATGCCCAAGATCTGATAACTTATCTCATATTGTATCATATCATTGAGTGCTGCTATATGGCATTATAGATGCTAAAGCAAATATATGAATTTGCACGTAGTCCCTTCCTGAGCTAGGTTTCTTTCGTTAGAAATAAATCTGACCACTTTTCTCATAAAGCAAATATATGAATTTGCATGTAGTCCCTTCGTGAGCTAGCTTTCTTATGCTCGAGATAAATCAATCTATTGTATTATGTGAAAAAGTGCTGAGAACAGTCAATTCTAGTGGGAAGGATTGCAACAATATCCATGGTTATGGTTGATTATATATCATCTGTAATTTGAATGTAAGCCTCACGCCACATGTTGAATCACTCACTCTGAATATTTTTTCACTTGTTAATTGCAGTGAAACCCCCTTAAGTTTAAAACTCTCAGTTTAGTCTCTGGACTCCTATTGTCGTTAGTTAACAGTTTGCCATTCTTACCCCTGTTTAACTTAAACTATACTTTTTTTATAAAATCCCCATATTACCTTTCTCTAGGCATGCTTTGGATGTGTTCTTAGTGAGGGAGAGGAGGGTCATTTGGAGATTTCATAAAAAATATGCAGTTTAAATTAAATAGGAGTGAGAATAGCAAATTGTTAACTAATGATGTTAGAAGTCCAAGAACTAAATTAGAGTTTTAAACTTAAGGAGTAAAAAATTACACTAGCTCTATAGTATAGGGGGTCTTACTGCAATTAACCATTTTTTCAAGGACTAGTTTGTATGAATGACATAGGTTGGGTGTGATTTATTTTATTTTGTTTTCTTTCAGGTGCTTTTTGTAATTGTATTCTACCAGAGTGCCTCAAGTTACCTGCAGTTAAACAACAGATACCTGAATACCATGGCATCTCAGGTTTGTTGGGGAATAATCCTCACTTACTCTTTGAATATTATTTCACTCTTTTCACGGAATATTCTAGATTTCTTTGATCACGAGAACAATGGCAGCAAAGGGTGTACATATCCCGAGAGTTTATGTGATGCCTGTTATTCTAAATTTCTACTGTGTTCCTGTGCAGAAGAGGGATCAGAGTCATTTTCAATCATCGTATCAAATGAGCACATAGAAAGTGATGACACTGATCAAGACAAGCATCTTCTCTACCCGTCCGGTGCTGGCGAGGTGACGACTATTAAAGAGACTAATAGATGAAGAGATTGCCAGAGGGGGGGATTTCTCGTATTGTTTATTTGTGAATTCTTTGTAGTTCTTGATCCATTATTGGACCATTAATTCCATTTCCTGGTGAGCCATTCTTTTAGAAGTTGTATATGTTTGTGGGACTCAAAAGTAAGCCGTTGCCTGCGTAAATTAAATGTGAAAAAACAAAATGTATTTGTCTCGAGTTTGGGAAATTCTTTTTCTTGTGTTGCATCCAGTGCTTGAGATAGATTCTGCGAAAGGCAAACAGTTCTTCAAAAAGTTTGTTTGTAGTACAAGCGAGTGAGAGACTCGGATATGAGAATGTAAGATATTGGAGTCTGTAAATGTTAATTTCCTCTCATTTCATTTTTCAGTTTGTAAAGGCAAAGTTCTGTCATATATTTTGCTCCTATTTTATTTCTTTTGAGATCTTCTGTTTGTTCTTCAGCTCCTACGGAGAAGGCATGGGTGGCTCTTTTGAAGCAGAATATTATGATTATTCAAGATATTGGCATTTAGGATATTATGACCATTCAAGTTATTGGCATTCTTAAAAATGAATTCGGGATATAATGTTGAGGTGTGAATGGCATTATTGTTTGTATTTTTGCCATATAATTATGAAATATGTATTTCAAGAACATCAGTTGAGGTTAACAAAAAGGATTTATCAGTGTTCTTAGATTAAAAAAATGACAAAACTAATGGAACCGCCAAAGGAATATGTAGCTAATAAGGGGCAGGTAGGGTTAGGGTTAGGGTTAGTATGTATTTCAAGAACATCAATTGAGGTTAACAAAACGGAATAATACAGAAGAACAAAAATGAAAAAAACGACAAAACTAATGGAATCACCAAAGGAACATGTAGCTAATAAGGGACAGGTAGAGTTAGGGTTAGGGTTAGGGTTAGGGTTAGACGGTTAGTATGTATTTCAAGAACATCAGTTGAGGTTAACAAAACGAGATAATACAGAAGAACAAAAAGGATTTATCATGTTTAGTTTGAAGCTTAGATTAAGAAAAAAAAAAATGAAAAAAACGACAAAACTAATGGAATCGCCAAAGGAACATGTAGCTAATAAGGGACAGGTAGCTAATAAATCATGTTTTAACAAAGAATTATGTATTTTTACCAAAGAAATATGTATATTTGTTTCGTTTGCGATTATATGTGGAAGCTGGCACAGTGTGTCAGCAAGACAACTATCTCTCATATACAGATAGACATGGAGATACAGTTACGTGTGTGCATCTAACTCATATGCTTGTACAAATTGGATTATAATTTACATAAGAAAGAAGTTAGAATAATGGAAATTACTCGTATAATATTTAGTTACTGGCTGACAAACCTTATATATAAATGGGGGTTTTTAACTTTTAAAAGTATCACACATGGGAACACAAATGTCATATTCGATAAAGCTGGACATGTCACTTTTTTTGGGAAATTCTATTTACGCACTACAAGAAGTCCTGATTAACCCAAACTTTCATTTTGAAATATCACCAATTTACTTTGTAAGCCCAAAAAAAATTCCAATTTTAACCTTCCCTCATGTTGTCTGATCTCAAATTTTTCCAAAATTTTTCGAGTTGGATATTAATTACCAAGATAAAAATATGTTGGTTGGGTATTAATACCCAACTAAAGAATCATTTGGTCGGGTATTAAAACCTGACCAGTAACCGATGTCTCTCTAACAAAAAAAAACATAAATAACAATAAATTGCAAACAAATACACATAAAAAACTAAGAATAATTTTAAATTGTATCTTAGATTTGTCCTCCGATACCAATTGTATATTTGGAATTTTCCATTTGAATAAAAAACTTAAACTCAAACTCCAAACCCTAATTTCACTTGTCACAATGAATTCGAAAAATTTAAATTTCTTCCAAATCTTTTTAGGAATGCGAATGTAAAAGTTTTAGGGGTTAACAAATAAAATCAATGAGTTTGTGGGAGATTTATTTTTTTTTTACTTAAATTCTACTTAAAAATATTTTTTAAGGTTTTAGAAAAAATATAAAGGAGCAAGATGATGAATCGTAGTTTCAAATTCTAAGTCTTTATTTAGAATTTAAAAGGATAACTTAGTCAAGAAAATAAATAGTAAACTTATAATTATTTATAAGTTTTAAAATCATGCAAGAAGAGTAAATTTTAGTATATAAATAGAGTTCCCCACTTTTTTTTTGGGAGGAGAATCTTACATATCATAGCTCATTTGACTCAATTTGAATTAGTCATTAGCTAAATTTTCTACAAAGTGATACAGTTTTTATTTTTCCAAAAACTTTACAAAAATATCAAAACCTGTTTAAAAAGATTTTGTCAAAACTTCTTTTTTTTTTTTTTTTTTGCCCCTTTTAAACTAAGTTTTAAATGTAAAAATGTCAAAACTTTTTTTTTTTTTAAATCAAACTGTGGTTGAGAGCAATGGAACTGACTTAACTGAGGTGCTTTTTGTTCCCACTTATTCATCTCATTTAGATTACAATGATAGGATTGTATGACTTAGAAAGAGAGAATTTGTCAAATTTCTTCTATTATAACCATCTTCCGTTCAACTTACTAAGTCCTACTCATCCGATCTACTATTTGAAATTAGAGATAAAAATAGACAGGTCAATTAATTTTTTAATTAAAAGCAAAAAAAAAAATCTAATTTCAAAAATTAAATAGAACAGGCCAAAAATTGACTCTTGACCGATTCATTCTTATCCCTAGTAATAATACAACTCTGAAGGCAATCAATATCAAGAGATTACAGTAATATTACAGTCTAAATAACTTGGTGTCTATGATGCTGAAAATTACATTCGCTACAGCACCACAACCAATAAATGCATGTTACAAGCGTAGCACAAAATCTAATGCATTCACGCATACAAGGCTTTAGGTTCTTCCAGCATGACATACCAAATATTGTAAAAATCTTTCGCCCAATATCATCTAGAAAGAGACCTGCATGAAAATACCAGTTACATAATGTAAGAAAAAGATACCGTACTGCAAAACAAGGGAAAGAAATTGCATTGCATAACTTAAAACAATCTAATTAAGAATCTTAATTTCCCTAAGAACTTGTTTTTCCTTGGATCTGTTCTGATTCACCGATGGCTTTGGGAGAGCTCCTCTCTCTCCAAACTGCATGTACTTCGTCGGTTCGGAACCTCTGGGTGAATGTCGTTTCTTTCAGGGGTGTGGTAATGCCATGGTCAAAAGCCAAGAGGCCAGTATATGCAATCATTGCTCCGTTGTCAATGCAATAACGATCATCAGTGGCAAAAAGATTGCCGCCCCTCTCTAAGCACATCGTCCTCATCATCTCTTGCAGCCGCTCATTGCATCCAACACCACCAACAATTAGAACATCCTTCGTATCGCAGTGTGCCATGGCACGCTCAGTTATCTCAACCAGCATCGCAAACACTGTTTCCTACACATTAACAGATGAAGTAAGAATATTAACCTTCTACCGCAGCTTCAGCTTCATTTAATACGTAAAATTGAATGCACTCAGATTCCCAGCAAGTGAGAATACAGCAGTATCCCATGCATAGAGAGGATGGACAAATGGCATACAGATTAGAGATTTTCAGCTGCCAACCTACATAAATACTGAGCCACTGATATTACAGCATTAGATCAACTGGTAAAATGCCTTACCCAAGACTATGCAAGATTATCAGCTACTTTTCCCTGCATCCATAAAAAATGTTGGATGCAAGGTTATGCATCTTAATTTATACAGAGACAACAATATGGGATTTTAGCCTATATATCCTTAAAGTGTTCAAATCTTTAATATCATCTCCTTGTTTTCCCCCTACTATATTGAATGCTTCTTTCTTTCATTGATTTGCAAAAATGTTGAAGTCAGTGAATCAAAAGAAGGAAATCAGACTTGTGAGATATGATTGTTCTACTCCTATTTTCTATAGGGGTATAAATGTCATAGTATTATTTTTATAAACTATTAATGAAGCGAAGCCCACGAGAGACTAATTTGACTTGGTTATAAAACTAGGTACTAATTTGTATTTTAGCTACAAGTTAGGGACTAGTCTGTCATTATCCCTTACCCATAAATTTCTTCTCATCAATCCTTTCTTCCTCCTTGTTTCCTCACCCAAAGTTCTCATCATTTCCTTTTCTTCTACAAATTCTATTTTCCAATCCCCATCCTCTTCCCAACGTTCACAATCACTTCTTTCTCCTCCTAATCCATCATTATCACCAAATTAGATCCAAAATGTTCAGCAAAAATCCCCAACATTTATATATCTTCATTGTAAAGGCTGGTGACAATGAGTCTTAGAATTCATAAACAATGGTATTGCCAGATCCTGTACATCTTGGCTCAACTTAGCCAACCTGTACATAGCTTTCAAAAAGCTTCTATCTTTGGGTTAATATGTCAATCTCTCTGCTCTATCCTCCCTCTTTCTGCCCTTCTTCTGTAGTATAATTGAGTTACGCCATGCGCAATATATTGATGGAGGTCTCCCAGCATCTTTCTCAATGACAAAATGAAACAGAACATGTTCATTGGCCATGATCTCTGTACACCATTGACCTCTAATGCAATGATTATGAATGTCTAATATTGTTTCATATAAGTAGATTTTAACCGTCAACAATCAACATAGCTTGGGAGGCTTCCCCGAAACAGGGATAGTTATGACATGACTTTACAATTACACTAAAGGGTCTTCGAGCAGTTTCTCTCCCCAAGTGGGCTCTGCTAATGTCTTGCTAACAGAAGGGCATGTTTGGAAAATTAGTTTGAAATATAAGGGTATATAGGGAAATAATCGTAAAGCAAGGAGATATAAATAAATTAAATTTGTATTAATAAGAATATATTTGCTAAAAACTAAACAATAATATTGTTGGATGATGAAATACGGAGATTATTTTACAGTTTTTCCTTCATCAAAGGAACAGTCATGAATCATTACCAAAACTTGCATATTTCTGAAATATGCACAAATATGTGAGGATTGATGAGGTTTGACACTGTTGAGTTGTGTTGTATTCATTCTTTCTTTTATGCTTATTTTACAGTGGTAAAGTATACTCTTGAACTTTCGAACTTTTCTGAACTTACTCTTGAAATTTTATCAATTTTTTTTTTGCTGTGTCCCAACACCAAACTATGTCCCAACACTGAATTCTACCTGAACACCGAAACTGTGAAACTAAGATACCAACTGGATACCATACATCTTAGATGCATCCTAACAGATCGCAATTTATTTGCTACTTAGAAAAGATTTATATCAAGAATAGAATAGAAATACCTGTAAAGAATAGCAGAGGTCCGCTGGTGTACATTCATTGTTTTTTAGCTTCTCTATAGCAGTAGCTTCAATGTAACTTAATATCCCACTAAATGATACATCCATTCCTTTTACAGCATAAGGAAGATCCAGGAACTTCTCTCCTTTCTTTGCCAGCTGAACAGAAAAAGGATAAAAGAGATCAGTTGGGATTCTATACTGATATTACATATAGAAAAGGATATGCTTCATAGGGAACAATGTTCAAGAATGCGTTTTCAGTATGCGTGCGGTCCAGGACCGCATAACGCATAATCGGATTACGCGCCGATTATGCGGATTACACGGAATTATGCGGAATATTAATATTTTAATATATATTAATATAATTTGGAAACAATTATGTGGATTACGCGGAATTATGCGGAATATTAATATTTTAATATATATTAATATAATTTGGAAACAATGCTTGCTACAGTCATCGCAAAAACCAGCATTTGGTCCATATCTGCAGCTGCAAATTTGCACCAAAAATTTGAAAACAAATACTATGAATCTATGTCTCAACTCAGTTCTCCACCTGCTGCAATTCTGCAGCTGCAAATTTGGACCAAAGTTTGCACGAAAATTTCACACCAAAATTTGCAACAAAATTATCGCACCAAAACCCTAAGCCTAAAATTTCCAAATAATTCCTTTCACTAAAGGATTCAAACCCCAAATTCAACTCATTTTACTCAAAAGAATCATCTAAAATATTCAACAGGAAATAATACCCAAAAAAATTCCAAAATCCTAACTGGAAAAATTATTTTACCTGCTGTCGTAGGAGAAAGGGCGAACGGAGGTTAGCGTTGCCGGAGAGCTCGTCTTGAGGACTGAAGTTGCCGGAGAAGATGTCGTCGGTGTGATCGGAGAGGAGAAAGGGCAAACGGAAAGTTAGGATTTCTTTGTTTGCTGGTTTGGAGACTCGACAACTCAGGAATCGGGAGATCAGAGACTCGATAGCTGGTTTGGAGTGACGATCGCCGGAGGTGACGTCGCCGGTGATCGGAGAGGGGAAAGGGCGAACGGAGAATTAGGGTTTCTTCGTTTGCTGGTTTGGAGACTCGACAACTCGGGAATCGGGAGATCAGAAACTCGACAGCTGGTTTGGAGTGACGATCGTCGGAGGAGACGTCGTCGGTGATCGGAGAGGGGAAAGGGCGAACGGAGGTTAGGGTTTTTTTGCTGGTTTGGGGACTCGAGATCGGGATCTGGGGAGGGTTTTGGGTTCGACAGCTGAAGGAGGGTGGGTTTTATTATGTGGGTTGCGGGTACGGGTCGGGTTTCGAGCGATTTTTAAAATTCGAAACCTATTAACCCTTTTCACCGTATAATCGTATGCGGATTATGTGGGCGCATAATCCGCATAATCGATTATGCGTCCGCATAACGAACTGTCCGCATAATTGAGGGTTTTCTCAGTTTTTTGTGCGTTCTGGATCCGAAAACGCATATGCGCCCGCATATGCGCCCGCATAGGGTGTTTTTTAGAACACTGATAGGGAATCAGCAAATTAATTGATGTACCAAGACATTTTGGTGGGAGGTCTCCAGTATCTATAGATTATGTAAAGTAACAAGTGACCTAAGTGAACTAGAACATGGAATTGTATTATTTTGATGGAAAAGTCAATTAACATATGTTTGTTTAGAGATACAATGTACATACAACAGTGAAGCTCTTTCTATGCTTCTTCAGATTTTCTGTTCAGTAAGCATCTTCAAGTCTCTAAGAAGCAAGAATGCAGGAAGAGGGCATCTTCATGATAATGCCAGTCCTACAACTAAGATTGTGATTTGACATGGTCTACAATGATCATCTCTCAAATCATTAGCAATTTAGTGAATCTCCTTAAAATTGTCACAATCAAGACAGGTGTTTTAGCATGGTAGAAAACTAAAATAGGTTCAGCTTTTAATTTTCCCATACACACTCTTCAGTGTCCCACATCATTTCATATAAAAAAAATTCATCATTTCAGTCATTCCCTTCAGCATATTCTCAAGAAATCTAGCCTCCTGTTTGGTTGACATTCTTATTCTAATCCACTTGTCACCAACAAACCACCTTGACAGAAGCAGCTACTATAACAGAAAGATACTATTCCAGCAAACAAACAATGCACCATCACTCCTTAACCCAAGTTACTTTCAAAGTACTTGAACGTTAAACAGAGGTTAAAAAATCCTATACTATCATAATATTGATATCAGAATCTCTCCAGACCCTGCACTGTGGGAGCCTCATGAACTGGGCCGACCTTTTTTTATATCTCTGCATTTTATCCTGCCATAGCATAAATCTAAATGTCTTCTGATTATCTTTGTCAATTTGTTCTGTCCTACTTACCAATAAATTTTCTGTTATATTCATGCATAAGAAAATATCAAACACAAGGGCATTATACCAACTTGCAAAAGAGTATAGATGAAGTCCCATGTGAATTTAAGATGTCCTTGCTACTAAGCGTTCTTCTCCACATTTATATCCTGGTCCCACAAGCATGGTTACTTCCTTATGAGATGAATTGATAAGCTTCACAGTTGAAAATTGCTTTTAACACCCTTCAATGTAATTTTCATTGTACAGCCACAATAAGGTAGTTCAGTAGCAATGCTGAAGAGTGACATGTTGTGGGAAACTTAATGGTCATAGAAAGAACGAGCTTTTGGCCCTTCTCTTCTTTGAATCTTCATTTTTTAAATTGTGATTCTTCCATGCTGTCTTCTTATTGTAGACTCCCATATGTTTTTCATGCAAACAGGACATTTGTGCTTTACTGGTTTACAATTTGCAATTTACTGCCGATAATTTATGATATAAGAATCACTAATATCAAGCATGTCATATCGGCAATATCGAACGTATCAAGCTGATATGATACAGTTTATCATGTATGTATCTGGTACCTCGAAATCAATATGATAGCAGCTGATATTTAAAACCATGCCTATGAGTTATTCACCAATTTCTGACCAGAAGCATCTATACTAGCTAAAAATTATGGCCTTAATTATTGTAAAAGCAACTACACTACTGATGTGGAGTAAGGAAATCTTTTTTTAAAATATATCAGCTGGCAGATCCTATCTCCAACCAATTATCAGGTCACCGAGGAAAATTACAACAATTAACCTCCATTTGTTAAGAAGAGATACTTTGTTGTTCTAGCAGGATCATGGATTGTACTCATTTTCTATAATTCTCCTCCAAACTCTATATTCTTAAGTATCTTTGACACTCACTGAACTGTAAGAAGTACATAGGAAGAGACATGCTCCAGGAAATATCAGTCTCACAACCAAGATGATCAAAGCTGGTTTACAAAAAAAGGAGCATCTCTCAAAACATTAGCTAGCACAGACCCCCCACCCCCCCCCCCCCCCCCCCGCCCCCCCCCCCCCCCACAAACCCCCCCGGGGAAAAAAAAAAGACACAATTACCAAAACACACAAAACCTTCCTGGTTCACATTCATTCTTCAGTGCTCATTTATCATGTTGTGTAAAAACATTTGTCCTTGAGGAATCTCACCTCCTCAGCCTTATGCTGATTTAATTCTGTCAAGGATAAAAGTAGAAAGCAACATCTAGGCTTCCTATATACTTTCTAGATATGTTGTCTAACAGACAACTGAAATAACAAACAAATTACAACCTCCTGCCACCTTAACCCAAGGGATATCAAATCGACTTTGGAATGTGTACAGAATAATATGGTTAAATATTGAAAAATACCATACTAATAGTGGTGAAAAAAAGGGTTAATTGCCTGAAATAGTTGTGAAATTTATGGAACATGAATTTACGTTTGACAAAAGAATGAGTCTGGTTTTCTAAAAGAGCTTTTTTAACTTTATAATTTTGCATGTTCCGTTTAGCAATTGTGTCTCTCTTCTAGCATATTATTTGTAAAAGTGTATCACAAATGGGGTTTGATAAAGGAAGTAGATGAGTGGCTCCCTCTTAGACTTAAAAGATGACCTTGCCACAAAGCTTTCCCGTCTTTAATTATACCTTAGTCCAAAGAAGCATGCTTCCTCCATTCCGAGATGATACCAACCTTCACAAGGGGTAGAATTTTTTGATTTCAAAAAAGGTTTTCATTGTACATTCATAAATAAGGTAGTAATGCTGATGGGAAAACATTATGTTGTGCTTAGAGCAAGGATGAGCTTTGAATTCTACTTATATTGTACTTCTTTCATGATAACTGCCTATTATAGTCTCATATATTCTTTTTAGTTCCACGAAGAACAATTTATGCTTCAAAATTGATTGCTATACTGACTGCAACGCCATACCTAGGGTCTAAGTAGTGCGCTTTCATGAGGTAGGTGCCTTCTTGGAACACCTATAAATTGAAGAATTTATTCCATGAAAAAATAAGCACATTGTAAACCAAGATAGATATCCCCAAAAATAAAATATATGCTTGTAATCAAATGTGATGCATAAAGGTGTGCTACATAAAATAGGTTATTGGCATCTAAATTGTAGGGATGATGATTACCCTCATTTTATTAAGCCCAACATCTACAGACAAATCGACAACACATGATAAACACAATCAAGAAGAAAAGGAAGACAAATATACATTGTTTGACCAAGTCCAGCCACTTGTACAATGTTACATATATCAACGAAATACAAAATTGCAAGAAAACAAACAAGATCATAAGGAAAGGCATATCTTTGTGATCTAGCACTATCTCGCATTCATGTTTCTCATGCTCCTATCACAAAAGGAAATATCCAAAGCCATCTCATAGTGACCCATCATAGAAGTATACAGTGCAAAGAAGGAAGCCCTACCACTAACCATCATCTGTAGGTAGAAAACTCCAATTGATAAATCATCCCAAATAGGCCCAAACCTGATAGCAACTGAATCCTCAAGCAGATGCAACACATGAGTCACACAACTCTAAGAAAAAAAACATTGTATAGTAACCACTAACATGTTAAGGTTGTCTTCATCTTCTAACTGAGGAGCTTAAAGGCTAAGCTAAGCATAACCCAGTTAGCTATAGATACTGAAATATAGAAGTAGCTTTCAAACACAGTTCAATAATCATACATATGTTAATCTTTATTTTGGTCCAGCATTGCTTACTCTGTTATACAAGGATGGGGGGGACCTATAATAATATTAGCGAAAAGCATCGAAGCTGGTAAAAGAAATATAATTCCAATTACTCTAAGGCACCATATAACACACAGATTTCGAAAGCTTATAATATTTTTGAACAGCAGCTGCACAATATGAAGAAGAAAAAGTGACTAGTAATGCTTTAGCTATAAGCAGATGATGATAATAGCAAAACTGAAAACATTTTCTACGAAGGTTTCACAGTTAAAACACAATCAAACGAAAGTTACTTCACTGGAGGGTAAGTTGGCTTACAAGATTAAAACATTTCATTTGATTCTAGAAAAGTGATACGTACAAGTATAGCAGGGGTAGTCATCGTGAGGAGAAGAAAAGGTGAGATAGGATTAGATAGGTTCAAGTACAAGTGGGAATCTTCAGACAAGAATTACAGTTGAAAAAGAGCATTTTTTTTTCTTAAGTGAAGATGGATAATTTAATGATATGAATATCTTAAATCTAAAAACACAAACTGATGTTTGAGCATATAATCTATTACTTGTTGCTACTCCACTACAAGCTTAATCTTGGGTGATAATACATATACTAAAGATCCCAAGCAAATAGCACTCTTGTGTTCAATATAGAGAACACTAAAGAAATACCAAACTAATTCTAATATTTGTGTCATACATATTAAAAGCATATCCAAACCAGGGAAAGTTATTAATATAATTTTTTTTATCTGGTGATAAATCACCCAATTGTATTAGATACTTTTGGCTACAGGTTTCAACTCCTGGCCAATTTAACATAGATACTTATTGCCCAAACTAGAATTGGTGCCTCAGGTAAGAGTTTTTGAATAGTGTGAAACATGTTTGGCAGTAAAATTAAACCTAATGTTTACAACAAGGAGTAGTAACCAAGAACACAGTAAAATTAGTAGTCAATCCCAATCAATGAAATATACTAGGTGCAACTTTCTTGTTTATTGTTGACTTTACAATTAACAACTGACATGTTATTCAGGAAACCCATCCAATGAGCTAGTTAAGACCAGCAGCTCGAAATATTTATCCCTATTCTTATGTCATCTCATGAGATTGTAACAACTGCGGAAATTGAATGATGAGTTTCCACTGCAGAAACACTTACCTGAAACTCAATAGCAATACAAAAGCCCTAAAAACTAATTTATCTCCCATAGTATCTAACAACCATTTATGTTACGTAAAAACTTCATATTCCATTTTAGATTAATGTTATTATTGTTAGCAGAGGGATAGTGTCATACACATTTGTCTTCATGGAATATTTCCATGTTTTCAATATATATATATATATATATATATATATATATATATATATATATATATATATATATATATATATATAAGACATCTTACTAGAATAGGATCTACATTTCCATAAAGAGGTTCAAATCAATATTGAAAGAAACGCGTTACGCAACGCGTTATAACGCGTTACGTAACGGAGCGAGGAAGTTTCGCTCTGTAACAAGCTGAAATAACGCACTGCAGCGTAGCGTGCGTTATTTTCAAAATAACGCACGTTATAACGCGTTATTCCAGAACGCGTTATAACATGCGTTATATACAATTCCTTATCGAACCGCACCCACGACCCGAAACCAGATTTTTCCGACCCGAAACCCATTAATTCGCTCCTAAATATCCCGATTCTCTCTCCCCTCTGTCCTAATTCTTCTTCCGATCGCTCTCGCCCTCTTCCGATCTCTCTCGCTCTCGCCCTCTCCCGATAGCTCTCCCCCCTCTCCCGATATCTCTCTCGCTCTTCCCCTCTCCCGATAGCTCTCTCCCCTCTTCTGATAGTTCTCTTCTTTCTCCTCTCTCCCGATAGCTCTCGTCCTCTCCCGATAGCTCTCTCCCCTCTGTCGACGTCCCGATCCCTCTCTCCCCTCTGCATCGATCTCTCTCGCCCTCTCCCACTCTTCCCTCGTCCGCCGCCATCAACGCAGCCCTTCGACGCCGCCGATCGATTCTTCTCCGGCTCAACTGTTCATCCCTCCTCCTTTCCCGGCCCAGCTATCTTCTCCAGCTCAACCAGCAGGTAATTAACCTCATTACCATTTTAAATTTGACTGATTTTTTTAATAAGACTAATTTGACTGATAATTAATATAGATTTGTGTGATAATTTGGATTAGGGTATACTGACTGATAAGACTGATTTGTGTGATAATTTGGGCGATTTGTATACTGACTGATAATTAATACAGATTGATATTTGATAATTTTTATACTGAAAAAAATTAGTATACTATTTCTGACTGTTTATTTGGGTGAAATGATGCATTTGACTGTTAATACAGAATTTGTTAATGAGTTAATGACTGTTAATGAATGACTATTAATGACTGAATCATGTTGATAAATTATAAACTGTTAATGACTGAATTTTAATTTATTAGCATTTGATTATTATCCCCGTTGACGAATTAATGACTGAATTAGTGACTGTTAATATAGTTTTTAATTTGTATACTGAAAATTAGGCCTTAGGGATGTATACTGAAAAAAAAATATTATCCATTTGATTATTGAACTTGGAATTGTGTTTTATGTAGATTGATATTTGATAATTTATACTTGAAGATTCATGTCATCAAAAATGGATTCAGCAAAAGAATGGAGAATCCATAAAGAAAGAAAACCAAGTAATTATTTTTATTGCAAATACTGCAATCATCATATAACAGCTAGGATCACTCGACTTAAATATCATTTGGCCGGTACCAGGCATGGCGTTAGAATGTGTGAATGAGTCCCAGCTGTATACCCGAAAAATTGAATCTTCTCTAAATTGCCAATTTGATTTTGAATTACAGCAATAAAAGAAAAATCAAAATAAATTCGAGATTACAAGAATGGGGATCAATTGATTTCGATTCACCTTTATTTTTGTGGGTTCTGGCAGCGGTAGAGTCTTGATTCTGCACTCCGTTGACGATCCGATCTCTCTGGATTGAGGAACTCCTCTTTAGATTTTTGGACTCCGGCCTCTAGAAAATTGCCTCGCTAAAGAATTCCCTCTCCAAAAGAATCTCCTCTTTTTCTCTCCTGTTCTGAACTCCGTTCCCAATTTTATATATTGAGGAGCGCTTCTAATCCGGCTCAAATTCTTTTCTCGAATCCGATTAAATCCCCAAAAATTCGGATCACCATACAAAACGAAATAGAAGCGGAACGGAAGCGGAAAACCCGCGGGCCAACCCGCGGGATTCCTCCCGCGGGATCCCTCCCGCGGGTTGAGTTCCCGCAGGTGGACCCCGCTGTTAATTTTTTTTTTTTTTTTTGTCTACATGACCCCCTCCAAAGTTTTCGAAGTTCTGTATTGAATCGTACTGAATTTCGAAACACTTTGAATTATTTAATTGGCTATCAGACGTTTTAAAAGATTTTGTAGACAGAGATAACTGTTAACATATTCAATTATTCAATAACAAGCAGAGGTATGATTTTAACGTGCTCATCAGATAATAAGTAGAGGTATGATGTTAATGTACTCATTGGGTGACAAGCAGAGGTATGATGTTAACATACTTATTTTAGGTCAAGCAGAGGTATCATGTTAACGTGCTCATTAGAATCCTAACCGTTCAGTGACATTTAGTATGACGGATCAGGGAAAGACAGAGGTAACATTAAACATATCTTGGAGTTCAACCTATTCAGAGGATCTGGTCGTGATAGGGACAAGCTGACTAAACAGAGGTGACGGTTAACGTATTTAGCTTTGGAATCGGACTATCAGAGGTAACTGTTAACTTGATAGAGAGATGATTTTCGTCAGAGGTAATTTTTAACTTAACGATATCAAAAACAAGTTCATCAGAAACTGTAATATTGGACTTGATGAAGTGTGAATTTTCTTTTCTGTCAGAGGTGAAATCTCAACATGACAGGAGATTTAATCGGATTTTATCTCATTTGATTTTGAATTATGATGTCAGAAGTATGATTTTAACTTGACAAATATTTTGGAGTGTCGCTTGGTCTGCTGGAGAAAAATGACGAGAAAAGTTTCGTTATCAGAGGTGAAATTTCAACGTAACAAGAGATTTATTTGATTAGGATTTTTAGCAAACCCTCAGCTATTAACGGATTTGATTTGCCTTTACTAACTACCGTTTGAGTTGGGCTAGCCATATTATTCCCCTCAGCATGGTGAGTTGTCGAGGATTTCGTTTGGGCTTAAATGCCAAACTTTTCCTGTTCCCTTTGCCTTAGCGGCGTTGGGCAATTCATACTTTTACCCTCAGCATGAAGGGGTTGGCGAGAAATTTATTCTCTTCCCGTTGTCTTAATGGCGTTGGGTAATTCATGCTTTTTACCCCCAGCATGGTGGGGCTGGCGAGAAATTCTCTTCCCGTTACCTTGTCGGTATTGGGTAGTTCATGCTTTTTACTCCCAGCATGGTAGGGTTGGCGAGAAATTTATTCTCTTCTCGTTGCCTTGATGGCGTTGGGTAATTCATGCTTTTACCCCCAACATGGTGGGGTTGGCGAGAAATTTATTCTCTTTCCGTTGCCTTGATGGCGTTGGGTAATTCATGCTTTTACCCCCAGCATAGTGGGGTTGGTGAGAAATTTATTCTCTTCCCTTTGCCTTGACGATATTGGGTGATTTATGCTTTTTACCCCTAGCATTGTGGGATTGGCGAGAAATTTCTTCCCTTCTCTTTACCTTGACGGCGTTGGGTGATTCACGCTTTTTACTCTCAGCATGGTGGGGTTGGCGAGAAGTTGGTTCTCTTCCCTTTGCCTTGACGGCATTGGGTAGTTCATCATTTTTTATTTTATTTTATTATATATATAAATTTTTATTTCTTTATCTCTCCCTTTTTTTTTGTTTGCGATGACGTCCCTTTTTTTTTATAAACGATAACGCCTTTTGAATTATTTTTTTTTAGGTGATGACACCTAGCTTTTTTTTTTATTATTTATTTATTTATTTATTTTGGTAAGCGATGAGGCCTTGCAAATTTATTTTTATTTATTATTTTTTTGTTTATTTTTATATTTTTTATTTATTTTTATTTTATTATTATTATTATTATTTTAATTTTTAATTTTTTTTTGGCATCCGCGGGATACAACCCGTGGGTAGAACACTCATACTGCATGTTTTTTTTTTAATTTTTTTTTTATATCTTTGTCAATTTTTTGTGGGCGATAACGCCCTTTTTTCTTTTTCTTTATTTTTTTTTTGCCTTGTTATTATTATTATTTTTTATTTTTTATTTTTTATTTTTTTTCGTGAGGGGAAAGGGAGAAAAGTGCGGGTGGCCCAGGTGGGCCCCCATCCGAGCATAGTACCTTTTTCTTTTTAATCTCGCCTCACATTTTTCTTTATTTATTAACTTTTTTATTGTAATTGAGGCAATTTCAATTTATTATTTTATTTATTTTTATTTATTACTATCTTATTATTATTATTATTTTTTTTGTCTTATGGATTCTGTATCCCGCGAGTTGCATCCCGCGATTGCATATGTGGGTTGCGTCCCCGCGGGTTGCGTCCCTTGATTCCATCTGCGGGTTGCATGCCTCGATTCCATCTGCAGGTTGCGTCCCTCGATTCCATCTGCGGGTTACGTCCCACGATTCTATCTGCGGGTTGCGTCCCCCGATTCCATCTGCGGGGCGGATTGCGTTACACGATTCCATCTGCGGGTTGCGTTCCACGATTCCATCTGCGGGTTGCATCCCGTGGGTTGTATCCAGTTTTGTTATTTTATTATTTTTTTTTTTTGTGGGCGATAACACCTCAAATTTTTTTTTTTTGACAGATGATGACGTCTTGTCATTTTTTTTTATGGGTGATGACACCTCATAATTTTTTTTTTTGACAGACGATGACGTCTTGTCATTTTTTTTTTATGGGCGATGATGCCTCATATTTTTTTTTTTGACAGACGATAACGTCTTGTCATTTTTTTTTTTTTTATGGGCGATGACGCCTCATATTTTTTTTTTTTTAGACAGACGACGTCTTGTCTTTATTTTATGGGCGATGACGCCTCATAAATTTTTTTTTTTTTTGACAAATGATGACGTCTTGTCTTTATTTTATGGCCGATGACGCCTCATAATTTTTTATCGTAACCCGGCGATGCCTAGGCTCCGAAAAAAAAATTTAAATATCGGATTGCGCCGCCCAAACTCCCACTGTGGTCGCCAATTCTTGTATGCCCGAAAAATTGAATCTTCTCTAAATTGCCAATTTGATTTTGAATTACAGCAATAAAAGAAAAATCAAAATAAATTCGAGATTACAAGAATGGGGATCAATTGATTTCGATTCCCCTTTATTTTTATGGGTTCTGGCAGCGGTAGAGTCTTGATTCTGCACTCCGTTGACGATCCGATCTCTCTGAATTGAGGAACTCCTCTCTGAATTTTTAGACTCCGGCCTCTAGAAAATTGCCTCGCTAAAGAATTCCCTCTCCAAAAGAATCTCCTCTTTTCCTCCCCTGTTCTGAACTCCGTTCCCAATTTTATATATTGAGGAGCGCTTCTAATCCGGCTCAAATTCTTCCCTCGAATCCGATTAAATCCCCAAAAATTCGGATCACCATGCAAAACGAAATAGAAGCGGAACAGAAGCGAAAAACCCGCGGGTTGGCACCCGCGGGAGGCATTCCCGCGGGTGTCCCGCGGGAGGAATTCCCGCGGACACTCGCGGGAACTCTCCCGCGGGTTGGCACCCGCGGGAGGAGTTCCCGCGGGTGGACCCCGCTGTTAATTTTTTTTTTTTTTTTGGTGTCTACACCAGCAGATGTGAAGAAAGCATGTAAAGATGCTTTAAAAACCACAAAATTAGAAAAAAAGAAGGCATCACTGAGTCATGAAATTGGTAGAATGAGAGA
Source organism: Dracaena cambodiana (assembly GCA_036321105.1). Lineage (NCBI taxonomy): Eukaryota > Viridiplantae > Streptophyta > Magnoliopsida > Asparagales > Asparagaceae > Dracaena > Dracaena cambodiana. The sequence continues at coordinate 37,134,554 of JAYEPQ010000013.1, forward strand.
ATCAGATATTGAAATATTAAGCCAAGAGCTTGAAAGCGTCGCAGATAGCAACACTCAACCTTGGACTCTGCAAGCGATGAATAAATATATTAATATTGATGACTGTCAATCCACGTTGGAAACATCCTTAAAGAAGGAGGCAAGAGAGGACTGTGTCAGAAAAATAGGCAGATGTATCTATGCAAATAGACTTTCATTCAACATCTTGAATAATCCATATTGGAAGGAGATGATAGAAGCAGTTGGCAATTTCGGATTTGGTTTGAAACAACCGAGTCCGTACGAGATAAGGACTTGGGTTCTAAAGGCCGAGATTGATGATATTAACAAGATTAAGGAAAATCACATGGCGGCGTGGGTAAAATACGGTTGTACCGTGATGTCAGATGGGTGGACTGACAGGAAGAGCAGAAATTTAATAAATTTTCTTATTAATTCACCAGAGAGGACTTTCTTTTATAAATCCATAGATGCATCAGCTCAGTTGAAGACAGGAGATTATTTATGAGAGTGTCTTGATAAGATAGTTGAGGAGATTGGAGAGAATAACATTATTCAAGTGATTACGGATAATCATGCTTCTTATGTAAATGCAGGTACAAAACTTATGGATTCACGAAAACGTCTTTACTGGACTCTTTGTGCAGCTTATTGTATTGATTTGATATTAGAGGATATAGGCAAGATGAAGATCCATAAGGAGACTCTTGAAACAACAAAGGGGATCATATAATTCGTATATAATCATACCTGGGTTTTGAGTTTGATGCAGACATACACGAAGGGGAAGGAACTGCTAAGGCCGGCTATCACTCGATTCGCTACGTCATTCTTGACTCTCCAAAAACTCTATAAATTAAGACAGCCATTGAGGAAGATGTTGCTTCAAATGATTTCACGAAGAGTGCCTGGGCGAAGAAACCGAATACAGTGAAGGCAAGAAAGACAGTGCTATCGAGCAGAAGTTTTTGGGGCAGAGTTCTCTTCTGCTTTAGCACCACACTTCAACTGGTCTATGTGCTACGAGAGGTGGATTCAGATGTGAGACCTTCCATACCTTTTTTATATGAGTATCTGGACAGTTGTAAAGAGAAAATTGCCGATATCTGTAGGGGCAATAAGAGAAAGTACATGCCTTACTGGAATTTGATTGATAAGAGGTAGACAGGCATGTTGCATAGGCCTCTCCATGCGACGGCTTACTTTCTAAATCCTAGATGCTTCTACAGTGATATATTCTCTAATGTTCCTAAGGTTAGAAGAGGTCACGAATGATCCCCGACCTCAATGAGTATGCACAGGCTGATGTGGAGCTAGATCAGTATAAACAGAAGCTTGGAGAATTTGGATCCCCGCTAACTCAAATGACTATGAATGCTCGAAGTCCTGGTATATCTTAATTCATTGTTTACATTCTTACTTTCTAATTGTAGATATATCATTAAATTATTTTTTTTGTATTTTTTAACACTAAAACTAATTATCTATTTTAGCTACCTGGTGGGAAAGATTTGGAAAGGATGTTCCGACACTCCAAAAGTTTACAATTCGAATCCTCTCTCTTACGACTAATGCTTCTAGATGTGAACGCAATTGGAGCACTTTTGAACAAGTATGAATTTAAAAAACTCAATATATTATTTTTAAGTACTTTATTTATCATCATACTCATATAACAACTTAAAACTTTGATAAAGGTACATTCAAAAAAAGATATCGCTTGGAGAAAGAACGCCTATATTCTGTCGTATATGTCATGTACAATATTAAGTTTAGAGAGAGAAATATTCGGAGGAAACGAATGAATTTAGATCCAATTTTGATTGATGAGGCGGCACCAGAAGATGAATGGCTTGTTGAGAGTGAAGAGCCTTGTCTCCCAGAGGATCTTGAATTGCTAGATGAGCCTACTGATGACGATTCTAATACAAGAACCAATGATTTCTTAGAAGTCACTGCAATTAATAGCAATTAAAATGTTCTTCCATCCATTGTGGATAAGAGAGATAAGCAAGATGAAACTGAAACCCCAGCAAAGAAACGAAAGGTCGATTCTTGTAAGTTATCTAATTTTTATATGTTAATATTCTTAAATGAATACTATTATGATTTGAGTATCTAATAACATCTTAATTTGCATATCTTTTGTGTAACATCTTCTTCAGACAAAGGAAAAGCAATTGATGAAAGTTTTGATGAGACGGGGGATGACATCGATCCGGAAGATGCAAATTACACTCTAGAAGAAAATGATCTTGTTATTGTTGATTAGATTATCACACGAGTTTATTTTCATATTATAAAGAAAAACAATATTTTCCTATGTATGACTTAAGAAATTATTGTGATATTTGCTATGACATTTTATAATTTTTCTATGCCTTTATATTGATTTTGCAGTATTTTATATGATTTTTTAGATTTATTTACTTATTAATGGAAATTATTAAATACAGTTTTATGTTTATTTTAATTAAATAAATAGAAATTTGCATAACCTGCGTTAAGCGTTACGTTATTTGCTACATAACCTAACAAAAAAATACGTTACGTTAACGTTATCGTTATTTTAAACATTGGTTCAAATAACATTATTGTGTTCAAGTCATAATATAGTACAGAAAGTGTATCTAAAACCTAATACATTCACATATTAACACAGTCGGAAAAAATGTTGAAGAAACATGTTGATTAAAAAAGGGGCATACTAGAGATGTTCATTTTAAAATCTAATAGCAAAATATAAACCCGTCCAATAAATTATACTCCTTAGCAAATAAACACCTTTAATGGTGTAGAGAAACTTCATGTCACACTTTAGATTAATGTTTTATTCTTAATAATGAATATACGCGCATTTGCCGTATTTAATCCAACAAATGTTACATGATTGCAAATTTTCAAATTCTTAAAAAGCAAAAGCGAACCTGCTCAATATTGTATCCAGGGCTGGGATCATTGGACAACTCCAAGACCCTTGCGAACCGATCAAGACAATTACCCACCGCAATATCGATAGTCTCCCCAAAAATCCTGTACCTCCCCTCACTATAAGCAATCACCTGAGTATTCCCTCCACTGACATACAGCACCACCGGGTCCTCGGCCCCGGTCACCACCCGCCCCATCTCGATATGTGCCACGCAGTGGTTTACCGCCACCACTGGCTTGTTCCAGACCCTCGACAGGATCCTGACGGCGAGGGCACCAACCTGGAGCGGGGCCCCCATCCCGGGCCCACGGGTGTAGCATACGCAGTCGATGTCGGCAGGGGCGACGCCGGCGGATTCGAGGGCGGAGTGGACAAGGGGGAGGAGGTGGTGGAGGTGGTGGTGGGCGGTCTCCCGAGGGAGGAAGCCGTGGCCGGGGGGAGTGATGTAGGTGTGGCGGGGGTTGGAGAGGATCGTGCCGTCGAGGGAGACGATGCCGACGCCGATCTTGTTGGCGGAGCCCTCGATCCCTAGGGCAATTAGGGTTTTCTTCTTGATAGCGGTGTCGGTCGACATGGATGAATGGATGGTGGGGGATTTGCGAAGATTGAGGGATTAGGGTTTTAGAGGGCGGAGATTTGGGAAATTCTAAATGCGCACCACACTTTACATGATGAGCCCCACATCCTAAAGTAAAGTTATTTAACATCGGGGGAAATGGTGCTCACTAAGTTAAATGTAGTGCGCATTTGGAATTTCCCCAGAGATTTGGGTTTGGAACGGGACTAGAGATGGGCTTTAGTTGTTGTTGTTTTTTTTTTTTTTTTTTTTTTTTTTCCTTTTTTTTTTATATTGTTGCTTTTTGTATTTTTTTTTTTCTCCTTTTATCCCTCAATTTAATTCAGATAAAAAAAAAATAAGTCTGTGTATATTCAAGAGCTCAGATGATAGTATTTTTTCCCCTTCAAAAATTCATCATATACGAATATGAGGGTGATTAGATTATGTCTTAATGAATGGTTTAGTAAAATTCAATTTAATTTTGATTAATTGCTCTTATTTGTTAGATCAAATTTTTAATCTATTTAGCTTAAAAATTGTTTGGAAATACGAATCTTAATTAAAAGTTTTTAATATTCGATTTTAACTCATTGACTTAATACGTCCACATATTTTGGACAGAAAGTTTAAGTTTGGTTTTATTTTCTAGATCGTAGTAATTGGGGTTTTAACTCTTCATTTAGGCTTGCGAGAGAAAAATGTTGGACATTCCCAATAAAAAGGGAGTTCTAAGGTAAATAAAACATATGTGCAATGGTTATTGATTTTGGGGCTATGTCATTGAGTAAACAATGTCTTGATGACAAGTATTTTTATTAGAAAGGAATAAAAGAGTTATAATCTCAGCCTCAAAAATGTTCCCTTTTAGGCTTTGTTTGGTTTCTCTATTTGGTTTGTGGGGAAACGAAGGAAAAGAAAAAAAATGTTTCCTTACTAACCAAACATTGAGGACAAAACCAAGTTTCATCTTTTTCTTTCTCACTCTTTCTTTTTCTTTCTTCTATTTTCTTTAAGGCTGTGTTTGGATTGAGGGAAAATGAAGGAAAAAAAAAAGAAAGGAAAGAGAAAGAGAAAAGGAAAAAAAAAAAAGAATATGGAAATTGGTTTTTTTTTTTTTATGTTTGGTTAGAAAGAAAATGAAGAAGAAAATTTCAAGAAAATTTTAGAAAAAAGCAATTTATTATGTTTTATTGCACAATAGAAAATTAAAAGGAAAATATAATTATAATTAAGCTATAGAAAATTTTAATATTAATTTACATATTATTGATATAATTTTTAATTTTTAAATAATTAAGCATATAATAACCAAATGGTCCAAACTTCACAAAAGTTAAAAATATTTTGGAACTAAAATTATAAAAAATTTCTGTCCCTTTTTCTTTTTTCTCTCAACTTTCCTTTTCTTTCATTTTCTCATGGGTTTGAGGAAGAAAAGGAAAAAGAAAAAAAACCTAATACATTTTCTTTCACTTTCTTTCCTTTTTATTTTCTCTCTGATTTTCCCTCTAACCAAATAGTGAAAAACAACTTTTCGTTTCCTTTCCTTTTTTTTTTCCTTCATTTTCTCTCAATCCAAACACAGCCTAAAACAAAACACAACCTTAGTTCACGGAAGATGAGAGTATTCATAGTGTAGAATTTTCAGGGAGGAGTTACAATAGACCTCGAATATCTTTATTTCAACGCCTCCAAATAGAGTTAAGTATCTTGGAAATATCCATTTTTTTCATCATTTGTTATTTGGTAACTACTCGACTTCATTTTGTAAATTATGTTGGTTTTGAATTTGAATATCTTATATAAGATAGATTATGGAGCCATAGGGCTCAACCATGTTGTACTTATATCCTTCAATGGATTCTTAAGACTTGGACTCGGTTTATAGAAAATATCACAATAGTTAATGATAATGATGACAGTTATCAGTGATTATTAGCAGATCGTCGATGGTAGGAATAACAATTGACAGTATAAAATGAACGTCTAAAATGATCATGACTATAATATGCAAGAATGAATTTATTTTACGTAATATAAATTTTCGTGGATTTTCATAAGAAAACAATTTAGAAAATTCAACCCTTACAGAAAAATTACATCTTTATAAAGTAAGAAAATGTGATACAATTGCAAATAAAAAATTTCTAAAATAACAATTGTCCTTGTACTAAATATCAAAATCCTACATGAGGATATGGAACTTGCATTTGGATTCTGCATACTAAAGTCGTATTTGTTTATATGAAAGTAGAATAAAAGAAGTGAAAATAAGATTATTTCAAAAACTTCAAATGTTTGTTCGGTCAAAAAAAATTACTTCTTATATGCTAAGGTGGCACCTATGTGGTACTTTTCTTTCAAAATTTTCTTCATTATATTTTAACTTGGAAAAGCTCTTGAAAATAGATAAGCAAGCAATTTTTTTTTTAATTTGCATGACATTATCAAAAGCTATATTTTTATACTTATAAAATGTATAATATTATATAAATATTATTTAATTTAATCAATTCAATTAACCTTTCTTCATTATATTTTAACTTGGAAAAGCTCTTGAAAATAGATAAGCAAGCAATTTTTTTTTTAATTTGCATGACATTATCAAAAGCTATATTTTTATACTTATAAAATGTATAATATTATATAAAGTCGTATTTGTTTGTATGAAAGTAGAATAAAAGCAGTGAAAATAAGATTATTTCAAAAACTTCAAATGTTTGTTCGGTCAAAAAAAATTACTTCTTATATGCTAAGGTGGCACCTATGTGGCACTTTTCTTTCAAAATTTTATTCATTATATTTTAACTTGGAAAAGCTCTTGAAAATAGATAAGCAAGCAATTTTTTTTAATTTGCATGACATTATCAAAAGCTATATTTTTATACTTATAAAATGAATAATATTATATAAATATTATTTAATTTAATCAATTCAATTAGCCATATTACTTTTTAATGCATTTTTTCTTTCAAAAGTTAGCAAATAAACATAAGAAGAACTCTTTTTTTGTACTTTCACTTTGAAAGTTAATTCTTAATTTCTTTTCTACTTTCACCACTTTTAGTAACCAAACACACCCTAAATAGTTAGACATGTCCACTTTTAGTAACCAAACACACCCTAAATAGTTAGACATGTCCGGTTTCAGGCCTGACTGTGGACTCTTTGTACATGTATACAATGATCCTAAATAAATCCTTTATTGGTTACAATTGGTTTGAAATATTGGATCCGTATGTGGGTTCTTAAATATAGATCCACAGATAGTCTCATACTTTGAATTTGAATGGAGAGGTTTCAAAAGAGCAAACTATTTTTCCTTAGTGAGCCTATTTTTTACCGCTCCGGCGAAAAATAAATTATCTAGTTGGCTTGTCATGAAAAATGATGTGCTCGCTTGGAAACTCCCCCAGGCCCCAACCCGAACCGAGTTATTCTTATTAAATTATTATTTTATTTTCTTCCACCGAACCACGGCCTGTTACTCTGTCCATTTTCTCTAAGCTATCCTTCAAATTGGAAGAGGAAAAAAAAAAAAAAAAAAAGATCGCTTCGCATCTATCGAAAAACAAGGAAAAAAAAAAAAACAAAGAGAAAAAAAAAAATCTACAATGAGCGTGATTGACGTCCTAACTCGTGTCGACGCGATCTGCAAGAAGTACGACAAGTACGACGTCGAGAAACACCGCGCCGACCCTAACAACGTCTCCGGCGACGATGGATTCGCCCGCCTCTACTCCTCCGTCGAGGCAGACATCGAGGCCGCCCTCGAGGTACTATTTTATCGGAATCTGGGGTTGTCTGGGTTCTGATTTCGTCTGAATTAGGGTTTGTTTGGGATCGGTGATGGATCTCGGCGTGGTTGTTGTGCAGAAAGCGGAGCTGGCGTCTCGGGAGAAGAACAGGGCGTCGGCGGTGGCGTTGAATGCGGAGATCCGGCGGACGAAGGCGAGGTTGATGGAGGAGGTGCCCAAATTGCAGAGGCTGGCACTTAAAAAGGTTTGATTTGATTTGATTTTATTTGCTCTGTGTTGTTTCTTTGATTTTTTGTGTTAGCTTGAGTTAATTTCATTATTTTTTTTGTGGAATACATTTCCAATGATTTCGTATTTCTCATAATATTCATCAGAACTTAAAATTGCATATTGTGATTTAACTACAAGCTGAGCTCTTAGCTCATTACTTACGTTCCTACGTTCTGTAACAAATCAATGTGGCAAAGGTGTGGGTCCCAAATTAACAGTCTAGTAAATTGCCTTGCATTGGAGCATATTTATTGTACGACTAGACTATGAATTTTGTGGCTTATTCCTGGATATTAATTGGGTATAATCATCTGGGATGTGTTCATGGGTTAGATCCAAAATAATATTTGTTGTTAAAAGTTGAGGCATTGGATTGTAATAAGTTTAGTTGAATTACATGGTGCTGTTACTGGATATATATATATATATATATATATATATATATATATATATATATATAGAGGAAACGGTAAATACACCGGCGGTGAAGGAAGTTTCTTCACCGCCGCTTAGGTGGTCCAATAAAATTATAACACGGGACGTTATTCAAGATAACAAATAAATGAATTCTCTTAAATGACGCCACGTGTAATAATTTTATTGGGCCACCTAAGCGGCGGCGAAGGAAACTTCCTTCACCGCCGGTGTATTTTCCGTTTTCTCATATATATATATATATATATATATATATTCAGGTTTGGACCTAGCTACTAGTTAGGGGGCAGCTGTCCCCTAAAAAAAGAACCATATAAATTTCAAATTTTTTACAAGTTTGCTCCACCCTCAAATTTATAAGTTTGCCTCTCCTCAAGTCTCAAAAGTGAAGACTCAAGTCTATGGCCATTTTCCAACTCTTTCTTGGCCTTGTGTTCCCGTCTCTTTCCAAATTCTTTATATTTAACTCTAGAAACTCTTTCCTTCAATGTATCGGCAAAAGTTTGGTCTTCATGTACAATCTGCTGAATTGTAATCAGCTTTCATCCGAAGTTAGGTGTTTTTTCTCTGTTCAATATCAAGGTTCTAAAATAATTAACAAATTAGGTATCGACTATATTTCATTTCACTGTCTGCACTCCCACTCCCAATGAACTATTCAGATAGTTTGATTTCCGAATAATTTTTCATAAGACAGTATGGTATTTTATACGATTTTGCAATAAATGTTGTCCACAATTTGGAAATACAGAAAAAATTCGCCTCCCAGTTCGAATGTCTGGTCCACCCCTGTATATAATAGATTGTCTTGTGAATTTGATTGGATCTAATGATATTAGAATATCAATTGTATAGAAAGGGCGGGAATTGTTGAGCATTAGAGTTGCATTACTATAAGTGTCGAGTAATCAGGAATCTCTTTGGTTTGTGATTATGAGTTGGATATACAAGCAGGCATTGATGAGAAGTTTCAAGACAAAATTTTCGAAAAGGAGAAGTGCAATTTCCAAAATTTGAATTTGTTGAATAGTAACTGCATAAATTGATAATTACGTTTTCTTAAGCTTTTTCATTTTATTTTCCGAATGCCGGGGGGGGGGGGTAGCAATCATAGAAACTCCTATAGAGTGCTTTTGATATTGTTTCTTCTTTTTTATTATGACGTCCGTACAATGTACTTATCCAATATTATTTCTTTAAGAAAGACGATCTATATTAGAGGTGTTTGAGGTTTTGATTTTGTTTTTGGAGGGGAGAGAGCCATAGCTTAGAGAGGGAATAACTTTCAGTTGAGATAAGCAATTATCTTCCCCCTTCACTTCTTGCTTTGTGTATATTCTTATCATGACCTCTCGTTTTTATTCTTGAATAATCTCATTTCCAATTGCGATAATACACATATTTTTTCAAAGGACTTTTTTATGAAATGAAAGTCAGTAAAGGAAACTGTATTTTTTTGAAAGCAAGGCCAAACATACACTCTAAACTCAAATATGAAGATGCCAAGAGCGGTGGATTGCAAGAAAATGCCATGAAAGAGGAGATTCTCAAGTGAAGTTTTCGTACTAAATGAAGTTGCTTCAGTTTGAAATATTATTTTTGACTATAATTTGTGTTAAAATATAAAATATAACTCTTAAGTAACAACTTCAGAATTTTACCATCGTGGAAGAGAATTTAACGTGATAATAGAGCAACCAGGTTCTAATATTACCACGGGTACATTTAGTTTAATTTGCTCAATTTGTTGTTTGTTTCTAATAGCCGTCAAGTTGCATAAGGTCCACATTTTGGCCCAACGAGTGCCTTGACCTATGGTGTAATGGAGGGGACCTTAATATAGTAATAAGTTGATAAGAAGAAAGATGATATACCCATGTAAGGTTGCTACATACTATTTATATAGCAGAGAAAATAGAAAAATTGCATAGAAGACCCTCAATATTTTAAATATTCTAAACTCCTTGAGCTGGAGCATACATCATATGCTTACAACTTGAAAGTGAAAAGAAAATGCTCTATTGTGTTCATACTCCCCCTTGTGCCGAGCATATCTAGCTTGTTATAAAGAATAGGAAACACGTCACATACGAAAGGAACTACCCTGATATTCCCTAAAATTATTACAAGTAAAACTGAACAATAAAAGTAGATCGAACCAAATTAATGTGAATTCTTGTTGGAATCCAGTCGCAAAGCCCATAAAAACTGAAGCAATTACTGGAGGTAACCATGTCTTATAAAATTCTGAAATGTATTAAGCATGGTTTGGAGACGGTTAGTACTAAATAAAGTTTGGAGATAGCAAAGTCCGAGTAACGAACTTGTAGAGAATGATAATTTTTTCTTTTTTAATCTAAGTCTGTGAAGATCGTTACAAGAATAGAGGCATTAGGTTAAAGAAGGCATTTAATAGATCATTGTTAGTAGATAATCATTAATAGTTTATCATTGGTAGGAGACATTTGTAGATCACCTATAGTAGATCTTGTCGATAGGAGAATACTGGTAGATTGCTATCAGTAGAAAATCATTAATAGATTGTTGTCAAAGTGTTGGTGGATTGATGTCGATAGATCACTATATATAGGAGGGAGTCAATAGGAGCACATTGATAGCTTGTTGTTAGGAGTATATTGGTAGATCACCATTGATAGATCATTGCTAGTAGAGGCATATGCTTGTAAATTATCGTCGTTAGGAGGTTAGGAGGTTGTCTGTTAGGAGCTTGTCTCGAGATCAACGTCGATAGATCAGGCATATATAGATCAAATGTCAATAGGTCGATCTTTAGTAGAACAGTTTCAGTGGAGCAGTTATTGATAGAAGGGTGTGTCATGTCCCACTTGAGATATATGGTGTACGAGTATGTATAATATGTATCGGCAACATATACGGTTTGAATATGGTAAAGTCTCCGACAGAATAATAAGAGTTAAAGTAATTTATAATTAGCCACATGTTTCTCCCTTAAAAAAACTAGTTACAATTGTTTTATGGATTCATAGGAATCACTATAAACTACATTAATTTTTATCTCATATCTAATATGGGACTATTTGAGCTGGGAATTATGGTGTCATTAGATGAACCCTCAATAAAGGGGCCTGGCGCTAGGCACACTTCATGAGAGCGGCCCAGTGCAAGCTTGAAAGTCAAAGTTGATAAGATAAAAGACGATATATCCATTTAGGGTTGCTCTATATTATTTATATTATAGAGAAATTAGATAAATTGCATAAAAATATCAATATTCTTAATATTGTAACAATTTGAATGCTTGTAGTTACAGTGGTTGTTTGAGACTGCTATTACTTGACTTACACAGTACATAGGTAATGCATAATATTAAATTGATAAAAAAAAATTAGAGCGTAGTAATTTAGTTTGATTTCCTGCATGTTACATGAATTTTGTTTTGTGCACGATTTCAGTTGTCTTTTTCTTAGCTAGTCTGCGTCAATTTTTGTGACTTTTTACACCACTCATCTACATTCAATTAAATGGAGAACAATGATTCATGGTGCCTCGTGAAATGTTTTGGTATACAAGCTGTTGCTGCTTGCTGCATTTTTAAAGATTAAATTCTGGACATATGTGCTTCAGGTCAAAGGGCTTTCAAAAGAAGAACTTGCCACGAGAAATGATTTGGTTCTTGCATTGCCAGAGAGGATTCAGTCCATACCAGATGGATCTGCAACTGCAGCAAAACAAGGTGGAGGATGGGGAGCCTCAGCTTCTCGTACAGAGATCAGATTCGAGTCAACTTCAGGTGATTTGCTTTTGCCCTTCATATCTAGAACTTACATTCTAATTTGATCTTAGAAAGCTGCTAGCAAAGAAATTCTTTTGATTTATTGTTTTTCCTATTTTTCTATTTGTTATTATTATTTTTTCAAATTTATGAAGCTCTTGTCCATATTGTTTTTATGTGATTCTTGTTTACTCATCCTCACATTCTTGCTGATGTACATAATGCATTTATTTATTGGCTTATGACTTATTTTTGGCATGCCTATCCCTTACCTCTTTTAAAAGAATGCAGTAACTTGATGGAGCCTCTTATTTGCGGTTTTGGTGAATTGCACTCTGATTAGTGGACAGGTCACGACAATTGCCCAAAATCTTGACACGAGGACACATCTATATATGTATATTCTATCAGTATGTGTACGTACGTATGTATGTATGTGTATTTGACTTATATAAATGTTTATTGGTTACAAATTGTTCATGAAAGGACCTATTTTAGAAGATAATAAGTTTTGGCTAAAAGGGGGCATTTAATACTTCATATTGCATATATTTTAAGAAGTAAAAACTAATTTACTCATCTCTAAGTGTTGGTGAGGATGGACACATGTGTCGCAGCCCGGTATGTCGAACAAGACAATTGTTTGTTGGAAGAAGTATCCTAAATATCAATGCTCACACCACACTGTGGAAAGAAAAGTATCCTCTCTTTTTGTCGAGATATACATGACTGATATATTGAAATGATCCTAAAAATGCTCCAAAGTATACTTTGAACCAAAGTACCGACCCATTAAGCCTATCCTACCCTCTTTTTACATGTCCCACTCTAAGAAAGCATATATCGGGTACTTACACCTGTACCACAAAACAAAGCATAATGCAAATCCGGTAACACAACTTCATACTAAATGATTTCGTTTCTTTGGTGGTACTCTTTTGCTCGGTTACATCGTGTACTTTTTTTTATTACTTATTCTAGGGCTCATCCCTAAATTGGAAATCCCAATATATTCTATATTCTTGTTAGAACTTTTTCCCCCTTTCATCTGGCTATTTGGCACTTAAAAGTTTTCCCTCACTAGTTTTTATAGAATAAGTTTCTGCTAATGACATGTATGCAAAATTTACTATATCGATAAGGTAGATAGGGGTTTCTATGTGAAAAGCATTTTTTTGACCAGTATCCATCTAGAAGTATAAGTGCTTCAACACTGTCTTGTTTGTTAACTGAGAGGGTGTATATGAGAAGTTTTCATTCTTTTGCATACAGTGTTCTAAATATCAGATACTAGTGATATACTGGTTAGCCAAATTATATACGGATACCAGATACCAGGCGGGATATCGCGATATGACTCTAAATATCGGAGTGTCATATCGGTATCACACCGGTTAAAGAATAATCATATAATTGCTTATATAGAATACAGTAAAACATATAAAATAAGTTTATGATACTTTGGTTTATTTACATTCAACTTACGAATTTGCAGATACCATTTAGAACGTCTGCATATGCACAAAGCGACATATAATCATAAAATTAAGAAAAATAAGTTTTCAAGAAAAAAGAAAAGTGTTTGTACAATACAAAAGTGATAATTTACAAAATTACAACATTGTCTTTTAAATGAATTTATCTAAAACATGCTAAAAACTTTAAATATCAATATTTACAATACATTTTCTAGCTAAATTCAGACTCCACTGGTTCATTCGAAAGCATGCCTTACACCTCATCATCTAATGATGATGTGTAAGATTCTTTCTCATCATGTTCATCTGATATGGGCCGCTGCTTAGACTTTGAAGATGAGAATGATTTTTCTTTAGAAATTCTACTACTCTTGAATTTAGATGTCTTAACTTTTTCACTCTTTCTTTTTTTCGGATTAACACCCATAGCAATCGATACTTATCGAAAAGTCAATTGCTCTCCAGAAAAGACCTCATCATCACTAGTCTCATAAGAATTGTCATTCTTTTTCTAAGGCATGAACCATTCAGTGACTTTTTTCTCTTCATTATATGTAACTAGGGGATCTCTATTTGGTATTGAAAGTCTGTTTTTGAGCCTTGCATTGAACTTGACAAATAATAAGTCATGCAATTTTTTAGAACTTAACCTATTTCTTTTCTTCATATGCACCTAAATAAAAGATAATCACATGAAATTCGTTGAGAATATATTTGTTCGGAAGAAAAAAATATTTTATTAGCAAATGACAAATCGTAGTACCATCTCAAATGTGCTCCAGTTCCGTTCACAACTCGAAAAACTGGTTGTCATGCTCAAAATCCTTATTGTCATGATCCTCAATTCGGGAGCATCTGTCCTGTAGAATTGTTACCATTGAGCTAGCAATGAATATTTAGAAATAGTTATTAGTAAAATAGTTTCTTAAATTGAAAGTAGATTGAATTTTGCATTTCTTAAATTAAAATTCATATCTGGATTAATGATTCTCTTTACTGCTGCCTTTGTAAAAGACATTCCAAATGATCCATTTTGATGTTGATACATCGGAAACTGCTGTGCAATCTTATCAACTCTTTTATGATTATCTGGATAGAATCTGTACATCATCTCAACGAAACTCGACATGAACGACTCATCAGTATCAATCTCAGGCTGCTTTACATAGTAATACAGAGGGTTCAAGAGATATTTAGCTTTATGTAGAGAACTCTTAAGTTTTTCCTCACATCTCTTATCAATAATCTTCCATATTGGAACATACTTCTTTTCACCCCCCAGAGCATTTCTTATTTCCTCTTTAGCAATCTTAACGAAAGCCCATTGAAGGGACCTTGTCTCTATTAACTCTGCGCAAAATTTTTACTAGTGGAGTAAATACTTTCAGCGCAATATTTGTGTTGTTCCAAAATTTGTTGCTAGCAATTATTTCTGCAACCTAAACATTCAAAAAGATGTATTAAAAAAATATGAATAACGTATAATTTAAATTTATAATATCAATTTTTATTAATTTAAATAAATACTTTCTTACCTGCATTTGTTTTGGACAGAGTGCAGTCCGTCCATTCATCAGAAATAAACATATGTTGCAACTCTTTCTTTTTCTCACTGATTGATGACAAAGAGAGAAATATCGTGGCAAATCTAATTGTATCCGGTCTTATTAGCTCTCCACCAATCATCTTCCTCATAATATCTAGAGACTTGGTGTGGCTGTATATAGATATGAAAACTGATCTCTCCATCATAATTGCACTTTAGATATGTTTAATTTTTTCAATATCCGCAAGTATCAGATTAACTGTATGTGCTGCACAAGATATCCAAAATATGTTTGGATGTATCATAGCTAATGTATTTGCTACAACCATACTATTCGAAGCATTATCTGTCACAATCTTTATAACATTTTCTATGCCAACTTCATTCATTCTCCCTCCACAAATTTGTAGATATAACTGTCATCGTGTCTGTCAGAATAAGTATCTTGCGATATTAAGAAGGCTGTACCTACCGAACAATGCACAACGATATTCATTAAACTTCTTTCCTTTCGATTCGACGACGCACCAGTCATTAGACTGCCGAACAAATGAATGATTCAAAAGTTATATTTGTCTCCTCGATCTCTATCTGGAGGAAAGTTTCGCAGAGCTCATACGGACTGGAAGTATGTAAGTTTGGTCCATATTTGCTAATAGTTTGGACCATCTGCATAAAAGGTGGCAGCGGAGGAAGATTGAATGCAGACACTCCTTTATAAAAACAACCTGGCAATGTATCAAACTGCGTCGTGTCTCTGTTCTTTTTTTAGACTGATGGCATGGTAGGCTGTTTTTTGACTGTTTCTACTGCCTCCTCGACTGATCAAATAGCAAATTGATCTATCGATTTTTTACGAGAAAATTGACCTGTTGTTTTGCAAGAAAATGACTCTTCTTCTCGAGTTGTCTTCTCATTTTTTTCTTCCCCAACACAAACTTCATTTAATAAATTTTGAAGCTCTTTTACTTTTCCTTCCTTTACTACTCTAGTTTTATTTAGTATTGCTAGAGCTTTCTGTTTCATGTCATCAGAGACCAGGGGACAGCTTCTGATATTCCCGCTGACATGGCCTAGATGCTCCTAGCGAATAATGCCTCCCCTATGTTCGTTGTTACAGAAATTGCACTCCACTTTATTGGACTTATTAGGTATTTTTTTCCTCTAATGCCAAGTTGGATTTTTGCCTTCTCGCTTCTCTTAGACATTAGAAGCATCAAGGACATCCTTTAAGCTTTTTTTGACCTCAAAATTTATAAAAAAAAGACATAAAATATAATTGATTAAATAGCTAAATAATTGTTGCACTCAATATAAATAAACATAATCTATTTAAAAATTCGAAAATAGATTCATGAAAATCCTAATGGCTGAATTGTTTAAAGTGGTTAGTCCTTGTGAATAATATTAGTTATAGGATCATAATGGCCGATAGATATGTATGCGTAGCTCCTTTCCTATCTTAAACACATAGTTGATGCATGTAGCATAGATATTAGATAGGGATGAGCTAGAGTATTACCTCTTGAATATCATGCGTATCCTACATGCATTTGATATATAATTTTTTTGGGAAAAAATTAAACATTAAATGAGATGGAAAAGTGTACAGCTTAATTATAATTTTTTTAATCTATATATTCTTCCTTTACTAATACATTATATTCTTCCTTTACTAATACAAATTTTATCTAATATGAAACTCAAACACATAAATGCCAGTGAATCAAAGTCCCTGATTCACTCGGAATCAGTGATTACACTTCACTGGACGAACCCGAACAACCCAATCCAAACTGTAAATTCCTAAATTCTATCACATTTTAAACACTCAAACACACTAATTACAATCACAAACTAAAATTTAGAGAAAAATTAGATTAATTAGAAACTAATAATTATTGTCCAAAATTAGAAATTAAGAGATTTACAATAAGGGATATTGACTTACCAAAATTGAAAGTTGGCGACGCTCGAAGGCACGCAAGAGGAGGAGAGAGAGATTGGATCGCTGGCGACGGAAGCGGGGAGAGACGGCGAGGAGAACGGCTCTCGGTTGCTCGGGACTCGGAAGAGACGATGAGGGAGGAACGGTGGAAGCTTCGCAAGCGAGTCGGAAGCTCAGGGCCAGCTGAAGAAGAGAAGGCGACGACGAAATTTTGTCGGTGGGGGAGATCGAGAGGAGAACGGATCGAGAGAATTAGAGTTTTTTTTTCTCGCGATTGGGGGAAGGAATCAGATTTTATTTTTTTCCTAACAGGTTGGGTCTAACGGGTTTCAACCGCAACCGCAACTCGTTAATAAAAATCCCGATAATTAGCCATACCGACGGGTATTTCACATATCGTATATCGGCCGATATATCGCCACGTAGCCGATATATTGGTTCGTACCGGTCGAAAATGGGATACGATAAAAAAATCGACATCCCGTCTCGTTTCTTTATAAAAAGCAATATCCCGGCCGATATTTAAAACTTATCAAGGTGTTTGTGCAATAAGGTTAATTCTTATAGGATGCATTACTAGTGTTCTCCAAGAAACTAGCCTTTTAAAGTTCCTGCATAATGTGGAGAAATAAGTACACTCCTTTTATGGCCTAATAGAGAGCCTTGGCCCCAGGTATAGCTATATTACTATCTTGTTAGACTTACATACTTAAATTGTTACTTGTTAGCATCATCTGCGAAATTAAATGCACTATCTCATTTGATACTTCCATTATCTGATGTTCCTAATTACCTGGTGAGACAGAATAATAGAAGCACCGGAACTTGGAAGCAACAATTTGCTTTCCTTGGCTCCTATGTTAGAAGGAACAATTTTCTGGTGTTGTAGTTAATTTTCTTGTTCATGGATCATGGTATTTTATTTGCTTCTATTTAATCTTGGAGATGCTTCTAAATTTATTTAAGGAGCTCTATCTTGTAGCTTAGGGATTTCATCCATCGTCGAGACTCGAGATTTCAAATCTGTCTCCATGATTGACTGGAGTAAAATTCTTGCTGCTTAGATCACTACGGTTACCTGATTCCCTTTCTTGTTAGGCTTTTCAACTTTTGAGATTAATAGGAGGGTTTTCTTTTTTCTTTCTTTTTTTTTTTTTTGGTTTTTTGTTCTCTTGCATTCATTCATGACTCTCATGACTTAGGTTTGATATCTGGTGGATGATTGTGCAACCTATTTGTAACACCTCCTATGTTATCTTGTTAGAGGCCGATAATAGAATCGGCTGTCATTTTCATGGTATTGGCCAATTTTTGTCTAAAACCGACTGAAACCATATGTTGTAACCTCGGAAACCATATACCCGAAACAGAACGAATATAACATGCCCATTCTTGCCTACTGTGCTCCAGGTTGGGCTAAGATTCTTTCCTGTAATAGCAATAACAATTTTGCTGGTAAAGTATTGTTGCCTGCCCAGTTGCAATCCTCTCCATCCTTTGCCCTGCTGCGCATGCACACATACCACCACAGAATTAAGAGAAACCGACTATAAAAGAAATAGGAAAAAGTAGAAGAAATATGCTATGCTCATGCTTGTGGAAATGGAAAAAGATGTAGCAACCGTACATGTCATAGCAATTCTTATGTACTGATTACAGGCCTGCACATTGATTTCAACAATTAGGTGCATGTGAAACACATTGGCACTGAATATAAGTATGATGCAACAAAGACAAAGTGACACCAAAATCCTTAATATGTAGAGTATAGGGACACGATAATACATACCACATAACTACATAATAAGAAAATAAACATGTATGTTTTGTTTGACAAGATGCCAAAATCATAAAATTTTATTTTGTAAATCTGTAATATTTTAGTGTCTGTTTTGTAGATCTGTAATATTTCAAAATGCAAAATAAAAGTTTTCTTTGACTTAGATAGAAATTTAAATATCATGATATTTGGTTTAAGTTCTTGATTATGTAGTCTATGATTTTACCTGCCTACCAAATTCTTTAGATGAAAATTTTAAAGTACAGATAGCAAATTATCATAGTATTTCATGAAATGTGGAGCCCCAATGATTGGTTGTAAGCAGGATGCCCCTCTTTTATCAAAAAGTAGAAAGCAAACATCCGGAAACTTCGTCTACATTTTACTAACTTTGAGGCAGATGTAGCTGAATGAGGCTCGGATTCGAGGGAGACATGGGGCTGATGGTAGAAAAAAACTATAGGTTTATTATCAACAATTTTTGGGATTAATATTAAACGAAAGGTATTAGAAAGTTTAATCCATTACCCAACCTAATGCAAGCATATAATGTCCCTTACATGTTGCACAGTTATTTAAACTGTATTAAAATAATGTTTCAACATATGCAAAAGGAGGTTTTTATGTTTGTTGAAGTTGGACATCCTTATCAAAGAAAAACAAAATAAAACCTTAGTCATTAAACATCACTGGATTCTAATCTCAAAAGAAGCTATTGGAGAGTTCAAATGTAGTATCCAACATAATATAGGTCTATGATGCCCCTCACATGCTGCATAGTTATTTACATTTCCAACTCTTGTTAAAGGATCCTTTTTATATTCATGCCTGATGGGCATGCTGAATGACATGGATGTCACAAGAATTTTTGGTTCATTGAAAAATGTAATTGTGCTGGACTGATCATTACATGCTAGTAAGCATTATACAAGTTTCAGTGTCTGATGTGTCAGACATGAACACAACTCCTTGAAATGGTCGTGCCTCCGACCATCACCACACCTATCATGAGTAGGATATACTTTCAGGGCACAATTATATATAAAAGTGATGATGTTATTGAATGTTTCTGCACAAAGAAGAGAAGTAACAAATATTTAGATCATATATGTATGACAATAAGTTAGACCTTGTAACAAGTACAATTCTTCCATGAAAGAAACTTTAAATGCATTATCTTGATTTTACTTCCTAGAATTTAGAACTTATAAATACCTATGACAATAAATGAAACAAATGTCTTGTACCTACCTTTTCTTTTTTGTTTTATTTTTTATCTAATAAGGATTGTTGGAATAGTGAAATATTTGGGCTAGGACAAGATAGGTTGCTAGCCTTCTAACATGCAAAAGGATGATTTGTATGCTACCATTCGACTGTTTCTTTTGAATGAAATATTTTGCTTTACTTTAGTCTCACTGGGTACATGAAGTTGTCAGAGATTATTATTTGTGGTGTATTATTTTGTAGTCATGCACTTGTTTGTCACCTTAACCCATTAGACCTTGGTTTTTATTGCCTCAACATTTACTCCATGGAAGATGACTTTGCAAAGTAGCAGCTAATAGAATCAATAAAAGAGCAGCAGAATAGTCCTTTTTTGGAAAGAGGAATGGAGTAGTGATGGCATGCATTATAGGATGCTCAAAAGGTACATTAGAAGTTCGTCTGGTCAGTGGGGAACACATATTCCTTCAGGCCCCCCACTACCCTCCACCATGTCCATGGTAAGCTTCTATGTCCTGTGGAATTCAATGCCAAGGGCCTGCACTGTTACCACCTTGCCATGAATCATGGGCCTTTTTTTGTTGAGCTTTACAGGGGAAGACTAAATGGCTTAAATGTTTTTTCTATCATCTTCTAAGTTAATCATGTATCTGCGAGGTGATTATTTTAGAAGTAAATACGTAAAGCTTCGTTGTATATATCTGCTACTCAAAATTTGCATTAATTCTTCTTCCTCAACAATATGTTATGGTAAGTCTGACCAGTCACTCAATTGGTTGTGGTTTTCATAATTAATAATTGCAAATTGGAAATTGTAGAGGGATAATGGTGTTTTCACCTCTCCATTTTTCAGTTTTCATTTTGTAGCTCTCCCTATATTTTTTTCCCCTTCTACTTTCACAAGTCCATAGTCCATACATCTGTACAAAGAGGGAGACATTACAGAATCGAAAAGTTAAAAGTAGATATATTTGACCTTGTGATATTGGCAATTGTTAACTTCATGTTATTGTTGAATTTGTGGTTTGTCTGTGCATTTATGCCGCTGATAATGGTTTAGTGTTATTGTGATACTAGAATTCTTTCTTGTGCCATTCTTCTTTACATGTTTGTGTTATCATTTTCCTGACACTGTTTTTGACTTTCATAGTACTGTTTTCACATGGTCAATCCGTGAGGCTAAAACATGTAGAATTGGTACGTCCACCTGAAAAGTCTATCAAAATTAAGGGAGGGATATTAGATGAATAATTGTAAAAAGGAGGGGTAAAATGTTAATGAAGTTGAGAGAGAAGTAAAAAGATAAAATTCGAGAATGGTAGAAACAGATTAGAAAAACTGATTTTTTCTAATTTTGGAAAAAAAAATTCCATATAAAACTGGTGTACTGTTTAACACCATTTTGGCAAGTTGTTTGTATTCTTATCAGGTGTTGTTTGGTTGTTGCTTAGCTGCATTACAATTTCAAACTCGTATTGAGGCATGCTACTGTTTTTTTCCCCTCCTTTTCTTTCCTTTTCAGTTTCTTAGCCTAGTGCTTTTAGAGCCTCTATTATATACATGTCAGTATAGGCTGGAGGTTCTATCGCATCCTGTATGTTTCAAGAAAAGAAAAGAATAAATTATTTTTCTACCTCGGCAAGCTGTTTTAGCTGGAACCTTCTAGTGCTGGTGCACTTGCACCGATCCCCTTTATGTTTGTGGTGTTATTTGTTCCTTATTTTCTTGTTGTTGGTTTTTGTGTGTGTGTGTGTGTGTTTTGGGTTTCCTTTTTTTTTTTTAATTTGCTGTTTTGCGTGTGGGGGGTGGGGGAGTGCATCTAATTTTGTTCGACTGTCATATGCTCCCTTGAACCTGATGCATTGCAAGATGACCTCAGGTTGTTATTTCAGCCTTTGAAGTTCATGTACTACTGTCTTCATGGTTATATATATTCTGAATTTCCATAATTTTTCTCACTGAATGACGGAATGAAATATATTATGATCAAGGGTTGAAGTTTTTGCTACTCATGCCATTTTTTAAAAACATACCTGTACTTGGGCATTTTCCAGGTGGAGGATGGATGCGAGAAACTTATTTCATTTTTCTAGTATTGATTCAGATATGCTTTTGTCTTCTGTCATTCAAACATTTCGAATATGAAGGGCCTCTATTTTAACAATTTTTTTTTTATTGCGAACATCATGGTTAATATTGTTCCAGTATGGGATTTAAACATAATGGAACAAGATTCATGAAGTGTGGTAGGATTACCTTTCCTGGTTGTTAATTATTTTATTTTGTGGAGGTGATCCTCTTCTTCATCTTCCTTTTTTTAATCGTTTCTTCTTCTTCAATGTTAGGGGCGTGTTATTTATGCCCTCATATTCGCTGCTGCTGCTGTGATGTCTCAATCATGCTATTTGATGTTCTTATGTTGTAGCCATTATAATTCTTCTTTTTATTTGGTTTTCATGCTATTCTATTCATGTGCACATCACACTTTCTTTGTACCTCAATGCTGTGGGTCTTCTACAGAACTGCACGCAAAGCCTTGCTCTTTCTCTACTGAAAGGCAAGGACTGCAGGGAGAGGAGGTGTCTTGAACATAATTTAGATTTTTTGTTCATTCCAGGCATGTAGTTTAGCCAACATCTTTTCGTGGGTGACATTTGCTCAATGACCAATCACTTGCTTTGTGCCTTGGATGGAAATGGAGCGGTTGGATAGCTTGGGAGAAAATTGTGTTTTCCTGAAGTTTAAGGACCCTTACGCTTGTGGAACTCCACAATATTCTTACCTTACTGTTTAGTAATTTGTTAAGGTATAAGCTATAACAAAATAAAAGTAATGGTTTTATTGTTTCAAAGTATCCATTCTTTCTGTTGCTTCCTGTAGGAAGACACCTTTCAATACTTGCTTTATTTATTCTTTTATGCAATTTCGAGCAGGTTTTCAAAAGTTGTGTTTTTTAGAACAGATATGAGTAATTGGTCTGTTTACTTACATAAGATAGTACTGGACTGTAGAAATGCTTTTTCTTTGACAACCTATAAGATTATTGGTCAAATTTCCATGGTTGTTTTGTCCAGACCTTTGTTGAGGTTAGCATTAGTTTCTTTTGAATGGTACAAGTGATATCAAACTTCACATGGTCAAAACTCCTACTCTAGATTGGTTTCGCGGTTTTTTGTCAAGAAAATCTATCTTTCAATTGAATATTCTAATAGTTTTGTTCTGTCAACTGCTTTCCTCTTTATAATTTTTTTTCTCTTTTACTTCCTGCAGATGGAAGATTTGAGAGTGAGTATTTTCAGCAAACTGAAGAATCAAACAAGTTTAGGCAAGAGTATGAGATGCGCAAAATGAAACAGGTATATTGTTATCCAATGTTTCATCAAAAAAATAGTTTAAAAGCCCAATAAATTATACAGAGTGACAGATCGGGACATCTGTCGAGCATGAACAGGGACACAGACTCGATGTATAGGATTACAAATTAGGATACCGGGCTATTGATATGTATGCATAATATAAATGAAAAACAATGCATAGCAAACAATTTAACTTCGATTAGAACAATATCAAATAATTACTTCGACAAATTCATATCAGGATATTTGCTTCCTCTGGGTTATCAGTAGTCCCCACAATGTGAGATCAGTGTTGTCAATCCACCCGGGCAATCTCATTGGGTTTAGGTTAGGGACTGAAGAAAGGGCCATTGTTTCATTATGTTTTTGTAACTATTGGTTATTGTGTAAACCGAACCAATAGTGTCTACCTGTGACTTAAATCAGACAATTCAAAGTTTTAGGGTGGACACCTTTACAAGTTTTCCACACAGTGTCTGTTGGGTATCAGAATCTAGTACATATTGGACATGTACGGAGCCATAAAAGAATGTCTATACTTTTACTGGGACCACCGATTGAAATGTGAAACCTTTGTTATATACACTTACATAGAAAAGAAAAGCCTGGAGAGGGAAGACTCAGGAATGTAGTGAGGCCACTAAATAGATAGCCGAGCTTGTTATGCATTGTTCACTGTTGGTATTCTCCATTATTTAATGTCTTCATCACCATCACATCTGTGACTTTCAAATTGTTTGCAGGATCAAGGCCTGGATACTATTGCCGAAGGACTGGATACACTTAAAAACATGGCCCATGACATGAACGAGGTTGGTTCGTGTGTGCAGTTACTTTATTGTACAGTAAGAAAACAAATGTGACATTTTCATCTCAAATGCACAGGAATTGGACAGGCAAGTTCCATTAATGGATGAGATAGACACAAAGGTCATGTTTCTTACTTAACTATTTGTCCAAAAACTTGTAGAATATGGCAAGCTTCGTAATGC
This sequence comes from Dracaena cambodiana, assembly GCA_036321105.1. NCBI lineage: Eukaryota > Viridiplantae > Streptophyta > Magnoliopsida > Asparagales > Asparagaceae > Dracaena > Dracaena cambodiana. The sequence continues at coordinate 37,158,589 of JAYEPQ010000013.1, forward strand.
ATTGATCACTGTTTTTTTTTTTTTTTTTTTACTGGATACAGGTGGATAGGGCTAATGCAGATTTGAAAAATACTAATGTGAGACTTAAAGATACTGTTAACCAGGTGAGATTACATGTTCTTTAGCTTGAAGAATGAGTACTTTTCTTTACTAAAAAAATTGAACCATTAGTTAAATCTTAACTCTTTTTTTTTTTTTTTTTCGTTTCAGCTGAGATCCAGTCGAAACTTCTGCATCGATATCATCCTCCTTTGTATAATTCTTGGCATTGCTGCTTACCTCTATAAGTAAGTTGTTTTTTTTGGTTCAATCTTGATGTTTTTTTGGTTCAATCTTGATGCTTCATGCAGTAAGGTATTTAAGTTTGTGAACTCAACAGGATGCTACTATTCTCAATGACAATAGAGTTTCCGTTTAGACATCTATTTCTCAAAACACCCTCATTGTACGAGAAGAGTATGTGTTTGTAGCATCACCGTTTTAGAGGAATGTAGAACCCTTCTTAAACCCTGATTTGTCCCTTACACACTCCATGCCCTCTCCAAAAAAGTGAGGCACAAAATTTACTCTCCTTTGTTTGCCCAATAGGCATAGGAGTTAATGAGATATTATTTCAACTAGATTTTTTTGTGTTTTCAATTTTAGCACAATTTGCATGTAGTTGGTGAATGCTATGGTCATTATTCAACCGAAATCTGGATGGCGGTTCAATTCTCACATGTGCTGAGTCAATGCTGTTTAGTGGCACTTATAACCTTTCAGCCTTACTGTTCTGCTTTTGTTTTATATCAAAAGTACCTTCCCTGCTATGCTTCTTCTTTTACCCTTCATCATTTGTCCTTTTTTGGATAATCCGAACTTCCCTATTTTCTGATGCAGTGTTTTGAAGAAGTAATCTGCCTGAAGAAACACCTCATGAGTTCTAGGCTTGGAGATTATTTTCGTCGGACTTTGGATAGCGATATAGCCCTTTCTTGTGTCCTCATCGTGTGTCTCTATTAAGTGTGTGATTCAGTGTTAGTTGTTTGTATAAAATAATGTTTATCCTATTGAGATTGTCTAATATGTTGAAACAACGAGCAAAGATCAAGGCAAAATCTGTATATCAGTATAATAGACCTGGTGCTGCTGCTGGATATTCCAGCAGTAAATGCTACTCTTTGTTGAAACTCTGTCATTGAGACTTTGTACCTTGTGCATTCTGGCCCATTATTAATTTGAACTTCACTGATTTTCAGATGATGTTAGTTATATAACTTGAAATTATACCTTTCTGTATGAAATTTTCTAGAGCTTACGAACAAAGTATCCTCTCATTTTATCTGATCATTAGTTTGGCATCAAGAAACTCTATTGTCATAAATGGAGCAGAGGGTCTGTCTTGTTTGGAAGAGGTAAGGATCTTCCTTTTGGTTTGTACATCAACTGTATGCAATTTTAGGCAAGTCTTTCTGATCCTTTTTTTTTTTTTTTTTAAAATATTAAATAATAACAGATGAAGCGCTCTCAATGCAAGATCTTACAATTTGGACAGCACGACCACTCATTATTGAGGTCAGTAACTTACACATCCTCTTGTATCTTTGAATGGGTATTCTAAACCAACCGTAGGAGGAAATGTTGAAAGCTCACAAGCCCGCAAACATTGCTGTCACCAGAGTAGATACACCTCCACTTCACTTCAGGAAAGTTACTTCTATTGATAGTCAAAACAACTAATATACATTGAAATGTCTGTCATAATGTTCCTTTGATTTTTTTTTTTTTTTTCCCTGTTATACGAGCCTCTAATTTCTGATTATTTAATTGATGGCTTTCTTAATCGTACGTTTTTATTCTGATTTTTGACTGATGGCTGTCTTATATCCATTTCATCTTTTGGCACATCATCAGGTAGCCACTATCTTTTCATTTCTAGTTTGATACATGTAGGCACCATTGTTATTGACATTTTTTTTTTGGTCTCTTTCTGTGAGATTTTTCCCATTTATTCTTTAGTTGCTCCTTTTTGTTGCCCTTCCATATCAAAGAAATAATCAGAGAGTGGAGTGGGAAGACAATTACAATTGAAGCATATTAGGCACCAAAAAATTTTGACAAAATTCCCTTGGATGATATTTTGATGGCTTTGCAGATCCTTAAAATATTCTTCATCAGTTAAAAGATGCTTGCAGATGTAAAGAGATGCTACCAGTTTAGGGGAATTTCCAGATGGGCACTAGATCTTTCCTAGTGAGCCCACTTTTCCTAGTGCGCACGTCTTAACTTTTTCAAAAATCTTTTTTTTCCTAGTGAGCACACCTATTTTACCAAATTACCCTCATATCTCCCTCTCTTCCCCTGTCCGGGGTATCCAGCCCGGACAGAGAGTCTCTGTCCGGGCTGGATACCCCGGACAGAGTCTCTGTCCGGGGCTGGATACCCCGGGGTGGGGGTGGGGGTGGGGGCGAGGGCGAGTGGAGAGGGTGAGGGCGGCGGCGGTGGCGAGCGGTGAGGGCGAGGGCTAGGGCGGCGGCTAGCGGCGAGGGTGAGGGCGGCGGCGGCGGCGAGCGGGGAGGGCGAGGGCGGCGGCTAGCGGCGAGGGTGTGGGCGGCGGCGGCGAGCGGGGAGGGCGAGGGCGGCGGCTAGCGGCGAGAGCGAGGGCGGCGGCGGCGAGCGGTGAGGGCGAGAGCGAGGGCGGCGGCTAGCGGCGAGGGTGAGGGCTGCGGCGGCGAGCGGGGAGGGTGAGAGAAGGGCATTTTTTGACCAAAAAAAATAATGGCAAAGTGGTAAATAAAACGATCTTTTAAGTGGGCTCACTAGGAAATATGCTGTGCGCATCTAGAAACTCCCCAGTTTAGTAGGGTGTATATCTGGGAAATCTATAATTGCCCTAACTGTAGCCAAAGCTTTATTGTGAAATCTTGAAGTGGAAGAGAATTGACTTCCACCTACTTATTATCTCAAAAAATTAACTAGGGTAAGTGGGGATGATGATAAATGATACGGAAAAGTTTGGATTCCTATGGTTTCTTTTCTGGTGGTATATGGGAATAAAGATTAGAAGATTTTATCTTGTAATATCAGTAGCTTTCGCTTTCATTATGATTAATTTTTAATCTTAACAAAGTCCATAATGGGGAATTGAGAACCAGGGACCTGCTATAACCCAACCCTCCACTTTATCAGTGAATCAGGCGCCAACCCTCCACTTTATCAGTGAATCAGGCCTTTCTGGCATTAATGGGCTATTTATTTACTTGTAAGTGATGCTACAAGTTATAATTTATATTATTATAATTAAATTTGTAACCATAAAAGTAACTTGTATTACTGTGTGTTTGGCTTGAGAGTTGTGAGTGGTAATTAGTAATGTAAAAATTTTCAATATTAATTTTTTTTTTATTTTGAAGAGGTCTGAGAAATACCGTATTTATATATAATACCATCACTATTTGTAAAGGGGAGAGGGCAAATATTTAATGCATATTTTTTTGCAAATGATAAAATTAGTTGTAATTACAGTTGTAAAATTTTGCAACTATAACAACAATCAAATAATGAAAAGCGTCATTTGCAGCAAAAGTGATTGCAATTGCAACCACTTCACATGCATGTGTAAATAATCAAATACCCCATAAATCAGAATGAAACTCTTTGGTTCGGTTTGGTTCTTAAGCTCCAATAGGAGTGAAAAAATAAAAATGTAAAAACATAAAGGTAAAGAAAGAAAAGGATATTTACCAAACAACTAACATAAAATTGACATGTCCAATTTTAATATAAGATATGGAATGGATGTCCTCATGGTGAATTTGTATTTGTAGTTGGTAGTTGATATTTCTACATAAAATTTATTTCCAGTCAGAATTACATCATGCTACTAATAATCTAGTGACAACATATATGCTTTAGGATGTGTTGTAGGATTACACGACATTACTATAATCTTTACACGTAACCAATGGTTACCGATTTATTTTTTTTAATTATTGTATTTCTTGGTTCAACGATTATGGTATCCCTGAAAGTGTTAGCTAGTCATGGCAGAAGAGAAGATGATGGCCATGGCAGTGGCGGCAGTGGCGGTGCTGCTGGTGATGGGTGTCGGAAGTGGTGATGTCAATATTTAGCAGTTGAAAGAGTGCAAGATGCGAGTCTTTGTCTACTTTCGGTACTAGGATATCTTATTTTGACCTGGTTTAAAATCCTACCACTAATGAGTATTTAAATCTCTAGGACTGGGCTCTGGGTTAGATCTAAACAGGTGGTTAAAACAGCCATTTTATTACAATTTCAGCGATCCTATCACCTAATTTAGACGGCTGACTAGGTTTGTTTTATGAATTTTTATTCAACGTAGCCTCATCTCTCCTTTAAAATTTATTGACAAAACTCTTTCGTAATTTCTCGTGTTTAGATGCAATTTTTGTCTTCTTCCTTCGCCGAACTCATCTGTTTATCTCTAGTTTCGGCGAGAGCATGTTGATGGTTACTTTTAGGCAAACAAACTTTACAAACTTTTGTCGCTGAGTGGTCATATAGGATCTGGCCTGGTCTTGCGCGTTTGAAATGAGTTAGTTGCCAATGCCATGATTTCGAGCTATGTTAAAAGGATTGATGCCAATATGTGCTTAAATATCTGTCTGTGTGCGCGTGCGTCATTATCAACTATAATGGACCATCCAATGTTAGATGTCCAGAGTGTTGGACATGTGTGTACTAAACATGAGCAATTGAAAGAGACTTGAGCCGGGTCACCCTTGGTGCCCTCTCATCAGGGAGAAATTCTAAATGCGCACCACATTTGACTTAATGAGCGCCATTTTCCCCTATGTTGTAAATCACTTCACTATAGGATGTGGTGCTCCCTAAGTAAAATGTGGTGCACATTTAGAATTTCCCCTCGTATGGGGATCTCAATATAAAACATCATATATGCAGGAATGATGAGAGGATGACCTGTGTGGAATTTGCACTGGTCTTAACCTTATTAGATCGAATGTAAATCATTTCATTCTACAATGACATGTTTCATGGGCCTCAACAGAAGCAAATTGGACAGAAAAGATCGTTGAATTTGCGAGTGCAAGTGCTATGTAATATCAATGCTAAGGTACTAAAAGTCAGTGCAAGTGCTAAACCATTGCAAATGTTTAATGCGTGATAACATTAGTTAAAGTCTTGTCTAAAACCACCAGAAAAATATTAGTTTCCTTTAAATCTGGGGGCTGTTTAGATGCAAGTGGGTGTGGCGGCCGTGGGTTGGGTTTTGCAGGGGTTTTGGGGGAACTTGTCTTAACTGCAGTCAAGGAAAAACAAATTTGTATATAACACTTTTCATCAAAAATTTACAACTTCGATTGATATATTGATTAATCAGTATTTATCATAGCACTTTAAAATAAGTAATTGAAACTTCAAAACAACTCCACTTTTAAATAATACAAGTTACATTAACTTTCGTTACTGTAACTTTGCTTGCAATTTTACTGGCATTGATTTCAATTTGAGATACACTGTGAGTTTCTTATAAGATTTTTTTTCTTTTTTTTTTTCCTCATCGAAGTATCCAAACCCTAATTATGACTTCCCAATAAGAGGCTACATGTCATTTTGCTTGATACGAGGAGTAGAATGGAAAAGGCGAGACCTTGTGACATGATATGCAATCTAGAGTCCTGATGCCAGAAAGTGACAGATTCACAGGTGAGTTGACAAATGACAACCCCAGCGGCTCCAATGAGGGCAAATTCCAAGAATGTAAGCCCAAGGATCCTTGAAATGAGATATGAAATAGAGGGTGGATTCTTCCACTTAAAGTGGCGATTGGGAGTTTCTAAAGTAGCACAGTTTTTTTTGGTTTTTTTGTTTTTTTAAGTGAGCCCACTTAATAACTGTTGGGTTTGAGCTGACCAGCAAAAGTGACGTGCTTCTTTGGAAACTCCCAATGTGATTTGATTTCACATTTCACCATCGACAGCACACCATCGACAACAATATAATTTTATATTTTCACACTCTTTTCGCGGGGATAATTTTTCTTTTATTTCCTTTCGTCATTGTTTAATAATTCTTTACCGGTTTTATTTAATTCTCAAGTACCTACTCAGAGTCAATTTGTTAAAACTTCAGGCTTTGTTCGGTCCGAGGAAAAATGAAGATTAAGAAAAGAAAGTAAGAAAATAAATATTTTATTTTGTTTGCTTTAAAATAAATTTAAAAATAAAAATGTAGAAAAATATTTTTACCAATCAAATATTAAAGAGAAATTAATTTTTATTTTTTTCTTTTCTTTTTCCTTTTCCTTTCTCTTTCTATCATTTTCTTTCAAACCAAACACAGCAAACCAAACATAGCGTAGAAAAATCGGAAAAACATTTTGAAAAGTGAAAGAAATTGTTGAGTTATATAACTAGTAAAATCATTGGATTGACGAGAAAACAAAAATAAACTTCATATCCGAATCATGTTCTTAGAGGTACGGTTTGCAATATGGCTTGCAATATGTTCATTACAATATTGGAGAGTATGTTCAGTGTATCTAAATGGTTGGTTTATGTTAATTGTACCATACAATTCTAACATCCATCTCTGATTCATAATATGTTCATGTGAAGAGTCAATGTCTCATCCATTTCTGATTTGTAAACAATTTCGATTTCAACTCTCAATCGGGATTCAACTTGGATAATATTGCAAAAAAAATATATATATGAGTTCGATTAGGGAAAAAAAGAAAAACTCAGACACTACTCTAAGGGATTATTGTAAATAAGTCGTCAGTTCAAGCAAGTTATGTAAGCTAGCGGCAAAAAAACAATGATCACATTATTTTTTTTTTTCAGTTTTTTCTTTTTGGATTATGATCCTATAGCCTAAGCTTCTTTAAGATTTAAATTTTATAAATTTTAGAGTTCATTTGTCATTCCATCGAGCCGATCCAAGATATTGTATTCACTGTAAAGCGTAAATTTTGTGTTTAGTTGATGGAAAACTAAATTATAACTAAAATCTTAAAAATTGAGTATCTACATACAAGATTGAAATCATAATAAAAAAAAAAATCTAAAAAAATTTATTAGAAATAGTAAAATCAATTACAATTCAAATAACTTAAGATATATGTTAGCTCAATTCTATTATTCTCTTGCTCTAATAATATTACTGCTAAAATAACACAGAACCTCACCAAGTTTCCAAGTTTTGAAGAGATTGGTGGAACCATGACACTAGGCCCTAGAATCTCAAACCTATCCCTTGAATTATGCTCAAGGTCTATAGACAAACCCTAACCAAGTAGTCTAAGGACTTAACCCTAGCCCTTAAATAATTGATTTAGCTTCACAATGATTTATAAAGCACTTCAATTGCGAGCCCACCACGTCCCTTTCCACTTCCGGGCTAAGGGGGCACATGTTAGAATCAAAATGCACAAGGTCCTATGTCTAATGCTTGCTTGACAATATATTAAATTAAAAGGATAATTAATATATAATTAAGATTACATAAATCATTCTTCCTATTCCTAATCCTATCCTAACCCCCACCTTAACGGCAAAACTTGGAGAAGCTCAATCCATCAACGAGACATGTTTATCTGTGCTTATTTTATATTTTTTTCAAACCATGGGTAAGGACACCACCATGCCCACTTGGCTAATTTTTTTATACGAGTTTTTTTTAGCATATTAAACCCTTACATTTAGATGAATTATTCTATTGCATGTTTTCTTACATTTTCTTGTGCTTTTGGATTCTTATGCAAATATACGATCTCCCATCGTTTAGGGTGTTTCCAACTATTTTTTCCGGTGAGCATTCTAAGTAGAATGGTTTGTACTGAAAATCTAAACCAAAATAACAATTACCAGCGGGCTCACTAGGAAAACTTGTGTGCTCTTTTAGAAACTCCCCATCATACTCTTACGATTCAATTATTAATCTCAATGTTACTCGAGTCATATGAAAATAATTGCAAGAAAAGTATAATTGTATCTTTTCGTACATGAAATCTTCTTATTTTGTTTTATTTAAATATGAAAAGTATATAACTTGGAACTAAATCCTTTCATTAATCAGTCTATTAATTGAAAGAATTATAATAGAAATATTTTCCAATTTTCACACTTAACTATCAAATAGGCCTCTTATGTTGTGAATAGTCATGATCTAATTACTATTAATTTTAATGTTGTTGGCACCGTTTGTTTTTGCATATAAAAGACTAAAATTTGGTTAAGAAAAGAAAGAGCTAATAATATTTTCCATTGACTAACAATAGGCCTGACATAAAGGTAATTTATAGGATTTTGATTTTGAGAGGGTACATGAAAATAGTGGTTTTCACATATATTTCCCTTAAAATCTTTAAAAATTACAATTTAGTCCTCAAAATCTTCATATTTATAATTTAGTTGCTCAAATCTTTTAAGTTAACACAATTTAGTCCTAGTCATATTTTTGTTCTGAATTTCCTGTTATACCTTTGAGTTACTTCACTTTAGTCCTTTCTTTCCCCTTCCTCATCTCTTCTTCTTCGTATTGGATTCCCCCCTCCATTCTTCTCCTCTCTCTTTCTCCCCTCTCAGTTAATCTTTAAAGTGAAGTAATTCAGGAGAATCCAATAAGAAAATAGAAGAGAGAGAGAAGAAGAATGGAGAAGAAAATCCAATAAGAAGTGAGAGAGAAGGAAGAGGGAAGGGAGGATTAAAAGGAAATAATTCAGAGGTATAATGAAAAATTCGGATAAAAAATATGACTGAACTAAATTATGGTAAGTTAAAGAATTTAGAGACTAAATTATAAATATGAAGATTTGGAGGACTAAATTCTAAATTTTAAAAATTCAAAGGATAGATATTTATAAACCCCATGAAAATATGCTTCTAAGGATGGGATAAAATGGGAAAAAAAATCTCATATTTTGATAAAATGCAAATGTGGACATGTAGTGTATAATAAATCATAATTGACCCAAAACCCAACAAAAACATAACAAAATCCCACAGTTTCACGTCTTGTCTCACAAACTAAACAATTTTCCCAAAAATAATAAAATTTGGCATCAAAATCAAGATTGTAGGGTGACTACACAACATGACACAAATTGATTATCATTTGTGATTGTGGGAAGCAAACCTAACTAAGTTGGTACCCCTCTTTTGAGAAGGACACTGTTTTTGATATTAATCCATAACCCCGCACAACCCATGTTCATGATATTAATTTTATTGTTATTGTTCTTGTTGTGACCTAACTTGTCTTGGTATTTATTTAGAGAGTTGAGGAGTTGATGGCTATTAGTCAAACTCGCGGAGGCATATTTTTACATAGTAATTTAAATTGAGTTTCTACTGTGAGCCAAATTTAAAGTGATACTACTGTTGGATTGTTATTGCATACAGATACGTTTTAGATTAACGCAAGAGTATAGACGTTTCAGATTAATAGTTTGCACAGAAGTACAGAAACGAAAGGAAACTTACTTGTTGACAGAAGTGTAGAAAACAGAACTGTAGAAAATAGGAGACTGATGCAGACAGAAGACAGGATGAAGATCGGATGAAAATCGAGGCTAGTGCAGGACTGGACTGTTGAACCGAAGAAAATCTGAATCCAATAGAGGCAACCCGAATCCAATAGTACCAAAACATCAAAGGCTCCTCGCGAGGTTGTGTACGTGTGAAGTGCAAAGTGCGCCTCTAAAGCGCCCAATGCGTCCTAAAAGCCCATTCGCCCTCGCACACGTACGTGCGTGTGCGCGCGGTGCGTAGCACCACCCGTGGTACTCAAGGTTTTTCCTCTTGTTACATAAGCAAAGTAATGGAACAAGCTACCATATATAAACCCGCATCCTTACAACACTCTATCCAATGTGGGACTATCTTTTCATCTTCCCTTTTGTTCCTTTGCTATGTACTCAACTTTTGAAGCCAATTTTCATTCACTTAATTCATTTAATTTGAACTAGTGAATTGGCTCAATTTAATGTTCAAATTAGTGAATGAATTCAACAGCTACTAAAGCGAAGAAGGATCATTGGGATGTTGAACGCTGGATGTTGAAGGACATGGTTTCCTACTTTAAGGTCGCTTTTGAACCTTTAATGAATTAGTAGGAAGGGAAGTTTGCAATCCAAGGATCTTGGGTTGCATGTGCAATTAGGCATAAACTTTTTGGTTGGAATGCAAGTGATCTCAACTCAAGGTTGTTGTTTTACAATGATGAGAGGATTTAGTACACATTACTTACATGTATGAAGGATTAATTGGTATGGAGTGGAAAAGTAAAATAAGAAGATAGGGGAAATTCTAAATGCACACCACTTTTTTCTTAGGCAGCATGATCTGCTTAGTGAGCACAATGTAACTTTTAAAATTGGTGTTTTTTCTTGGTGAGCACTATCAATCTTTCCATTTTAATCTCATTTCTTCTCTCATAACCGTTTTCTCTCAAATATATATAAATTTTTTTATAATGAGCACCAACCCTAACTCCCGTTCTCCCCTTGTCGTTCGTCAGGTCGCTCACTTTCCCTCGTCTCTCGCCGTTCTTCCTGTCACTGTGCGAGGACTATCGCCGCTCGCTCCCTTCCCCTTGCAGTCCACCGACGCGCACATAAGAAGGTTTACACTGCTCACTAAGAAAAGGATGAAAGCTATGGTGCTCACTAAGGAAAGGATGAAGGCCATTTTTGTCAAAAATATAAATAAATGACAAGCTTGTAATGATTTTAAAGTTAACTCAATGGTGCTCGCTAAGAAAAAAAAACATTTAGAATTTCCTAGAAAATAGGTAGGGCTGAGCAAAATACTCAAAGAAAAAACCAAACCTAACTCGAGAACCGAATTGGCTTAGTTTGGTTTTTGGTTCGGTTCGATTCGAAAATTGACTAAAATTATATTGATTGTGTTATTAGGTCCATATATTATTTGGAGAATGGCTTAATTGGTATATTTTTCTGAAGGAATGTTTGATTAGTTGTAAATGTTTTTATTACACCTTTTATTATAAAAGTGATTCAAAAAATAATGGAATATGACGGATTGGAATCTTCTCTTTAGCTTTATTATGGATTCCGATAAGAACCTAATGTTATTGAATATTCACTTCTTTTTTCTTTTTTCCCTTTTTTTTTTTGGAAGTCAAGAACAAGTTAGGATGAGGTTGAGGATGATGATCTCAAAGGAACCAACGAAACAAAAGTTTGGACTCCACAATACAACATGATATTAATCAACAAACAACACTATTAGAATGGATGAGTTTAAGGATAAGCTTTTGTCAATTTTATTTAAAATTAGAAAATAAAAAATTTCACTTTTCAATTTAAAATTTTGAACGGAATGAACCAATAAAAACTTGCCTTTTGACCCATTCACTCTGGGAAATTCTATTTATGCACGGAAGTTTACTCTTAACGCCCAGATTACTCTCTACACAAATATCTCATTTTGAAACGAGACCAATTTATTCTCTACACCTAATTTCTTTTCCAAAATTAACCCTATCTCCCTCTCTCTCTCCTCCAAATTTTGTCTGCAACTCAACCCTAACAGTGCTTCGCTCATGTCGATCCTCATATTATTTTGTCACTATCTCTAAATTACTTAAAAATAACAAATTTTCTCTATTGTTTTACTTCCATATCTATATAATTAGTGTGTATTTAAACCCACATAAGAATTTTTAACATTTTTTTAAAGTCAGATAATTATGAAATTTAACAATTGTTGTCCATTTTATTTGAGTCGGCTATTAATATCAGACAAAAAAATATAGTGATTGGATATTAATACCCAACCGAGAATTAATTTGGTCGGGTATTAATACTCGACCAGTGATGACCATGTCCCGCCAACAAAAGAAAAAATAGTAACACTAAATTATAAAGAAAACGCATCAAAAACTTAGAAGAATTTTAAATCGTACTTTAGATGGCAATCTTATGATCAAAATATTCAAAAGAGTGCATTTTTTGTTTTTGTACAGAGATTTCCTTGCTTTCCCTGCTGTTGGCTTCCTCGGTGATGTCAAACTTTCACTTCTGACTCAACTTGTTTATCCATTTCTTCCATGTTCTGCTACGTATAGATGTTGCACACCTGCAGATCTTCTAGTGTTAGGGTATGGAACTATAATGCGAGATTCTACCTTTGGTGTCTAAAACCACCTCCTGAGAGAGCCCACAAATGCCTATCCGCGTCACCGAAGAGCACACACAGGAATCTGAATTTTAAGGTTACTCAAGTCTAATAAGAGACACTTAGAATGAAATTAGGATAATACCACTGCAAATTATAAAAGAACAGAAATCGATCTTACAGTCAATTTGACACCATATACGAAATAAAAGGTATGAAATAGTATTTTCCGAATTATTCCCATTTTTTTTCCAATTTTTCTAATTTTTTTTGTCAATCGAAACTTCATTACCTAAATGATTTCGTGCTTATTTACAATAAATGTAATTGTTTATCTGATATGTGCTTAGTAAGGGGAAAAAAGAAAAATCCAACAATGAAGATTTGTCTTGTACAATGAAAGACTCAATTTGCTTTGAATAAAAGTATTTTTTATTTAAGCTTTTTATTTTATAAAAGTAAAGACATGCATAGATATAATAATAAATAGCTCATCTACCAATTACCTGGTTATTTTGTGATAATTATTCTACCCAGTCAGAATCTTTTCAATAGTATTTCTTACTGGCTTAATTTTACTTCTACGTTTAATTTATTTTTGTAATAAAACTCGTTAAACAAATCTAACTACAATGAAAGTCTAGTGGGACGCTTTTTCAAAAATAAAAATTTTTGGCCTCTATTACTTCCTACTTCTAAATGTCCAAAAATTTCCGTTTCATAATTTTAGCAACTACGTGTAGTCCTAAAAATAATATGTCGAATTTGGGATATGTAAGGGTGATTTAGTAAAATAAGAAAAATCAAAATCCTACTATTTTCGTAGTTTTCTTCTAAAATTATAAAAAATCAACCTAGGTGATCCTAAGTCTAGCCAACTTATGGTGATTAGAACCAGAGACGAAGCTAATTTTTGACTTTCCATATTCGAAATTTTGAATTAAAATAAATTTTTTTATTTTTAATTTAAAATTTTGAATAGAGAATTAGCTTTTAGACCGTGTGTTTTCACCCTGATAATATCTAACTAATCTCTCACATCTGTTATAAACAATTAAAAATCTATTGGAATAATCCCAACCCCACCACCTCGGCCCAAGATCAATTAGGCCCCACAAAACAACACTCCTAGATCAGTTAAGTACGCATTTTTTATTTTCTAAATTATTTTTTCATATTTTCCTAATTTCTAATTGCTCATTTCTCCAAATTAATTCTTTTATCATCTAAAATACTAATTTAACTAAATACCTTCTTAAAAATTATTTATTTTTAAATATAAAAACAAAACATTAAAATATTGAGACATGGAAAAAAAAAATCAGTAATTAGTTTATTTTTATTTAAATTTTATTTTTTAAGTTCTAAATTGTTGGGATTTTTACATATCGAACCCTTACTTCTTTAAAAATTGAATATCGATCTCTCAAAACTTCATATTTTGATATTAGTCCCCCAACATATTTAAGTTATACCGTTTTAGTTCCTCTATTAGCTATTCTGTCAAAATAAAAACGACGTTCCTATTTTTTTTTTATATGTTAGTAAAATGAACTAAATACCATAAAGGTTAAACCTCCAACCTCTCCTTTCACGTCCTCATATTTAATTGCCATGGATCCTCTCTTAGCAAACTATGCTTTTTCTGACGACGATGAATGTCAATAAGAAAAAGTGAAGGATCCTGTACTATCATCTTCCATCGATCTCTCTCCTCCAAAACCAAAACCTCGTTATTCCCAACTCGATCTTCCGCCTCCCAAAACCCTAGCTCCATCTTCATCATCACCATCAACGCCATCAACTTCAACCACCTTTTCTTCTCTCTGTCTTACTGCCTCCCCCTAAATTCCAGCTCCCCAATCTCCAAATTGACCCAAATCCATCGATCAAAGCTAAGAAATCAAGTGAAAGATGCAAGAGCTAGGGTTTGATCCTTGAGACCGTCCTTATTGCTATACTTCACAAGATGAGGGAGCTAGGGGTTTGGATTGGTGAAAAATGAGGGAGATAGGATTTGAATTTGGTGAGGAAGATTAGGGGGAAAAAAAAAAGGAGAGATAAATTAGGGCTCTAAAGAAGAAATGTTGTGAATAGATAAAAATTAGACATTAATTAAAGAATACATTATTGGGAGAGAGAGAGAGAGGGGTTGAGGATAGAGAAGTAAATCCAAACAAAAAGAAAGGAAGGGAAGAGGACAAAGAAGAGAGAGAAGAGGACAAAGAAGAGAGGAGGACAAATAGGAGAATTCAAAACAAGAAACAAGAAGAGAGGAGGAAAAGAGAAAAGAAGGAAGAAAAATAACTGACTTTTTCTTTCTTTTCAGGAGTATAACAACGAAATAAACAAACAGGAAAACTAAAATGATAAAACTTCAATATTTTTTAGAACTAAAATTAAAATATAATTTTTTTAAATATTTTTTAGAACTAAAATTAAAATATAATTTTTTCTGAAATCGAGATTCAATTTAAAAAAAAAATTTAAAGAGCAATATGTAAAAACAACTAAATTGTTTTTTTTTTAATTAAATTAAAGAATCGATATGTAAAAACACCTAAATTGTTTTATATAAAGTATAAATCAAAGGAATCTTTCTTTTTTATTTTCTGGGGTCGGACTACATATCTATGTCCATATAAAATCCAATATCCTCACTCTAACCTACCAAAATAGGCAAAACAGAACCCACAGTCATCGTGCAATTTACATCATAAGGTCGCACCATCCGACATCTTTCCCAAAAGCAAAGTAACAACATTAAAAGACGATACCTACACGTGGAGCTTTGCATTAGACACCCGACTAACTTCATAATTCCAGACTCATCGATGAACTGTCGAGGCAGCGGTAGCAATAAATTGGAAAGATCTTGTTGCGTGAAGTTGGGGAACCTATAACCTTGAATAGATTTTCTTTCCATCGACAACATATTATTACAATACTTTGAAATAAGCAAAGATGCTTTTACATACAACTTCTCCACTACACATGTTGAAGATATTGAAATTTTCTTTTTCTTCCTTAGATGACACAAAAAATCAACTTATAATGATATGTAGATATTACATTAGAGAGATCTGCAGAGGGCACCAATCTTCGGTAGCCCCAACCAAAATCCATCTTCGAAGGCAGCAATCTTCTGTACACAAAAAGAACCATTAATATTAATCACTTCTGCTTAACCATTTATCATCTACTTCCGCAGCCTGGAGTCGCCCGTTGTTAATTCAACTTCACTTCACTTGCTATGTACATAACACAGCGATCACGTATTCACAAAAAAAAAACCACTGATCTTCCCAGCCGCCCAAAAACCACCACCAGCAATTACCAGGAACCATTCATTCACATTCACAGCAGCAGATCAGAGACCCATCCGACATCCGGCCCTGGGCCGGCCGCTGTAGCCTCCCGCTTCTCCATCCCACTGCCACTCTCCTTGCTCAGCCTCTCGTACATCTTTGCCCTCAGCGCTCTCCCGCTCTCGACCCTTTCAACGTGCTCTTCCTCCTCAGCAAATCCGCCATCAAACCCAGTTACGGCCCTCGTCGGAGTCGTTGGCAGGCTGCAGAACCCACCTCTAAACCCCCCACCACCACCGGCTGGCCCCCTCGGGGATCCAAACCCCAGCCCAAACCCATGACCTGGCATTGACTTCACCTTCCCCAGATGCAGCTTCCTCAGAGAAGCCAGCACAGCGGCCGCTTCCGGCGACATAGGCGACGAAGCCGCCTCCCCTCCTCCCGTTGGCGACATAGGAGGCGACTGAGAAGACGCAGCAGCAAACATGAGGTGCTGCTGCTGCTGCTGCTGACGCAGAGGCGATCCGTCATAGCTCTCCAGCGGGGTCTTCGGGCTCTGCGGCAGCACCCGCAGCTGATCCGGCGTGTGCGCGAAGAAGCACACCCGCCGGCGGCAGGCGGTGCCGTCCTTACACGGCTGCGTGCGGTACCTGGCGGGGTGCAGCCAGCACTCGAACACGCCGTGGGCCATGTCGCAGGCATCGCCTCTCTTGCAGCTCCCCTTCCTGAAGTCGGGGCACGCCGTCCCCGAGTAATGGTACTTCCTCGGGTCCCGGCGCCGCGCCTTCTCCCCTGGGTGCGCGTACGGGCACTCGGTCCAGTCGTGGGACCGCCCGCGTGCGCACCGCCGCACCTTGAAGTCGTACATCCGGAACTCGTCGCAGGAGAAGGCGTCGATGGCGGAGTCCGGTAGATCGTCGTCGGATTCGTCGAACTCGTAGGGCTCGCCGCCCCCGCTGCCGCTCTGACAACGCTGCAGAGCGGCCAGGAGGCTGCCGTCGGCGGAGACACCGCTGACGGGGCCCACCGCCGCCGGATCGTCGAAGAGGGACGACCACGGCGGGACGTACACCGTCGGCTTCTGATGCATCATCATCTTCGTTGGCTCACTTTGAAATTTCTTATTTTTTTTTTTCCTCTTTTATTTCTATTTTTGGGTGTGATTTTGATTTGAGCGGAGGGGGTGGATATAATAAGCGGAGGGATGACTAGGGTTAGCTAACCGCGGTTAGGGGAGAAACTGACGGCGTTGGGGAAGGCAATGGCGGTGGAGGGGTTTGAGGTAGGGGAGATCCGCCGTTGATTTGGTCTGGAAGTGACGTGGAGGGCTGGGATTTAAAGTGGTTGATTTTTGAGAGGGAGGTGGGACACGTGGAGGCGATGGGTTTCGGTGTCAGACATGCGTATGGCGAGGGGGTACGTGGAGGCCTTCGCGAGAGGAACTTTGCCCACCGCTTCGGCAACGGGGTTTTCCCGCGAAAAAAATTAATATTATTATTATACGCTCATCTTATTTTGTCGTGGAAATGGACGGGTCAGATGAGTTCAGTATGCTGTTTGCTGTTCGGGAACGTGCAGGGGCTTTTACGGACGATAGCGACGGGAGCAGGGTACGAGGTGTCGGTTCCGTTCGATGCGCGCATTTTAGGCGGTAACTGATATGTTTCGCTAACATGCGCCCTTTGTTTTTTGATCTGACGGAATTACCCCCCAGATGCTCTGAAAGGGTCAGTTTGGGTGGTATTTTGGGGAGGAGAATGACAGCAGTTCGCGGTAAGTTGAAGCGGAGGAAATGATTAGGTGACACGTGGTGGATGGTTTCTGGGGAAATGACGGGGAGGTGGCCAATTAGGGGGGTGGAGCGGAGATAGGTTAACGTGCGTCGAGGGTATAGCTTAACGACCGTACGGTAGGAACGGGTCTCGTACGGAGGTGGGGCTAAACGGATTCGACGACTCTGGAGATTTCTGGCGGATAAAACGGGGAGTTTCTAAATGGGCACACCATATTTCTTAGTGAGCCCATTTAATATACCCTGCAAAGTGGGCTCACTATGAAAAATGGTATGCCCCTTTAGAAACTCCCATAAAACGGGGGCTGTTACTAAAGCTGTTATCTGTAAAAATCGATATCCATAAAAATTAATGTCATATTTTGCATTTTTTCTTTCCGTATTGTTTGGTAATAAATTGGAAATGTGAAGATTCGGCAGCGTCTAATTTGGAAATATGAAAGATTTGAAAATTTAATATCAAAATATATTTAATTATATGGCTTAATATAAATAAAAAAGAATTAATTATACTCAAACTCGTATAGTATAATACAAGGAGTACATAACTTATAATCGCTTAGACTTCCTAAACTATCTAAGTCAGCGTGTTTTATTTACGTTCAGATCCTCTGATTCAGGGGGTCTAAATAAGAATTTTAAACTTTATGGATAATAAGTTAAATACTCTCTATACTACAGGGTCCGAATATAATTAACCCTAAATTTAAAAAATCCATAAAAACTTAATCACGAGTTATATATTTCTTGGCAATATTAAAGGTTCAATCAACTGAAATTGTGTTCTCTATTGGTTAGAAAATACAAACTTTAATAAAGAGTGGAATCAGAATGAATAATGAATATTATGGACAATCTTGGATTTCGACATTATAATATATGTATGGATATATTTTCAAGTGCTCAAATAATAAAGGGTTTCTCAAAATGAGGGAATAAATATACACCTAGCGAAAACGACCTCAAGTTTTTGCCATCAATCCTTTTCGAGAGATTTCCAATATCAAACTTTGGATGAAGAATTCAAACATGCGCTCGTGATGGGCGAACACCTTTGGTCCATTTCTCTCGTGCTTACATTTCCACCGAGCAAATAAGTTATAGTTAATATATTTGAAGTCCGTTGCCACTCCGTTGACAATAATATAGTTTGCTATTTGTCACTCTCGTAAGTGTAGTGTAATTTATTATTTCTTAAGTTTAAAATTCCTAATTCCTAATGTCATTCATCAACAGTTTGCTTCTCACCCATATTTAACTTAAATTGTATATTTTTTTTAATGAAATTCCCATCCTCCTTTCGCTCACTTAAAACTCTCCCAAAACATATACAAAAGAAGGTAATTTCGGAATGCATAAAAAAAAATATACAGTTTAAATTAAATATGAGTGAGAAATAACAAACTGTTAACTAAATATATTAGGAGTTGAGGGACTTAAACTTAAAGGATAATAAGTTATATTGTTTCTATATATGCAAAGTTTTACTGTAATTAATCCTAAAAAAAAAAACAAATTACAAAAACCCCATTATTATGACAAGTATATTTGACACGTGCAATTGGAAGGTTAACAAAATTTTAAACGATTATATAAATAACAATAGTTCTTTAGGAAAATATAGGAGAGTAAAACTTCATTTGAAGCATATTCATATTAAAATACTCGTGATTGCAAAATACTCTTCAAAAAGTATTTCTTCATATATTTTAGTATTTAGAGTTATCAAAATTGCTGCGAATTTTTTCTATTCAGTGTACCACACACAAAAAAAGAAAAAAATCTGAAGCTGTAAGAATTATATTTTATTTTTTTGAGATTTAACTATAGATATAGTAAGGAATAACCTCATTATAGTAGGGAAAGAAACATCTTTTCTCCTCGTTATAGTAGGGAAAGAAACATCTTTTCTCCAACATGGAGCTGTCTTTCACGAAGTCTGTTTTTCCTTTCTGACTTTGAATTCGTCATTGATAAATATAAGATCTGAGAGAAAGAATGAAGAATACAAAAAAGTCTTCTCATTCGGCGACTCTGTGTGTTACTTCGTCGAAGATAAAACTAAGAATTGAGAGCGAATAATAAGTTTGTATTCCGATGTGTATATAAAACGTTACAATATACATCCTTTTATAAATAAAGCAGATGAATATAAAAGGTAAAAATAAGATAATATATAATTTGATACTAATTGCATATAATAATAAATCAGCATAATCGGTCTAATTAGAGATATTTGACAAATATACTAATTTAGAAAGATATCCTGAGATATGCTAATTGTTGAAAGATCATTGCACTGCATCAAAACTTCAAATTTGTGGTTAGGGTTGTGGAAAATTATTTTATATTTTAACAATAATAAATTAGAGAATTTGTCAAATATACTAATTTACGAAGATATTCTAAATTAGTGAGATATTTTAATAGCAATAAATCACTCTACGTTTATTAACCGCTAGTTCGGCCTAGTGGCCACCATTCGTTAACTACTTTGCATTACATGTAACCTCCGACTGTGCCATCAAAATTTATTCGAAAACGAGAGTAACTAATGATGTCATAAGAGCAAAAACTCATTGTTTTATGATCTAACGATTACAGTTATCTAAATTACTATGAACTTTCTTTTTTTCTTTTTTACCAGTGAACTTTAAAATATTTCTTATTGAACACTTATCATGATAAAGAAGATGATATGTTCTTGAATAATAAGACAACGAATGTTAGTTACTTTTTACTAGTTACCCACTTCATGGAGTTTGGCGCGCAAAATTAGAAAAAGCTCATGACGGTTTCATGAATTATTCATTAGATTTCCGAAGGTTATAGTACCTTGCCAGGCTTGTAACACCCCAAAACTATCATTTCAAATTATCAAGGCAAAAGTTTCTTTCTATACACCTTCAAATTTAAATTTAATTTCTAAGGGCACCATCTTGGCCTTTTGTGGGGATAAGTTGTTAGAAAAGAATGAGAGGTGATACTCTAGTTGACATTTGTCATGCATACAAGAAGCCTTAGGACTAGGCTAGAGGATAAGGTGACCAAAATGCCCTTAAGAATATATAACCTTATTCTCTCAAAGAGAATTCTTATAAAAAAAAACAAAATAGAAATCACCTTTGGTTCTTCTAGTTCGTTGAGTAAAGGAAATAGAAGGAAGGCTTTGCTACAACAAAGGAGGAGATTAAAGGGAATAGAGGCAAGTATCACTTTGTTCTTGTTCTCTCTTTGAATCGTATTTGAGTACAAGTAGCATGTATGATCTTTCTTGGAAATTATTTGATTTTTATTATGAGTACATGATTCCTTTTTCTTTATGGATAAATTCACATCATATTGGATCTGCATACTTAGAAAAATTTCTAGACTGCATACTTAGCCTGATTTACGGATGTTGGCTATTTTTGGCTTAGCCTCGCGTTTGGCAATTTTTAGCTTCGCGTTTGGCTATTTTCTGCTTCCTGTTTGGCTATTCTTTTAGCTTCGCGTTTGGCTATTTTTAGCTTCGCGTTTGGCAATTTTTAGCCTCGCGTTTGGCTATTTTCTGCTTCCTGTTTGGCTATTCTTTTAGCTTTGCGTTTGGCCATTTTTAGCTTCGCGTTTGGCAATTTTTAGCTTCACGTTTGGCTATTTTCTGCTTCCTGTTTGGCTATTCTTTTAGCTTCGCGTTTGGCTATTTTTAGCTTCGCGTTTGGCAATTTTTAGTCTCGCGTTTGGCTATTTTCTGCTTCCTGTTTGGCTATTCTTTTAGCTTCGCGTTTGGCCATTTTAAGCTTCGCGTTTGGCTATTTTCAGCTTCAAGAGAAACACGGATTTATATACTTGCATGATTCGCGGATTTATGATAACATGACATGTGAATATGAATATGATACATAAAGGCAAGATTATTCATGAGAACAAGTTCTAGTATCTTTATTACAAGACATGATTACAAGTTCTAGTATCCTTATTACACGACATGATAACAAGTTCTAGTATTTTTATTACAAGACATGATTACAAGTTCTAGTATCCTTATTACAGGATAACAAATTCTAGTATCTTTATTACAAGACATGATCACAAGTTCTAATATCCTTATTACAGGATAACAAGTTCTAGTATTCTTATTACAGGATAACAAGTTCTAGTATCTTTATTACAAGACATGATTACAAGTTCTAGTATCCTTATTACATGACATGATAACAAGTTCTAGTATCTTTATTACAAAACATGATTACAAGTTCTAGTATCATTATTACATGACATGAAGCATCCTTATAATACATTTGTACATGATTCCAAATCTTGATTCTTGAACTCTTGATTCTTGTGAAATGATATGTGTACAATTTGACATGAGAGTCCACGTGTTTCTTTTAATTCACGCATATCATATGTATTACAAACATGGGAAAAACTACATGATGGATAAATAAGTACCGTATTGTATAAGGATCTTGTTGGTCAACTTCTTGATTAGGTGCTGAGAGCCTTTTACTAGCAGCACTGGGTGGTACTGAGCCACCATCTGATACATGAGTCACCATATTGGTGATGCCCGTTACTTGTTTCATTTAACGGGATCTGACTTGTAGCACCTAGCGGTGTGTCATGGTTCAGCGCCATGAATTAGAGGCCGGGTCCCGGGTATGCACGGACACTTGTACAATATGAGAAACTGCGCGCTATCTCATCCATCATTGAGTTTTAATTCCAACACTAACATGATATAGACCTGTTAAATTTTACATGAAACTTGTGAATGACTTTCATAGTTCTGGTTACATGCAACATGATTGATATTTACATCGCTTACACTTGTCACCTTTACATGATTTGTTTTTATTTGAATGAATAGTCTTACTCAATTCATTTTCAGTATTCTCAAGATACGTTTGTATCAATGCAATTTATTTAATTCTTTTATTATTTGTACTGTGATAGTACACGCGTTTCTTGTTTTTGTATTACTTGCTGGGTTTAATCCCTTGGGTTTTCTTAAGCTCAGATCACGAAAGTAGAGAAGGGGAGATTGCTCCAGACAACGATCCTTACTTCACCAACCAGGTCGAGTAGAAGATACTACTAGCACAATACTATTGGGGTACTTCGCACTTCTTGTTCTTGTCTCTTTTGTCACTTCTTGTTCTTATTTCCTTTTTCTGGGCACTGCTTTAACTTGTAGTATTTAACTCTTTTGTGTAGATATTTAAAGCAGTGTGCCATTTTATGTAATTAACTCTCTATATAAATGAAATCCTTTCAGTTTTAGACATGATTATTCATCTTGACATGACAGTAGTTACGGTTATTCCAAGATCATGGGACTGTTGAGTTATTCATAGTATTAAGTAATGTCGCCCACTTAGAAAAAAAAAAAAAAAAATAGAGCTGAATTGGGGGCGTTACAAGGCTTATGGTTCATATTAATCTCTCCACGACTTACACGCTTCGCTTCGTGATTTCGACAAGCGTCAGATCCGGATAAGACCTTTCGAAATGCTAAGACATATTGAGTCAAGTCGGAAAAGCTGCAGAAATTCCCTCAGCAGCAGAAGCTGGATCAGGAACAGAGTCGAAAAGCGTTGATAGCAGTGCAGCAATTCTTCCCGTAATTTTTTCCCGTGTAGGGTTCTTTTTATTTGACGGCTCTTTCCCTTGGGTTTCTTCAGTAAATACTCCATGCGGAATATGTATTCCATGGTGGGAAATTCTATTTGGGCACACTACTTTGCTCAATGAGCCTAGGGATTAATCTCTCGAACCAGACTAATTTCCAGATGAATTTGAAATAGTTCAAAGATTAATTTCCAAACATATATGCTCGTATTTTTTTAAAGAAAGAACAAGAACATTTGAACTTGAGAAGGATACCTCTGTAACTAAAAGGGGTACTCGTAGAAAAAGAGGGGAAAAAAAAGAAAAATGGGGGCAGAATGAAAAAATAGGGTGGGCAAATATCAAACTAACAAAGGGCTAGTCCTCGCCTAGTGACTAGTCCAACTCCCAGAAGCTAATGAATGCGGGGGCGTACGGCCTCCCACCACGCGGCACTCGCATCACGTGATTGGAGTCCCTCTGATGTGACCTGGACCCACCACATGATGCCACGTGTTTGGATAAGAACGGGTCGGGTCGGGTACCGTCTCGAGATTCTCGCGGGGGGAGAACTGAGGACCTGAGTCTGAGTCTTCCCCTCGCTCTGAGGTGACGCTGCTTTCAATAAACCACTCGCAAACAAAGACGTCGTGGCTGGCTACAGTTCTGTTTTGGTCCGTGGGGAGCTTCGCATAGAAATTCATATAGGGACGATGGAGAATGTAATTAACATGTGGGTTTCTATTTATTAGCCCAAAAAAAGGTGGGTTTCCATGTTGATCGGACATATAGAGCTTCATTTAGATATCACTAAAACTTTGAAGTCGTAATGAGTACCGAGGGAAAATTATTTTGCATTTTTAACACGTTCTCACATCACAGGTTGAAAGTTCATTTTTTGACAGTTAAAATTACTTTCACCGTACAAAAACTTTAAATTTATAGTGAGGATTGAGATGAATTATTTTATATTTTTAACACGTCCTGCAGGTTGAACGTCCATTTTGGACAGAAACCTAGACTTTACGCAGTATATTTTTTTTTAAAAATCTGTAATTAAATGTGCGTCCTACAGAATTTGAAACTGAATTGCTCTGATAGTATGTAAAAATTCTCTTCCACTGTACCAAAATTCAATTAAAATGGATGTTGAGTACAATGAAGAAAACTATTAAAGTCCTCCCTTCGTACCTATAGGTTTTTCTATGGTGAGTTCCCCATATGATAGATTTTTCTCCCCCAATTTTGATGATGGCGATGGCTGAGGTTGGGTTGGGAGAAAGAGAGGAGTGGGGAAAAGTTTAAGAATGTAGCTTCTTTGGCCACTTTTTAGGTAGCAGGAGCTTAGATTTTATGTTTAAGTCACGGAAAACGTGATCTTAGCAAAGAGATGCATGTAAAAATTAAAATTTACATGTCGCTCATATTGTATATTGCCCATGTGTGAAGGAAGATTTTCTTGGGGAGTTAACTGCAAATATCCTCTTTCATTTGTTGGGGGTATTTACTGGTTTGTCCCTCAAATCTTTACCTATTATGATTTTGCCCCTTAAATCTTCATATTTAGAATTTTGCCTTCCAAATCTCATAAGTTACAACAATTTTGCCACCTTCTCTAACACAGTTAAATATTTGACCATTTTACCCCTCTTTTCCTTTTCTATTTTCCTCCTCTCTTCTTCTTCCCTCTTCATCATCTCTTCTCATTTTCTTCATTATGTCTCCTCTCTTCTTTCTCCTCTCTTCTTTCAGTATTTAACTGTGTTAGGGAAGAGAGGAAAAGAGAGGAGGAAGAGAGGAGAAAGAAGAGAGGAGAAATAATGAAGAAAAAGAGAAGAGAGGAGGAAGAGAGAAGAAGAAGAGAGGAGGAAAATAGAAGAGGAAAGAAGGGATAAATGGTCAAATATTTAACTGTGTTAAGGAAAGTTAGAGAAAAGGGCAAAATTGTTGTAACTTATGAGATTTGGGAGGCAAAATTCTAAATATGAAGATTTGGCGGGCAAAATCATAATATATAAAGATTTGAGGGACAAACCAGTAAATACCCCTAATTTGTTTCTATTATAAAACGGATTTTTATTCTTTTCAAAAAACTATAGTTTTTTGTGTTATTATATCTATTTTTTATTTTCTTTTTTGTTTAGAAAATTGAATAATTTGTTCAAGCTATACATATTGTACATGATAAAGACTTTAATTTATCTTAGTTAATCATTTTTAAATTAGCTGCAGCTTTACTATATTTTCGTTTAATCATAAAGTTAATTTTAAATTTGTATAATAATAACTCGTAATTAGTATATATTTTCTAACATAAAGGTCAAATTATTTAGCTTCTTAGACTTGCTCATATACGGCACTTAGCTCACCGGTAAAAACATCAATATTTGGCTGCTCTTTGTGATGTGTGTGTATGAGAATAATGGAAGAGAACTGACAGCTTACGTAAGTTACATATAAGCTGCAGTTCAGTTCCATTTAATAGTTTTTTTAATTTTTTTTCGGATTATGATCTCGACTTTCTAAAGTTCACTCGTATCTAATTTCTTGAGTTTTAGTTATCATTTGGTCATCCATCAGATACAAAATTAACGATTTTCGATAAATAAAATATTTTTTATTTATTTGATGAAAACGTAAATGAACTCCAAAATTTAAAAAATTAATTTTAAAGAAATTAAGAATGAATAGATCTTAAATTCAAAAAAACAATTGAAGAAAAATAATTAAGATTTCTTGAGCTGACGGCTCACCTACCATAATCCCCATATATAGAATTTTAGAGCATCATCAAACATACAAAACATTCTATAATACTCACATATATAGAATGCTTTGTCTCCAACAACAATAAACAAACTAGCAAACAAAGTAATTGACCGTAAATTTTTTTTTGTGAATTGTATTATGAAGTAAATTAGTTATGCACTAGTACTCATTTTGAGCCCACAGCTCCAACGCTCATGCTTTCACTGCATGCAACTCCAAAACCATCAAAGATTCAGAACTAACCAAAAATGAAGGGGGAGAGACAAAGACAATCCTTCATAGGACATGGGAGTTTCTAAAGGAGTACACCAATTTTTCGAGTGAGTCCACTCCATAGTGTATTTTTTGTTCAGACTCAAGGTGCGAACTGTTATTAAGTGGGCTTACTAAAATAAATGGTGTGCTTGTTTGGAAACTCCCATCGGACACCTCCATTTGAAACTTCGCCTGACCCCTTCGTACAATACAAAACAAAACTATGTATTTGAACTCATGAGCCCATCAAATGTCTCGTGAAACAATTTTAGCCAACTTCACAACAACATGATCTCAACCAATTTATCTCCATTCTCCTCCTCACCGCATGCACCTTGCTCCATTAACGTCATGCTACTTATACTGTCTAGAAATTATTAAGTTTTTTCTGGTCTATATAACATTTACGCTTTGAATTTGTCACATCATCTCAAAGGATTTTACCGTTATACTAGAGTGAGATTCAAAGATTAAGTTGTTATTGTATGCTTATAACAATTTATGAAAAGAAAATGAGTGCTTATTTGTTGACTGTCCTTAACAATAGATCGAATTTAGATACTCTTAGAAAATTTCTAAACGAGCTTGGTGAGCATATTTTTTCTAGTCAGAATTAGTCACCAAACGATTTTCAAATCGTTCGGAAATTAGATTCGGAACGGTCGTCAAATTATTCAGAAACTAATTTCGACCAATGTAAGAAATAAGGTCACGAAATTTAGTAGCAAATTTGTAATTTTTTATAACTTTTACGGTGTGTGGTAACTAATATCAGTGATGTGCTCATTTAGAGACTCCGAAAATTTGTTGGGTGACCTCGGAAGCTATGTGAAAATAGAGCTCACAAGCTCAAAAGCAAGGAATGTCCATCATAGAACTCATTATTCTTGCTTTTTCTGTGTGCATGAGCTCTGATCTTATCCCTTATCCATCTTATTGACTATCGAAACCCTAGGTAGCTAGTCAATTTGTCTTCTCAAGACAAGTTTCCCTAGAGAGTGTCTCGTTCACGTACATATGTCCCATTGTACTGTACAACATTTATCCAAAACGTCTATGATCGATGCATAGTTTGCTGCTACAATAATTGTTAATTGAAAGTCAAATTATTAAAATTCTTTGTTAATTATCAAAAATTTAGAGCTCATCTTGGTGATAGAGGAGATTTGGAGAAACAAAATATTTGTGGTGACATTACAAGAAATTTTCTATATTATTGCATCTATAAATTGATGAGTGATGAAATGTTTTGACACTCCCTTGTAAGTCAAGGTTCCTTTTTAGCCAGAAGATTTGGGTTCTCGCATGATTTCTGAATGAGAATAATGAAAATAAACTGTCACCTCATTTAAGTTACATGAATTGTAATTTATTGTACTATCTCTGATATTTCTTTAAAATAAAAAATTAAAAAAAATCTTATTTTAGATTATGATCTCAACTTGATAGATTCACTCATATCTAGTTTTTTAGATTTTAGTTTTGATTTTGTCTTCCACCAATTAGATACAAAATTAGTGGTTTTCAATAAATACAACCTTTTATATCATGTTGATGAAGAGCAAACGAACTTTAAAACCTATGAAATTTAATTCTTAATAAACTAAAGAGGTACATGATTCCAAAAAAATTTTGCAAGGAAAAAAAAAAAAAGATTATTTTTTTTTTTTTTTACCACTGATTCAAACAACTTAACTACGTTGGTGGATTATATACAGTAATCACTTTCTAAATTCACCTAGTCTTTAAGTTTTCATTTGAGAAAGACATTTTATCAAAAAACTAATCCTCAAGTTTTTTTTTTCTTCTGATTAAGTATTATTCATGGATTATAGCTAATGAAATCAGTAAGCATAAGTTATGATTGTATATTGGTCTAATCCTAACTATTAATTATCAAATGAGAAAATTAGTGCTGCGTCCACTTTCCTTTAAACACTATGCCAGGAAACAATTAGCTCTCTCTTCTCTATTAATCCTACATGATTATATATAAAAGATAATGAAAATGAGCTGAAAGTTTATATAAGTTAATTATCTAAACGGTAATCTATTTATTGCCTTATCAGTATTCATCTTTTAAACTTCTGAGCAACAGATATTTCAAAACAAATGGATATTGAAGGACTTACTTAAATTATAATTTTTAATATTTAATATAAAGTTTACAGTCCAACAGTATTCACACTTCACATGATATCATAAGAACCATAAGATGTGCTTGTTTCAGAATGAAACCCTACCATCAAACAGTTTCATCTCACCAAAAGTGAGAGAGTTGGTGAGAATTGGTTGTGCAACATATAAATGTGGTGGCATTAGGATTAGGGTTAGGGTTAAGGTTCCCAAGTGGGACTCACCATGCACAAGCAAACATTATGATTCATAATGATCAGTTCAGTTGGGATAAGATCCAAGCTAAGGATGCATATGACTTGTCTAACTGCTAACGTAGATTGCATTGCAAGCAAAGCCCCATCTCAAAACTTAACTTTAAGATAGTTTTAAAGAGCATCAAAGAGAGTGTGCAAATATTTTTTTTCCCTTTTTTTGATCAACTTGATCTTGCTACGTCCTTCTCTTCTCAACTGCATGAAGAAATCTTTATATATATATATTTTTATTTTGTGTGAAGTTTAATACTCATAAGTACTCCAATAAATTATGAGACAGGTTTGCATTATTTAGTGGACAAAAAGATCTACTTTTTTGGTCAGCTTGCATGTTCATAATACTGTACTTGCATGTGGCGTCCCCACGTGGTTCAAATTAAAATGGTTTAACGATCATGATTAGTTAATTTAATCAGATTGCTACCTGCTGGATTACTTTGTTAATGACTTACTAGATTCTGTCATATCCTAAACTGCAACTAGCCTACTTTGGAACTTTGAAGCTAGTTGTTGTTTGGGAGTTCACTTGTACTAAAGATGATTATCATCATCGTCACCTTTACGTTGTAGCTAGTTAGGTTAAGGTTCCAAACAAGCTGTTGATTCATGCTAATTAAGTAGAGCTTTATGCTTTTGTAATTTAGAAGCTCGCTTATTAGAATATTAATCTCGCTATATTTGCATCTTCAATCTTAGTTATATATGCAGATTAATTAAAGAGTCCTGGGATTAAATAAGAGGTCTCTCTCTATTATTTGTGGCCTTAGACATTAAGAACATGCTTGATTGTATGGATTGCTAGTTCTTAACGCTGGTTCAAGGGAAAATAAAGAAAAAGAAAAGAAAATATTTTTTATAGTTTGGTTTGAGAGAAAAATTTAAAAGGCGCAGAAAGTAAGAGAAAATATAACTTAAAATTTTCCTTCCTTTTTCTTCCCTCTTTCCTAAAGAAAATACAACAACAACAATTACTATGCCTTTTATCTCAAGTATTTGAGATAGGCTACATGAACCGAAAGAGAATCACGCCGGATTGATCACGTTGATAATCCTTCTCCATTCATTCCTATCAAGTAATATCTATCCTAAAGAAATTGATAGAAAGTATTATTTGGTATTATTATCAAGTGAGATTATATAGGAGATTAGATGGAGTTCCCTGATATTTTCAATTTTATTTTAAATTTATCATTTTTTTCCTTTTTTGTTTATTTTTGAAGTAAACAATAATAATAAAGAGAATCCTATTTCTATTTTCTTTTCCATTTCTTTTCTTTTCTCTTTTCTTTTTCATTTCTTTGTCCTTCTTTCATTTTCTACCAAAACAACCATAGCCTAAAAGAGTGATGACATAAGGACCATTTGGCTACTCGATTATGATTAATCCATACATATTATAATGTTTCTTAGACGTACATAGATATAGTGTACTTATATAAGATGGTACAATTTATATGTGGATTTGTTGAAATGATTTGGCAAATATTTGTAAATTTTGGGAGAATATTCCCGCTAGTTCAATAGGGAAGGAATGGAGTTGGACACAAGTCAAATTTAGCTTAAATAGTATATATATTACAATAAAATTGCTCAATTTACTTGATTTATTATTACGCTTATTTATTTTTACACTAAAATACCATGAAATTTCTAAAGCATAAAAAAACTATTAACTTTGCAGCAGCCTGCCCTCTGCCACGAGAGCTATCAAAAATCGATCATGTGTTATTATTTTTTATAAAAAAAAAAAAAAAAATCCAAGATTAATTACCACGATCTCCAGCAATTGAGCTTTATCTCTAGTGGTATCACACTGCTCTATATTTGAGAGGTTTCAAATTTGACTTTAAGCAGATATTTAATTGGATAATATTAAAAAAACTATGTGTAAGTGAATATGACTAGCAAAAAAAAATTATTATCAAATTCTATGTAAGTTTGCTCAACAGTTTTCAGTATTAAGTAAAATATTTTAATGATCAATATCTATCTATGGTTAAAATCACCCGGAAGTCTACTATAAAGAGATGTGTAAATTAGTTTTCTTATTTTAATTTTCTTATATTTTAGAGAATTCATAGGAGCTAGAAAGAATAGATGAAGTTGAGGTAGCTTCGTCAGTTCGTGGCATTTTCTAACAATGGGAAAATATTTAAAACAAGAGAGCCCAGCCCACTATAAAAGCCGTCCTCGCTGGTGTGCTCCGGCTTGAAATTCATAGAAAATTTGGGCCATGGGCTCTTGGATAGACGGATCGAGATCTTCGGTTTAAAGAGCCAACCTTAACTCGTACCATTCAAAAATTTAAATTAAAAAATAAAATTTTTATTTTTAATTATTGACTAGCATCTGTATCACTGTGAAATTAACTCGCCTGATTTCATTTAGTTTTTGTCCTTCTGTGCTTTTAATGAAGGTTGTAACATGATTAATTACCGTAGTTAAAAAAAACCTCTGATCAATGTATCTAATATCACTGACAATAAAATAAAATTTATCGACTCGGAAGCATATTGGGCTACCAATTGCGATGATTCTATTCTTATCATCGGACTCCTTTTTTAAGGAGAACGGGCCTTAGCCCAGTACGGGACTTTACATGTGCTCACGTAAATGGGCCATATTTACACACATTTCCAAAGCAAAACCTTTGAAATTTCCAAGCTTCCCAAGACCATTCTACATTAATAATTAGAATGTGTTTGGTTTGAGATAATGAAAGAAAAGAAGTAGGAAAAAAAATAAATGTAAAAATGAAAAACAAGAAAAAAAAACTTTTGCTATTTAGTCCAAACAGAAACTAAAATGAAAACATAAGAAAAAAAAAATAGTAAATTAGAAATAAAAATTTGTTCACAACTTCCTCCATGCTCCCATTATGATTCTATGACAGTAGTAACACCAAATATTAGATATTAAAAAAAAAAACTAATTAAGAAAGCAGCTTAGTGCGATTGATAATAATTTATGCTCACAAAAAGGATGATTCCAAATGAATTCTACATAATATTGATAAGAAGAGAATTTTGACTTGAAAAATGAATCATGATATGGATTTATTATGTAAAAAGATTAATTAATTGACTGATTAAAGGGAAGTAGAAGAATTTTGCTAATAGTATTCCAAATATGATCTATGAGTTAAGGCTCTCCCATTTTCAGTGCCAAAGCAACCAAACTGGTGTCGAAATATTTTTTTTTTAGTCAAACTCAGAGACACATTGTTTTTGCAACTTTACCAACTCGAGTCAAGATTCATTAGAGAGTGTGTGTACGCACACACACAAGGGTAAATTATATTTGACTAAACAACTCGAGTCAAGATTCATTAGAGTGTGTGTGTACACACACACACACAAGGGTAAATTATATTTGACTAAACGAGATGTATACTTTTCCTTAAGGATGAAGCCTCAGCCTTCAGGGTAAATATTTCAAGGTTTTCTTTTTTTTTTTTTTTTTTTTTTTTAGGGTATGAGGTATAATTCAAGCCACTAGAGTCATAAAACAATAATTTCTTTATTTTGGCGTTCAAAATATGAATTTGAATTGTAGACACAAGGAGTAGTCACAGTTCCAAGGGAAAAGATATATGAGAGAAAATATTATTTAACATAACTAATATTTTAAGGGCTAAAGCAGACGGAGGATAATTTTCAAACAGTAAAAACAATATATATATATATATATATATGACAATATGGTGCTGCCCAGGATCGAACTGGGGACCTTTTGTGTGTAAGACAAACGTGATAACCACTACACCACAGCACCATTGGAACGGTTACCTCGACTAGCTTGATTTAATTAAATTTCTGAGGATATTTCCTCTTATATTAAGTATAGTAAGATTACTACCCGTACTGTTTTTATGTATTTGTTTAACCAAGAAGTATAGTAGAGTATCTCCAATAATGAGGCGGATCTTACATGTCACCTTCCATTTCTAAATTTTACTTCACATAAATTTTAAATTGAAGAAGTGTCATAAGTTAAAAAAATTATTAATATTTTATTATTTTATTTGTTTATATTCTTTTCCTTCTTTCAAAAAATAAATATTTTATTTCTTTTTCATCTATTTTTTATTATAAAAAATTATGAACCGTCAATTAATATAATACTTTTAAGTCTTCAAATTTTTTTTTAATAATACTCGAACACAGCCCAAGATGCATGAAAATTTTCCTATCAACTTCAAATCTATTCTATTAGCAAGTTGGCGTGAGCAAAGTTTTCGTTAGCTCAAGTGGCACCAGGTGACAAATCAGTCCACGAGAAGGAACAAGATGATTAGCGTAATTTATTTACCATAATCAAATACCTAACCACATAATTATTTCTTAATCACTCTCACTATCTTTTAATATGCTAATTATTTCAACTTCCAGCATTGTAGGTGACAAGGAGAACTTTGTCCCGTTGTTCTGTTGAAATATTATCTGTACCAGCTAGGTATTAGCAAGTTGACAATTAAATTTGAAATTACATTTGAGCACACGACTTTACTCAGTGAGCCCACATCCAATCTCACTATACTCGCTATTTTGACTTCCAACATTGCAGGTGACTGGGAGTATTTTGTGATGTTGTTTCGTTAAAATACTGTCAGTACCAACAAGTTAGGCGCAAATTGACAATTAATATTGATAGTTAAAAAAGGAAATTTTAGTTGAGCACACTACTTTGCTCAGTGAGCCCACCACAATCTCACCATGTTTTGATATACTATTTCCAACATTGAAGATGACTAAGAGTAAATGTACTGTTGTTCCGTTAAAATATTATTGCTACCAGCTAGTTGTGAGCAAATTGACAATTAATATTGATAGTTAAAACGGATTTTCTATTGAGCACATCATTTTCCTAAATGAGCCCGCCTTTGTCTCACCATTTTTTAGTATACTAATTATTTCGATTTCCAACATTGTAGGTGACATGGAGAACTTTGTCTTATTATTCCCTTAAAATATTATCTGTACCACCTAGTTAAGAGCAAGTTGACAAGTAATATTATTGATAGTAAAAAAGCAAAATTATATTTGAGCACATCACTTTGCTCAATGAGAGTATAGTAACTATTTTGACTTCCAATGTTATAGGTGACTAGGAGTACTTTGTCTTGTTATTCCGTTAAAATATTATCGGTATCAACTGGATATGAACAAATTGACAATTAATATTGATAGTAAAAAAGGAAAATTATATTTGAGTGCACCCTTTGCTCAGTGAGCCCACCTCCCATCTCACCATATTTTAATATACTTCCGACTTCCGACTTCCGACTTCCAACATTGCAGGTGACTAGGAGTAATTTGTACTATTGTTTCGTTAAAATACTATCGGTGCCAACTAGGTGCGAGCAAATTGCTGATAGTAAAAAGGGGGAAATTTTATTTGAACACACCATTTTGCATAGAGAGCCCACTTTTGTCTCGTCATCTTTTAATATACTAATTATTTCCGTTAAAATATTATTAGTACCAACAGAGCAAATTGACAACTAAATAATATACTAATTATTTCCGTTAAAATATTATTAGTACCAACAGAGCAAATTGACAACTAATATTGACCATAAAAAAGGAGAATTTGATTTGACCACACCACTCTACTCAGTGAGCCCACCTCAATATACTAATTACTTCGACTGCATTGTAGGTGAATAGGAGAAATTTGTCCTGTTGCTCCAAATATTACCGGTAACAATTGGTAGGAGCAAATTGACAATTAATATTGATAGTAAAAAAGAAAGTTCTATTTGAGCACACCACTATCTCAGTGAGCCCACCTCCCATCTCACCATCTTTTAATATACTAATTATTTGACTTCCAACATTGTAGGTGTATAGGAGTACTTTGTCCCGTTATTCCATTACAATATTATCAGTAACAATTTAGTAAGAACAAATTAACAATTAATATTGATATTAATAAAAAAAATCTATTTGAGCGCACCACTCTGCTCAGTAAGCCCACCTCCCGTATCACTGTCTTTTAATATGCTAACTATTTCGACTTCCAATGTTGCAGGTGACCAGGAGTACTCTGTCTTAAAATATTATCCGTACGAGTTAGGCATGAGCAAATTGACAATTGATAGTAAAAAGAGAGAAATTCTATTCGAGCATGCCACTCTGCTCAGTGAGCCCAACTGCGATCCCACCTTCTTTTAACGTACTAGTTATTTCAACTTCCAATATTGTAGGTGACTAGTGATACCTTGTCTAGTTATTCCGTTAAAATATTATTGGTAATAACTAGGTAGGAGTAAGTTGACAATAATTTTGATAGTTGAAAAAAATAAAATCTATTTGAGAACACCAATTTTCTCAGTAAGCCCACCTCTATCGCTCCGTCCGTTAATATACTTATTATTTTGACTTATACTTATTATTTTGACTTCGAATGTTGAAGATGACTGCTAATACTGTGTCCTGTTGTTCCGTTAAAGCGTTGTTGGCACCAACTAGGAACTAGGTATGTGTTGACAATTAATATTGATAGTAAAAAAAAAGAAAAATTTATTTGATCACTCTTTTTTGTCCAGTGAGCCCAATTCCTGCAATTGTAAAAAATTAAAAATCTGTTACTATTATTTGTGACTATATATTTTTTCCCAGTTGGGAGTTAATTCTCGAATAATGTTAAGCCCATTCCGCAACTAATTTCCGAAACCGTTTAGGGGACTATCTCCTATTGAGAAAGGTAGGCTCACTGAACAAAGTGGCAAACTCAAATTGAATTTCCCATTAAAAAAAATAGTCACAAATTCAACACACGGAATAAGGAAAACAGGAAAACGAAAGGGAAAAGAATGAAGATGACGATAACAATGTATGTATCTACGTAGAAGAGAAGTCCCAATCACGTTGGTTGCACACTTGATACTAAGGTTGCTTCTTCAATCTTCTAAGTTTTCAATTATAAGTTGGGATTAGGTGATAATCATCCACCTAACCTAATTAACGAAGTTAATTAGAACACACAAGTTTAGGTTTCTCGCTATTCTAATTAATCTACCATAATTACGAGATAATGAACACCTATTCTCTAAGTGCTAAACAAATCAACTAACTAGACCAAGTCTATAATATTTTCTCTAGTCAAAACTCAATCTATATATCTTTTCAACATTATCCAAATTGAATCTCACAAGAAATCTAATTCGGAACTTCTTGCACATTGGAGAACGGTAATCCTCTAAAAATAAGGCTCATTAGCTGAACAAATCTATATGATAGAATGCCAATTGTTTGTATAAACATATCTTATATTTTTTTCCCCTCTGGCAAGTAAATTTGCATATAAAGCACTTTTTTTATATATAAAGCATTTTTTTTTTCTACTCAAACTCACAAATACATATTTTTTACAATATTATCAAAACTGATTCCCCATCATAAATCGAACTCAGATAAAAAAATAGGATCGTTTTAATTCTTTAAAATTGACTCCCATAAAAAATTAATTTGCATCTTTGGTTATTCTAGGTGTTATAAAAAATAGGGGGAAAAAAAAAATCTGATTTCATGTTGACATAAATAACACGAGTATTTGATAGCTAAGTCTAAAACTAACTAGATTAACAATTTTGATGGTACTTAATATTGTATTCACAAAAAACTGTTAATTTTGTATCTATTTGATAGAAGACCAAGTCATTTTTTTTAAAAAAAAAAAGAGTAAATATCATAAGCTAATTTTTTTTTTTAAACATAACGGAATCACTACATTTCTTATGCTAAGTCTAAAGCTTATTTCAGTTAGTCTCATATATATCATTTTGGCCACATTATCACTCAATTTCTATAAATAAAAACAAAAATTTTATGATCAATAAATATTGATGTCACAGTAAACTTCACGGCTTGACTTGATCACAGAGTTCCGATTTTCAGAAAAAAAATCTTTTACCCAAAAAAGAGTCGTACTGGGACACGGGCAAATTCTTAATGTAAAAAATTTTAAATTAGAAAAAAAAAAATTTTAATTTTTATTCAAAATTTTATATAGAAAGAGTCTATGTAACCCAAATTAAAGTATGAAAGTCTAATATGAATTCTAATTGGATTTACTATACTAATTAAAAATGGAATTCCAAAAGTTGTGTAATCAAAATTTAAAACCAAATTTGAATCTGAATCCTAATTAGTATGAGAACCAATTTAAATTAAATCTAATTAATTGAATGAGAGTTGAATCTTACATCAATTAGACTAGTCTATTTTACTATCTCAACTAGAATTTGGATTGGGTTTCTATTTAAATTTAATATCTAGTTAAACTAGAATCCATTTGTTTAAAGAAAACCAAATAGATTCTTATCTAAAGAATTAATTAATCATACTAGTTTTTTTAATCACGATTAATTAATTAGATAACTTAATTTTGGTATAGAATGAGTGTTATACAATTAAAATATATTTTTAAAAATAAAATAATATTTTAATAAATTGTAAAATTTTAAAATCCGAAAATTTTTGCAGACAAAATTAGTCTATTGTCATCTCCACGTAAGCGCCCCGTTTAGGTGGACTGTGTTCTACGAGGTTCGCTTGATCCGAGCCTGCGGTGCAGCTAGCTCCCAGCTCACGCATCTCCACGCTCCTCGCTGCACCCTTCAACCCCCTCAATTTTCACCCCCAAACCGATTGCGGGCCCACCAGATGACTCTGACATCTTGTGTGCAGAAATACCCTCGTGCACCAAAGTGCACAGCAAATTTTACTCCCACCGCCACAAAACGCGGGAGTTTCTAGATGGGCACAACTTTTTTCCTAGTGAGCACTTTTCCTAGTGCGCACATCACTGCTTTTCAAAATTTTGAATTTTTCCTAGTGAGCACACTTATATACCCTAAAT
Organism: Dracaena cambodiana; assembly: GCA_036321105.1. Classification (NCBI taxonomy): domain Eukaryota; kingdom Viridiplantae; phylum Streptophyta; class Magnoliopsida; order Asparagales; family Asparagaceae; genus Dracaena; species Dracaena cambodiana. Next base: position 37,195,688 of record JAYEPQ010000013.1, read on the forward strand.
ACCCTCCCGTCGTTCCCCAAAACCCATCGATTCCCAAAACCCATCTCCTTCTTTCTCCCTCCGATCGTTCCCCAAAACCCATCTCATTCTTTCTCCCTCCGATCGTTCCCCAAAACCCATCTCATTCGCCCGCTCGAGCCCGGTGGTCTCTCTCTCTCGAGCTTCTCTCTCGGGTTCTCTCTCGAGCGCGAGCTCGGGTTCTCTCTCGAGCGCGAGCTCGGGTTCTCTCTCGAGCGCGAGCATGTCTCTCGCCGACGCCTAGGGACGCCGATCCGGGACGCGGTCTCCCCTGACGCACTGTTGCCGACTCTCGCTCTCGATTTAGGAGTGCAGGAGGTAAGATTTTTGATATTTAAATAAAATAAATTTTTTAAATGGATTATGATTCTAGATAGATTGAGTTGTTGTTTTATTTTTAGTAGACAGTATATCCTATACTTTGATTGGGAAATTTTGAACTATATGTCCTATTCTTTGATGGATACTAAGGAAGTATGATAATGCCATGTCTTCTATATCAAAATCAAAGTTTGCAGGGTTTTTTTTTTTGTTATTTTCTAGAAAATTTAAAAATATATTAATCAATATCAAGATTATGGATTAATCCATCAAATTACGTGTTGATCATGTAATGTCTTACAAAATTATAATTTTATTATCAAAATCATATTTCTAAAATATAAGAAAAAAAATTGGGCAGGGGATTCGCCACTTGCATCCGCTAGCAAGCTTTCCAAGCAGCTTGACACCCGAATAACTCCCTCCCCCCTCTTCCCCCTCTCCCGGTTTGAGTGCTTAGATTTGTTTCCATGGATAACTAGTATAATATTGGTACCTATGCATACAATTGAATAGAACTTAAGCACCATTTATATGGACTTAATACCCTTGAAACATACTAATGCCTGATCCAAATTGTCTTCATATCTGATACTAATAAAATAGACAATGTTTAAACAAAATACATAAGGCTATACAAAAAATCAATATCTAAAACTAATCCAAAATTTGGACATAAGTGCCTTTATACTAATTGACTAAGATTTGAATTTTAGATAAAGATTCGGTTATAGATGTATTTGTGAATGTGTTCATAGTTAAGTAAAGTCTAAATTTAGAAAATATATCCATAAGGGTCTAGATTCAGGTTTAGATCAAATAATACCTAGACCCGACCTGACCAAGTAGCATCCCCTAATTTTTTTTCCAGAGAATATTCAATAGGTTTACATAATAGCCTCATAAAAGGATAAAAAAAATTCACCCACGTAAACAAAGAAAAAAAAAACCTAATCTAGAAGAAAGAAATTATTTTTTACTATGGTAATCTGCACAATGAATTACCATAAAATTGTATCCAGTCATCTTACGTAGTTTTTGTATGTCATGAATTTATCTTTATAAACTTCTAATAAGGCTTTTTCACTTTGGTAAAGCTTTTATAAACTACTAATGAGCAAGATCATAACTAATTTTTATAATTGCATGTTTTATAGCGAATGAGAGATGAAATTTTGTTCACAACTATATTCATAAAATTGCTGATCTTAGGTAGATTTATGATATCATATCTGCAATACTGGATGAATCAATAAATATCAGCAATGTTGGCACTATTCCGATCCCAATATTATAAAGTTTATATCATATTTGATACCTCAAAAGCCAATACAACGTTCGTGTTACTTATTGATTTCGGCTGAAATTTAAAACCTTGGATAAAATTAAACTTCATTTAAAAAATAAAAAAAAAAGAGTTTTATTAAGAGGCAAATGTATGTAAACAGATATGAGCATGACCACTAAGTTTTAAAACCAAATTCAATGTCTTGATAGAATTTTGTTGGACCCATATTCTGCTGAACCGCATGAAATTGTTGCCACTGGATACAATTTTGGACCGTTATTACAAGTTTTATGAAATTTTGTGCTTTGTGTTGATCTTATTTAATTTAATAGATTTAGATAGGCAATTATAATTAGCATATGGTGATATTTGATGTTTGATTATTGCTAATTTAATTTGTCAATAAAATCGTTGGTGATTTACAGATGGATCCGGCGCAAGTATCTCGGATTCGCCCAACAGCCTCGAATAGGAGGAAGAAAACAGGGATTCGTCCAGCCGTCGATCCTACCATCCATGAAATCCGTGACGAACCGGATCCACAGGTCGATGCTGTCACAGAGAGTCTTGCGTTACACATTCCCCGAGGTGTATCGCAAGAAAGTTATGGCAACGATCAGTCAGATTCCGAAGAAGAACAAGTGTCGCCAATAAATGGAGGACCAAATGATTTATCTCTGTGACATATGGACATGCTGAGCAAATGTGGCTTAGTTGGTTAGATCATGTACTTGCACAGGAGCATCGAGGCGTAGAGGCAAGTACTCCTGGCGAGTGCACGCATGATTATATGGCGTGGTATTAAAAGGTAACTCGACGCTTTATAGGTCCGTCCATCCATGCCTCGAATCGAGAGGGAGCTGCGCAAGATGTCCCGCAGACAAATAGAGAAGATGTCCCGGAGACGAATAATGATGAGGTAATCTTTGGTTTTTTTATTCTTTGTAAATTAATCAGGTTTAATCAAACTTATATATGTTTTTACCGTGATATATGCAGAGAATTCAAGAAGCAATAGCAATTATTGATCCTTTCTTAGAGGTAGGCGAGACCAGAAACAAGAAGAGTTCGCTCTATAATGCCCTCGTAAAAATCAAATCAGTTCTAACTGTGTGCAAACAAACTGATATTGACACAGTAGCACAGTCCGTTGCGCAATCCCCCTCCGATCCAGCGAGCTCTTCAAGACGTCGTCAACCCACAAGGAAGCAACCCGCTCGGAAGTCTAGAAGAATATAGAATTTATTGTTATTTTGTAATATCAGTCGTAAATCCAAAAAAAAAGTTGTTAGCTTGGAACTAATACTCCTTTTAGTTTGTTGTTCTTCTTAATTGAAGTTGTACTCAACGATTTCACGTTATATATATATTAGTACCTTACCACATGATCTTGAAAGTTTTACTATTTTAGCTGAGATTCTTGGTTGTTATTATTATGATTTATTTGGGATTTATATCCCAATAGGTTATAGTTGAAGAAAAAAATGTTATTGATGCTCAGTGAAGTGAGCTTTTGAAACAAAACTTATGCACAGTTACGCTTCAAGTTACTTAACTATTTAAGCCCTCGTAACATCTGATGTTCATTTATCTTTTTGTGCAATTAGTTTCAATATATGGTGTTTTGGTAATATTCTGTAGTGTTTTCTAATATTTTGGTTAAATTTTCCTATTGGAGCATTTATGAATCATTGCAAGCATGCACAGTGAATAGATCGGCTTAGAGTATTTGGGTATGCTATCCTAATGGTTTCTTGAATTTCGCGCACTTAGGTATCCTTTAGTTCTGTTTGTATAATTGTTTAATTTTGCGTTAGTGGTCAATTTCTAAAATTGTACGAGAATTTGTGAATGTCAAACCTTTGATTAGAATTTGTTTATGGTGTTTGTTTTAGAAAAATAGGAAGAAAAAAAAAGGACAAATAAAAGGTCTCAGTAGCCGGATACTGGGCATATATCGTTAAATAATCCAATCAAAACCTTCGATTTGCGAAGTTGGTTTTCGGGACGCCGTATCTATAACCATATCAGTCATCCGGGGATACAGAACCGGATAAAATAAAGAACATCCGGGACTGTAAACCCGGATTACGAGATTGGTCCAATGAATCATCCATCCGGGGTAGACACACCGGATGGAGATCACTTGTCCGGGTTTACAGAACCGGACAGAACCCCTCTGTCCGGGCTGTATAACCCGGACAGAGAGACTCTATCCGGCACTGTAAGCCCGGACGATGAGGATAACAATTTCAAACATGTCGACCAACAACGGTCTACTATATCAACATATTCGTATCAAAACATATTAATTAATTATCAAATCATATTAATTAATTATCAACAAAATAGGCAATACTGATTAGACATAAACACAAGCCATTGATAACTTCAAATTATAGGTTCAAAATAAACATAATTATCAAAAATTATGTTCCTTAGGCTAGCCACCGCAACATTTCAGATTAATTCATATTTTAAAGCTCAAACGATACATCCTCTCACAAAAAATTATCTGTTCATATTAATTATAGAGCTAATATTGGGCTCAAATAACATCTCCTTTAAAAAATGGTTTTGTTTATTTAAATTTAATCATTTTTATTAATTTATTATTCATCTTATACACTCTTTGCATCTCATTCATGTATGAAACTTTTATTTCTAATGACACAAATGGGACCGTGCTCACAAGATAATGAAGAAAATTTCCGGTAAAAAACAACTAAGTGCATCCGTCCGGGACTGTAAATCCAGACAAAATCTCTGCAGTCCGGGGTTTACAACCCGGACAGAATCTCTTTATTCGGGTTAGCTAGCCCGAATGATAACTCCATGTCCGGGCTGTATACCCCGGACAGGAGGAGTTTTATCCGGGTTTACAGTCCCGGACGGGTGCGCTAAGCTGGTTTTATATTTTATACGGTAAGATAATTACCTTGAGAAGAAGAAAATAATAATAATAATAACATGAGAGAGATAAAACATGAACCGATTTAAGCTAAATGTTTGGTTTAATTTTTGTATGGATTGGTGATTTTGAGAAATAGATTTTTTTTTTTCTTTTTTTTCTCCTCCCTCTTTTTCTCCTCAGCTCCTCTCTCCCTCTATGGAGAACGCGGAAAAAAAAGGGGAAGATGAAGAAAACAAGGAAAAGGGTATTTTGGACCTAAATAAGTAATGGCAAAAATATAAAAAAAAAACCTTTTAAAGTGGGCTCACTAGGAGATTTCTTGTGCCATCTAGAAACTCCCCAAAACGCGGGCTCGAAATCCATCCCTGACTGTGTGCCACGTCATGTGGGCCCCACGTTCCCAAAATACAGGTTGTGCCCCGCTCTGTGAGCGGATCCCGAGCGCGAACGGATCGGATCTACACGCAGAGCTGACTCATTGTTACCTTTTTCTTTTATTTTTTATCTGTAAATTAAATAACTAACTAAACAAAATTAATAATTTTGAAATCAATACGAGTACTATAGGCTTTGTCTTTAATGTGCCAATTTTATCCTCGCAGGATATTCTCTCACATTCAAATTGTATCTGTCCTTTTTAGTCAGAGCCCACGAAAAGTGTGCCCTTGGGATTTACCTATAAATACCCCTTTCTCCGCTTTGTACAGCCACCCCCAAATCGTTTGCTTTTTGATTTCTCCCGTTCTCTAAGACATTATTATTATTATTATTATTATTATTATTATTTTCTATTTTTGTGGGATTTGTGTTCTTGCGAGATAGGATGACTATCATCGTTGAAGCCCCGAAGCACGGTAAGTTCTGCGAATTTATATTTAAAAATTTGATATTTTTTCTTTAATTTAAAACGCGATTAATATTTATTTATTTATTGGTGAAGAGGTGGGAACAGGGGAGAGCAAGTTCCCTGTTGATTCAAAGGAGTTGGTATTGGATGGAGGATTTGTGATGCCTGAAGCCAATGCATTTGGACAAACCTTTAGGTAACGATTAAAGATTTTTTCTATTCTCGATATTTGATTGATAAATTGTTCTATTTTTATGCTATGGTCATTTCAAAAGCACGAATCAATGAATATTTGAATCTAAAGAATTTTTTCCCTAAATTTCTTTAATATTTAGGAGAGCATATTGAAAAAATGTTGAATATTCAAAGATTTTTGTCCTTTGTACTTTTGTATAAATGTGTTTTAACAATAGTTATTCTTAAGGCTAAAGGCTAAAGTAAAAAAAATCCCAAAAAAATTTGAATATATTTTACTTATATATATATATATATATAGAGAGAGAGAAAACAGGAAAAACTACGTGATAGTAGAAGCTTCCTCTTATGACGCTTAGATGGACCAATAACATATTTGCATAAGGATTGACCATATGGTCTCTTTTTAAAAAATACCCCTCCACCTAATGGTTTTTTTCCAGAAAACCACTTTACATGGAAATATGTTATTGGTCCACCTAAGCGTCATAGTTTTTTTCGTTTTCTCATATATATATATATATATATATATATATATATATATATATATATATATATATATATATATATATATATGTGTGTGTGAAATTGTCGGAGAGGGAATATTTATTGATCAATTAACTTTTCGTTACATTGTTTTGAGGTTTCTATGAAATTTGAAATTCAGTAGAGATTAAATAACATAAAAAGGTTAATAGGAATTTTTCTAAAAAAGTTTGATACTTCGTAGGATTTTCAAATGATAACGAGTAGAAGAATAAAACAAGAAGCACTCTTTTAGCTCTTTTCCACGTTTTCGCAGGCCAAAACTGACTCCATTTGAAGTGAGCCCAATAGCTTAAATGAAACTTAATCAGGTATATCTTAATCAGGTATATCGATTGGTATTCAATTAGGTCTGGTATTAAGATATTAATACCCGACCAGTGGATTGTGAAACAACAACTTGGTCAAAAAAATGATGACAAGCTTGTAATTTTTTGAGAATTTCAAATGTGGGAGTCTTGAGGAAAGTGGTGCGCGTGAATAGAATATCTCAGTAGTCATTTATTGATTTCTCTGTTACTGGGCTGGACTGGATCAAGTTGCCAGATGAACAGTTTAACCCCATTTATTTATCTTCTAAAACTTACTAAGATGACTAATTACTTGGACAACATTTGCAGAGACTATGATGCTGAATCAGAGAGGCAGAAGACTGTTGAAGAATTTTACAGATTAAACCACATTCATCAGTCAGTTGAATTTGTAAGTTTTTAATCTCACCACAATAAAATCCATTACAATTAATTACTTCAACATTCAACTTGAGGGTCATAACCTGGGAAAAAAAAAATAAAAAACTCTTTGGCTACAATTGCAGGTGAAAAGAATGAGAGAGGAGTATGGCAAGCTGAACAGAGTAGAGATGAGCATCTGGGAATGCTGTGAGCTCCTCAATGAGTTTGTCGACGAGAGCGATCCTGACCTTGACGAGCCTCAAATCGAGCACTTGTTGCAGACTGCCGAGGCCATTAGAAGGGACTACCCTGATGAGGACTGGCTGCACCTCACTGGCCTCATTCACGGTAATTCTAAAAATTTCATACTCAAGTCATGCTAACATCAATTGTTGGGTCATCGCTAAAAAATGCTGTGCACACGTTAGATCTTGGGAAGGTTCTGCTCCATCCTAGCTTTGGTCAGCTCCCGCAATGGGCTGTTGTAGGCGACATATTCCCTGTGGGTTGTGCTTACGACGAATCTAATGTTCATCACAAGGTATTGACACAAATTTAGCGTATAGTTTTTGCCACATTTTGCTTTCGAGACAATTGCTTGATTTTGCATGCGATTGATGCAGTTTTTTGAAGGCAATCCTGATTACTACAATCCTGTGTACAATACCAAGTATGGGATTTATTCTGAAGGTTGTGGTCTGGACAATGTGTTGATGTCTTGGGGGCATGACGATTATATGTATTTGGTATGTTCGTATATGTCTAGTTCTATGATAAATTGCTCGATATACATATGGACATCATGAGTAATGGGTAAAGTTTTGGTTTATGTAATAGGTGGCTAAGGAGAACAAAACAACTCTTCCTTCAGCTGGCTTATTCATTATTCGCTATCATTCGTTCTATCGTAAGTTCTTGAAGCTTAAGATTTTTTATATTTTATTTTTACCCTACAGACACTAAATTTATTTTGTTTTACAGCTCTGCATAGACATGGTGCCTACCAACACCTGATGAATGAGGAGGATAAGGAGAACCTCAAATGGTTGCAAATATTTAAGTAAGATTTCCTCTATATTTTTATTTTTATTTTAAAAAAATAAAATAAAAGCTTCATAGATACAGACACTAAATTTACTATTTTCTATCGAATTTGCAGCAAATACGACCTCTACAGCAAGAGCAAAGTTAGAATTGATGTGGAGAAGGTGAAGCCTTACTACCTTTCTCTTATCGAAAAGGTATGTTACACATTCGTATTTATTGTATTGTTATAGGTTTTATGTTTCGGTTTCTTACCCTTGGTTGCAAATTTTGTTGCAGTACTTCCCTTCGAAGCTAAAGTGGTGAATGGTCGTCTCTATTATGATACTACTGATACTCTCGACCCTATATCTCTATCAGCTCATTTTATTTAGTTTCATCGAAAAACCTCTTGTCAATAAAGCATGGCTTTTGTATACCATCGGAAGTATATCCTTATTGTCAACTTTATTCGAGAAGTTGAAATGTCAAAATAATAAAAGAAAAGTTACGTGCAATTCTTTTATTGTCTTTTTTTTTCCCCTCTTATAATTGATATAAGAATTTATTTCTTATCTTTATGTGATTTGAGAAGCTCATAATGATACTGATGAACATTTGGAAATGGTTAGTGAAGAAGGTTTGATATCAGAAACTTTGGAGGAGAGTTGATAAAATGTCTCTTTCTTGTCGATTGGGAGAGTTTGGCAATTATACAACTATTGTATGTTATTGCCTATACACTCAAATTGCAAGCCTCAAATACATTTTCTACTCTCTTGAAGCTGCTTTTTCCAAGTCATTCATTTATTGCATTGGAAAGATATCTCAAGATGCAATGGTGCAAGCCTATTGATTCTAAATTGCTTGGTGAAATTCAATTCATGTACTTCAGTACAAGCATATTGATTCTAAATTGCTTGGGGAAATTCAATTCATAAACTTAGGTACAAGCCTATTGATTCTAAATTGCTTGGTGAAATTCAATTCATATACTTAAGTACAAGCATATTGATTCTAAATTGCTTGGGGAAATTCAAGTCATATACTTAAATACAAGCCTATTGATTCTAAATTGCTTGGTGAAATTCAATTCATATACTTAAGGATCATGAAACCATCATAATTCATTAGTGTTAATTGGAAGCCTCATTGTAAATTGGCAATCAAGTACAATTCTTTCAAATAGATTAAGGATTATCGAGATTTTACTTAGGATATAGTAAAAAAATAATTCGCCAAAGAACAAAACTATAAGAGATAAAGCAAATCATAAGTATCAAACAAGAGTCAAGAATATAATGTAGTTCAGAATAAGTCCTATATCCACACGCCAAATCTAATTCCACTGTTTGATGATGTTTAAAAATTAAATCTTAAATCTCATAAATCTCTCAAATTTACGAAAGAGATTTTAGACTGTTACAAACTCTTAAAGATTTCAAAAGAGAGACTTCTCATAAGTCCTAAATAAGCTTTCTCAAAGCCTTTCAAACACCTTTTTATATTTTAAGAAGTTAGGCACAAATCCTAATCTTAAAAGAATTCAATTTGACAGATAACAAGTTCAAAAATATGAAGCTAAATTGGAAGACTGCGATACCTGCCATCAATGCGTCCAACCATCCATTGATGGCGGGTCAACCAATATTGACATGTTGGTTCCCTATTAATTTGATGCTTCAAAGCCTCAACGATTATGGAATGCGAATTTTGAATATAGAGATGGTAATGGATCCATTCGCATGCTAATTTTTCATCCTTTCTATCCAAAATTTTGAACTAAAAATAAATAAATAAAACCTTTATTTTTAATTCAAAATTTTGTATAGGACGGACAAAAAATTGATCCATGTATGTATCCATTACTATCTCTAGTTGCATTGCACTTGTGATACTAGGATCACATTGGGAAAATATGTGGCTAAAGACATAATTTTGAATGAGAATATCATTGAAAATATTAAAAGAACTTCTTTTGGGAATCTTCCTAAAAGGAAAAGTCCTAAAAATATAGTGTATAGTCGCTGGTGCAGTTATCTCAAAAAGCCATGCTGTTTTGGATTGGGCGTACTGGTTTGCACTTGGTTTCTTTGATGGAATATAACCGGACTGCAAACGCTCAAGTCAAACTCTTATGAATGCTTTTGTGAAGTGCAAGATGCATTTAGAGCTCAAGTCAAACTCTTATGAATGCTTTTGTGAAGTGCAAGATGCATTTAGAGTCCACTGATCAAATTGGATGGAAGCCGAGTATTTGTCGTGCAAGATGATGCATGTGGGCTTAGCAACTTTGGTCTAAGCGAAAACAATAATTATGCTTATATTTCCTTTCTGACTGTCGGTGGTGGAAGATAGTTCCAGTATTACTATTGAATATTGTATGACTTGAGTCATGTTGTGGACTTTTTGATGAAAACGTAAATGTTAGGTCATTTCATTATGCTGCAAGCTCTGATGTCGTTGATCAAAACTTCTTGTGAAAGTGAAGAGCATATTGGTAGACTGAGGAAGTATGGATCTGCATCCATATCCGGATATGGATAGCCTCTAATCTTAATTGTTCATTAATTTGGTAGATGGTTAAGATTTTTATTAGTGCGAAGTACGAATCAAATCATAAAGGTGTACTTATAAAATATTTTGTTTTAATTTAGAAAATATTTGCTGAATGTGGTGGGTTAATTTAGAAAATAATATAAACATCCACTAATTTAATGATGCACTTTCAATGGTTCTCATATTATTTTGTGTTAGAGAGAACCAAAATCAGAAAAATATTACATGCTAGCTGTACTTACAACTCTCAAAAACTCTACAAAATATGAATAACTACATTAGAATATATATTTTTAATTAAAGATTCATAGTTGACCATTACTATTAATTAATGAATGAATAAATTAGAAGTGTTATAGAATTATCAAAAACTTCTGTGTTGGATGATAACGCTCTAAATGGGAGAAATAATTCAGCCAAAACCTCGCTGGTCATTCAAATTTTTTTACAAAAATTATAAAAAAGAATAAATATATTATTCATAATTTTTCTGATTGAAGATATTTTACATTGTTCTATATAAAAAATACAATTATGTAAACGGTTAGTTTTGATATCTAAATCATCACATCAATATTAATAAATAATATGTTAGATATACATATTTAAAGAATTATATGTCATGGAACCTCTTTCTCTGATATCTATATTAGTTTCTTATTCTTATTCTTTTTTTATTCTTTTGGCTATTATCTTTTTCTCATTAGTTATGAAGGATATATTATTGGTACTTGAATTATCTTTGTAGAAGTGTAAAAAATTATTATCTTTGTTTTGGAATTAAAGTGAAGATCTAAAATATCCATTATTTTCTTTTTTTTTTTAAACAAAGAAATCAAAATCTTTTATAAAATTGCATTAGTTAACTCCCATAATTGCCTAAAATAAACAAGAAAGTTCCTTTGTTACCTTAATTCTCGGCCCAATCACCATTAACCACCTTCTAGTTAAATTAAACCCCCCCCCCCCCCCTACTTTATCCCGCCGCTCTCCGCCCGGCCCCAGACAAAACCTGACAGCGACAGCTCTCCCGCGGGAGGCACCGCAAACCGTACAACCGACATCCAGAGGCTGACGTCACCCCACTCGTCCTACGTGGCACTCGCCGCTAGATCTCGTCCGTCCATCTCTCTTCCAACGCTCAAAGAGAAACACATTTTAACTCCCCAGCGACGGTGCTCACCGAGCTCTCTTAACTCCCTCCCTCCTCATCATCCACCCCCTAAACGTGCGCCGGCCGAGCTATCCTGCGCCTTCGCCTGCCGAGGATGAGGATCGCCGGCGCCTTACCTGCCGTCCTCCTCCTCCTGCTGCTGCTGGCGCGATCCTGCGCGGCGGCCGACTTAGACGACCGCCTCGGCAATGCCACGTCGGCGGCACCGCCGAGGGAGGAGAGCATTGCTGACTTCATTGACCGCGCGCTAGAGAAGGAGTTCGCCGAGAGCGAGCAGACCGGCGGAGGTGAGTAGATCTGAGCTTGAGGTTAAATGGGGGTAGTTTGGGAGGTGAGAGATCTGGATGCTTGATTTTGTGTTGTGAAGCAGTGACGATTAGATTAGATTAGGTTCCGGGTCGCTGATTGCTTAATGCGTGTGCTTTTTTTTTTATTATTATTTTGGGCAGAAAGCAATGTGGGGGGTTTCAACAACAGCGTTGCCGAGAAGCAGGTTAGTTAGTTCGATTCCTGTGTTCCAACTTATTTGGTTGAGATGAATGAATTTGCGTTTTGGTGTTGAGAAGTATGTTTAATTTCGTAGTTACAAGGTCTTAAGGTTCCTGAAGATGGGGAAAGTGATTGTTTTTGCGGTTGTTAATGTTAAATTGGTGGCCTAAATTGTTACGAATTAGGAAAATTGGGATTGTATCTTGAGATGGTTCAACCGGCTGGACATCGAGTGGCGTTTGTTGGTTGAGAGAAGTTGAGCTAGAAATGTTCAAAGGAAAGGGAAGAAGTTGTTGAAAGAAGTTGTTGATGTGATGAGATTGGCATGGGATCGTAGGCATATTGATGGGAGATTTTCTAGTCATGAATAATTTTGAGAATTTCAAGGTCTTCATCTTCTGATTTGATATGAGTTTCCGCTTCATGTCCGTTGAGCGGGTATCATTAGATTCCTCATCACTTAAGCTGCTTCAGAAAAGTTAAACTATACTGTGTGCTTTAGCTCTCTCAATAATTTGCTATATAGAATAGAAAGGAGAAACACTGTATGTGTCCTATGTTTTTCATAGCTTCTTACCAATCTCAGATGTACTGGAAGTGACTCGTGTAAAATTTTAGTTCCATCCAGTTGACATACTGGTATACTAGTTAAATTTTGTTGAAGTTGTTTATTTATTTTTGTTTGTCAGGCAGTTCTGGAAACAGTTGCGAGAGTCACAACAAAGAAAAATGACAGCAAAGAGGAGAAGTATGCTTCTATCATGTGAACTGATTTATCTTTCCTTTCTTGAGATGGTTTATATGGCTGAGGTGACTGGCTTTGAATGGTTTTAGCTAATGACACAGCACCTCAACCCTTCATATTTCTTGTATAGGTCATTTCAACTTCATCATGTTTTTAATTTGGATAATGAGAATGGACAAGAAGACATTCCAACCTTGATAGATCGGAAGGTAGAAGATTTTACATGCGACCTTTAACATGTTAATTTGATTCAATTGCCCTTTGTGAGTTGTTTTTTTAAAGTAAAGCTAATCTTCTAGTACTTAAACGTTTTGTCTTTTCAGGATAATATTTTTATCATATCAAACCCAAAGTCAAAATATCCTGTATTAAAGTTGGATCTGAGGTATGCCTTTATGATATGATATTATCATCAACGTATTTCGTGTTTGCATGAAATGTATTGAGTTATTACTTTACAGGTTGATATCTGATCTTGTAGTGGTCATTGTGTCCGCAACTTGTGGTGGCATTGCCTTTGCCTGTGCTGGCCAACCGGTCTGTATGGAAAGAGAGAATAATTATTTTTCAATTAAATGCAATGCTTTGACTAAAGTTAGATGATGCTTGTCCCTGATATTTAATTTATTGTCCCAGAACAAGATCATTTATTACCAGCCTTCTTCATCAGGGTAAGGTCTAATTTTTTATTTAAAAATTATTGCAGGTGATCACTGGTTATTTACTTGCTGGATCTATTATTGGACCTGGGGGTTTTAATTTTATTAGTGAAATGGTGCAAGTAAGGTGCTTCTACTTCTTATATTGTGATGCGCATTTTTTCTATTCATCCAACATAATTTCTTATGTGAAAATTCTGTTGCATCTATGTTGATTTATTGATTTGAGTATATGCTTGAACTTTACACATTACTTATTGAACAACAAAAATATGCTGACCCATTCTTTTGCTTCTAGGTAGATGGTCCATTAAACTACACCAATTAAGAATGATTTTGTAAATAACTTTTATCCTTATTATTAGAACATTGTAGCACTGCTGTGAGCATATCCTGTCCTTTGAAGGCCTTTTTTTTGGGAAAAAGGTGAAGAACTGTCCTTTAAAGCTGAAAGCAGTTTTAGTGGCTCTTGAATTTGAAAATGATGTGATTTCAGTATTACTCTTGAGTCCTTGATCTCTAAAGAAAATGGCATTATGTCTACATAGTTGTGATTCTGTTGTCCAAAAAGGCATGTTTCAGCTCTCTCTTTGAGGAGCATTTGCACTACTAGTCAGGAGAAGAGATGAAAAAAACCATAAACTTATACATATATACTTTCTTGATAATATTTCAGACAAGGTCCTCTTATTTATTGTTATGAAAATAATATAGAGCTAGGAAACATGGTCAATATTTACTATGGTGTCTGTTCTAAAGGTGTCCATGCTGTTGATGGTCCTGTGTGTGTGTTCGTGTCTCTCTGTTTTTTTTTTTTTTTTTTTTTGAGGAATGAGATGTTTTGCATATCGCTTACACTATCTGAAAACTGGAAACATCAGTTGATATAGTAATACCTTTGAATGTCGTGCATGCATGCCAGCAGGAAATGAATATATGGTGTAGGAATTTCCTGTGCAGCTCCTTACATGCATATGGTAGACCGTCCCAGTGGACGACCCCCACCATTCGTCATGATCTCAATTCCATTAGAGAAATGTAGATGGGAACCATATGATTTGAATATATTTACCCATGGATTGGTGTGTTCATTTGATATGAAATATCGTTCATTTTGCATCTAATTGATGCATGGGGGACATCTCCAAACCACTTGATTCTTTTTTCATCAAAAGTCTTTTTAATAAATGTAAGTTATGATGGACAATATGGATCATCCAGTTATTAAGATTTAAGATCAGGTTGTCCTTGAGTTCATATAGATGAAAATCGAGTTCTTAAGATTTAAGATCAGGTTGTCCTTGAGTTCATATATATGAATAATTGAGTTCTTAAGATTTAAGATCAGGTTGTCCTTAAGCTCATATATATGAATGTATGTATGTGTGTGCTTGGGCACCTATGTAGATAGATAACATGCACACACATGGGGTAGCACTTTACAATTTTTTAGAAACAAACTAAAATCTAAATTAGTAGACATGGATACCAGTATCGCGGCTCTGGCACGGACATGGGTATTAGACTGGGCAATTGTCCAAAATCCATATGAGGACAAAATTATACATATATATGTATCATGACTCATATAAATATGTGTATTATTTTCTATTCATATATGAGAGAACCTAGTTTAGTGAAATGATTTATAAAATAATTTATTTCTGTCAAAAAGTGCACAATACACTCCATCTTATATATAAACTTTTAAGCTAACTAGCAGTTTACATTTGTAAGTGTTGTCCGTGGATGGACAAACGTGTAATGTGGGTTTGTCGGACAAACAAATATTTGTTACAGACTTACAGAAAGTGTACATATCATAAACTAAAAGCACCCCCATGCACCAATTGATCTGGCTCACTCCTGTGGGTGATCCATATGTTCCATCTTTATCTGCCCATAATGAAACATATTTGAATAAATGTATATTGGAGCTATTTATCCCACTCATCCAGTGATTGCAAAATAGGTAGCAGTTTAATATTTGAAATATGCTGTGTAATGAATTGTTAGAACTCTTTGATACCCATAATTTTTTAATTCAGACATTTCATTAAATGTAGATCATGAAAAATGGTGTGGATCACCCAAAAGGATGCCAACTTTGTCATTTCATAGGTGAACGAAGCTTTTCGTTTGTTTCTAGGGAGTCATGTCTACACTATATATATGTATATATATTCATGTATATACACACAAACGCATACATATTATACATATATATTATATGTGTGTGTGTAATATGTATGTGTACGCATGTCAGTATGTGAAAAGAATTTATCCCTTGTCTTCTGTATTGGTCGTGTCTAGAAAATGTTGTTGAGTCAAAGTTTTTGGTGCAGCACATTGTAGGTGCATGACTGAGATTCATGGTTCTGACTTCCTAATTTATTGGCATGTTTACCTGCAGGTTGAAACAGTAGCACAGTTTGGTGTAATTTTTCTTCTCTTTGCATTGGGCCTTGAATTCTCAACGGCAAAGGTGCTTTATGGGAATTACCTTTGTCTTTTTCAAACCTGTAGTTAATTTGTAGTTCAAGTTTACCGAGGTCTTAATGCTAGATATATGATTTTCTCTTGGTTTCTTTTTCTTTTCCAGCTACGTGTTGTTCGGGCAGTTGCTGTTCTTGGAGGGCTACTGCAAATATTCTTGTTCATGTGCTTGTGCGGCGTGATTGCCTCGGTATGCTTCCATACTGCCAGTTCATAGCTTTGTTGGTCTCTGTATTTTAGCATTTGGACTTTGGAATAAATACATTCTGCAGTCTGAGTTGCCTTTATGTTTCTTGACTAGGAAAAATTGGGCCTTGCAAAAAAATTAACTTAATGATAATTTTTTGAGCCATGTTATGTAGTAAAACCATTGTTCTAGACAATCTTTCCCAGCATCCAAGTGTAAATACAAATGTTTTGGTAGAAATTCAAAGCCGATAAAACTAGTGGAAAAGATTGCAGCTTTGTATAATTAAGGAATTACAAGAGCGAATATACAGTTTTACTCTCAAATATGAAAATATTGTTCAATATTACAATCTCAATAAAAATTGCTACTTTTTTATTATTTTGTGAACTTGTGACGATGGAAGCCTAACTAGAGTGGTTCTTTGGCTTTGTTGGCGATATGGTAACATGGTGATCGCAAAGAATAAGGAGAAAGAAATTTACTTGCTAGAAGTGTCGGGTTAATGCAGCAAGGAAACTCCTTTGCGGTGATATAAACTTTCTTCTTGATGGCTTGATATGGAAGCCCTCGCCTTACTCACAACAAGACTTGAAATCTTGGTCGGCTTGATAGGAAAGTCCTCTCATTTCTTGATTACAGCAAGATTTATTGTTGATCATGGAGAGCTTCAATGATAAAAGAGAAATAAAACTTACTTGCTAGAAGTGTACTTTTGAAAGTAAAAAAACTCACGATGGGTTCGAACCTTGATCTTGATCGGCCTGATATGAAAATTCTCTTTTGTACAAAACAAAGGAGATCTTAAATATGAGGAAGATATGAAAGATTTTGTTGATGTGAAAACTTTTAGTAACTTGATTTTGCTATGGTTTTAGCTTAACATGTCCTTTGGATAACAACTATAGTGATCTTGATTAGGAAGATGAGTAAAAGAGGAATCTTGTTGACGTGAAGATCTTTTCTTGACGTCCTGTAAGGTTTTGACCAATAGATCCTTGAAACTCCTTCGGGAACCCCTTTGATGTTAAAAATGATCCGGTATCTACAGTCCCATTGGATTTTTAAATTGCCAAATTAATCCACTTTTTTAGATTTGGTGGAAATAGGAACCGATAGTTGGAAACATAGTACAAAATTAACTTAAATTCGGGTCAGAAATCCATGTCGGTAGAGCCATTGGGGGTCATCGGTGGCTCTACTACTCGGAGCTCTTTGTCTGGTGCAGTGTGGTGAGCTGCTGGTGGGTTCACAGTATGCTCAATAGTGGGTCACCAATAACTCTGGTTTCTCTTTCTGGTGCAATGCGGTGAGCCACTGGTGGACTCACATGTGGGCTCACTTGAGGGCCACTGATGGCTTGGGGCAACAACTCTAGATGTTCTGTGGCATCACATCTCAAAAAACAGTAATAATTTCTAACTTCGAAATTTGATTGAGATGATTCAATGACTGTTGAAAAGAGAATTTAGAGTTCTATAACTTCTTCCTATAGAAATTTGTCCATTTCAATCTCCATCATTGTTAAGAGTTGAAGTTGATGTGCTGCAGTCTTTAGAAAACTTAATTTTGCTTTATCTCGATCTTTGTTTTGATTCATTTTTCAACTATAAAGCTCATTCATGATCTCTGATCATCATTTTTTAGTGCCTACAACAAGGTTTAGAATTCTAATTATTTAACCGGCGGACGTATTTTTTTTGAAGAAAGCGGTGGGTATTCCACCTGTGTTTCATTAACGAAAACTTAACCGAACATAGAGCAAGTACAGAGACCGAATTTGGTCCTCAATACAACCATTAGTTCTTAGTACAACAACAATAAAAAAGCTAGATTAAAACATAATGTAAGGAGATTCCCCTTCTCCCTAGGTGACAAGCTGCTCTAAGGCTCTACTCTCTACTAAGTGAATCTTCATTGCTGTTCTCTACAGCTGGTCTTGCATACTGTGGTGATGACCTTTTCTGTTGTGTGCTTCTAAGGGGGCTCTCTGTCTGTACTCTGGCAACTTCTTCTACTAGATATCCTGTTTAAGAGATGGCGTCATAATAAATATATCCAATGTAAGAATACATAGTGTGCGTGGTATTATTGAATATTTGATTATTTCTCTCATGCCATACATTCCAACAAATCGAGGCAACTAATATGGATTTTAAGTTAGAGGCTGAGTCATTGATGCTAGCCCTCTTCCATATATTGTCATGTTCCCTATAATCGAACGTCAGCCCGAATCGACCCCCACATTCTCCCCATATGTTCTTGGTGAAATCACAATCTAGGAACATATGTCTTATCTCTTCACCTATTTTTTGGCACAACACACATATGTTTGGACCATATCATCCTCTACACTGGAGTTTTGGCCAAGTGAGAACTGCATCCTTTTGTATCAATCACATGAAAATCCTCACCTTCAAGAGTTAAT
Organism: Dracaena cambodiana; assembly: GCA_036321105.1. Taxonomy (NCBI): domain Eukaryota; kingdom Viridiplantae; phylum Streptophyta; class Magnoliopsida; order Asparagales; family Asparagaceae; genus Dracaena; species Dracaena cambodiana. The sequence continues at coordinate 37,214,251 of JAYEPQ010000013.1, forward strand.
TCACATTCCAATTCCACTTCACATTTGGCATTCTGCACCCTCCGTCTATGAAATGGTTATATGTTGACGAATCTGAGAATTGGCCCCCTCTATCCCACCTCCAGATCGGCCTATCTTGGTTACCTCCTATTAGGGCGGTATTTCCCAGGAGGTCTTTAATTGTTCTAGACTTTGCGTCGGCTACTGTAGAGCAGGATCTATTCATTCTTAAATATCATGAGTTGCACTTCCAGCATTCTGCCACCGTTGCCTCTTTATCCGATACTGCTTCGAAGCAGTTTGGGAATAATATGCTCAGCGAAATGTCCGTGGCTCATTTGTACTTCCAAAAGGAAATAGTCTCTCCATTTCTTGGTTCAAACAAAATGCTAGATAGAAACCTTGCCTTTGTCGGGAGTACTCCTTTCCAGAACGCTCATATCTGTGATTTATTTCTCAATTTGAATCTCCATGTGCCCTTATTTGGGCCATACTTGGTGAAAAGTAAATGCTACAGCATTCCCTCAGGCCGAGACATTAGATTCCACCACCATTTGATAAGTAGGGCCTCATTGAATATTTCTAAATTTAATATGCCGAAGCCACCCTCCTCCTTAGGTCTGCATTACCTAGCCCCATCTGACCAAGTGATATTTCCGGTTGTCCGAATTCAGACCTTTCCATAAGAAGTTCCTTCGTATGCTATCGATTCTCTCCTTAACCCATACGGGTAGGCGGTAGATGGATATTAGGTACAGCGGTGTTGAAGAGAGGCCCAAGTTGATCAGGACTACTCTTCCCTCTATCGACAAATATCTGTTTTGCTATCCATCCAATCTCTTTTCCAATTTGTCTGTAATTTCCCTCCAATCTTCTCTCTTTGGTCTACCTGGCCTCAACGGCACTCCTAAGTATTTGATAGGAAAGTTACTCTGATGACATCCAAAGATGTTCCGTATCATGGAGAAGGTGAAATTCTCCTGACCCAGATTGTCAATCGTGGTCTTTCTAAGGTTTATTCTTAACTCAAACCATGCTTCAAAACAACACAGGATCCATTTCAGAACGATGTCTTGTTTGATGTCAGTATTACCAAATATCAAAGTATCATCGGCATATTGCAATTTTATCAACTTGACTGAATTTGATCCATTGAGCCCTTCCAACAATCCTGCTTCCTTGGACTTTGAAATCATTCTGCTTAGTCCGTCGTCAACCAGAACGAACAATAAAGGGGAAAGGGGGTCCCCTTGCCTTAGTCCGCGCCAACACACTAATTCTTTATTCTGAGCACCGTTCATTAGGATGTGATATTTTGCCGATGCCAGCCAAATTGTTATCCATTTGATCCAATGGGTACCAAAACCCCTGTGCTCCAACACTTCTAACAGACAATTCCAGTCTACAGTGTCGTATGCCTTCTTGAAATCCAATTTCAGTAAATATCCTTCTTTACGGGTTTTTCTCGTCTGATGGATGATTTCGTGTGCCTCTACAACCCCTTCAAGTAGGTTTCATCCCTTGATAAAACCAGATTGATAATCTCCAATCAGATCAATCTGCATGGGCGATAGTCTATTGGCCAAGATCTTGGAAACGATTTTCACTGTGCTATTTAGGAGTGCTATAGGCCGAAATTCTTTTATCGTCGCTGGCGCTATATTCTTTAGTATAAGAACCAGTTGCGAGTAGTTTATACTCTCCAAGTTTGATTTCCTTGCCATAAAATCTCTCACGAGCCTTACAATATCCTCCTTAACCACTGACCAAAACTCCTTGTAGAAAAGTAAATGAAAGCCGTCCGGACCTGGGGCTCTGTCCACCCCCAGTTCCTAGACTGTCTTCCAAATCTCTTCATCTGTTACCTCGCACTCCAATCCCCTGCAGTCCACTTGCGGTCCCCATGTACCTGGATATATTTTGATCCGTCGGCCATTTCTTTCTCCAAACATTTTTTGAAAGTGTGTGTATACATACTTTTGCAGTTCCTCTTCTGACTCTGATATATTCTTTCCTTCTGAGAGTCTAGTGATTCTATTCACTCTTCATCACATATTTGCTATCTTGTGAAAGAATGCTGTATTCACATTGCCTTCTTTAGGCCATTGACATCTGGCTCTTTGTCTCCAAGCTGTGTCCTCTATTTTATAGATGAGGTTAATGTCTCTTCTTTCTTCCAGAAGTTCTCTTATTTCTATCTCAGTTAAATCACTAAGTTCCTCTTTCTTTTCCAAGATGTCAATCTTCTGGAGTACAACATCCTTGACTTCTCTCTCGTCTTGTAAATACCGTCGCTCCCATTTTGATAAGCATGTCCTCAATCTTCTTAACTTGATATAGATATTTTTTGCTGCATCGGACGCCGTAGTTGGTTGCGACCAACTTTCCCTAACCAATTTCCTAACTTGGTGTTGGAGCCACCACTTCTCAAATCTGAAAATTCTTACCGTTTTCCTACCGGTTTCTCCCGAAGAAAGACATATTGGGATGTGATCCGATGTGGGTCGTTTCACTAAGTGTGCCGAAGCCAAGCCAAATTTGTCATCCCATTCTTCAGAAGTAAAAATTCGATCTTGTTTGGCAAGAGATGGCCTCTGTTTCATATTGGACCATGTAAACAGTCTATCCTCGATTGGCACTTCAAACAAATGTAGGCTGGAGATAAGGTCATTGAACCCCTGTCTCTCTCTATCATTTATATCACCCCCCTAGTCTCTCGTTGGCATAGTGTACTACATTGAATTCTCCCCCTACGACCCATGGTCCTGGCGAGTGCCTCTTAATTCGACGGAGTTCCTCTCAGAGCTCCTTTCTTCTATGAGTGTCGTGAGGACCATATACAGTCGTGACCCAAGCCGGCGGACGTATTGCTTGACACATTGACTGACATATTTGCCAAGTTGATTAGGGTCAGGTTCTGGTTAGGTTTAGGTTTGAGTTCGATTTTCAAGATTATTTCTATGACTTATGAACATACTTTTATTGTCTAGAACAATGCCTTTCTGGGTTGGAAAGACTGAATGGTTTTATTATGCTAGATTCACTACTTAACTCATGAATCAATTCCTCTCTTAGCCTATTTGCTTTTTACATGAGTGGAACTTTTTCTTCGAGGCTTCGATGAGTTTTTTGTGTATGGCACTCTACTAATGTCTTTGACATGTTAGTATAGTAGGCATACCTCGCCTAGTGGTGGTTTGGGGAGATTTATCGAAATTCCAACTTTCTATTTATGTGTCTTTACAGTTATGTGGGGGAAAACCTTCGGAAGGGGTATTTGTTGGCGCATTCTTGTCAATGTCATCAACAGCCGTGGTACGTTTCAAGTTTAAAATTATATTTATCAGTACTTTGGTTGATTAACTTAATGTGAAATTTCTTGCATGAGATGTTGTTATGTTTGTATTGATTAATGAATGTTAAGGGTTTTTTTGCTTTCTTATATAGTCATTTATAATGTTACGATGGGTCAGTTTTTCCAAGTGTCAATCTCTTGGCTACTCGCAATTGCTATGAATTACTGCAATTTGCAGATCCTACTGGTTCAAGGAAAGGAAAATTGTATGTTACAGAGGACTATGTTTGAATCCTGCACGTTTGCATGCGTAGATATGGTTTTTTTTAGATGAAAAATGAAAACAAGAGAGAATAGTTTACAACAACAAACTGTTTGATGTTTTTTTAATTTTAACTAGGACTGGTTGTTGCTGAAGTATGCATCTGCAATTGGTTAATAAATGTTCATATGTGATGTTTACAGATACAGTGGTTTAGTACATGCCTTTTGTTTTAGAGAGATGTTTGTTCAAGTCACCAATTCTATCATCTCATTTATCCCATAATTTTCATATCGTGCCCCCCGCCCCCCCCAACAAAAAAAAAAAAAAAAAAAAAAAAAACCCGAGTCACTTGTATGCTCCTGGGAAAGGAATGGACTCCTTATTTCACTCATTACTTCTGCTTTGACCCCTTCCATTAGTGATGGGGAGAAGCATGACAAATGGAGGTAAGAAATTTAGAAAGGAAAAGAAATAAAAGATAATGAAGAAAAAAATAACGTGATTTGCAGCAATATGGCTTCAATGTACACTTAAAAATTGAATTTTGTTTCCCCTTCATTCATCAGTCTGTAACCGGTTGCATGAAAGGCCCCTTATTTGAGTGAAAATCCTTGATCTCTTTATCCATCTATATAGGCGGGTTAGTTAACCCCCACTAACTCGGGTTAATTGAGATAATTTGTTATCCTAGCTTATTTTAACCCACTTGGTCAAAGATCGTCTGGGATAGGGGTCCTTAACTCTAGACCGAAAGAAATAAGAAATCCACTGATTGTATCTTAACAACCCTCTTAGCCTTTCCATCTTGCCAATAATCAACTCTTTTCTGGAACACCTTATCCTATCCAGGTTAAGCTCTTAACCATTTTATAAAAAACAGGGTTTGTTTTTGGCCTCAACTCATTGCCAAACAGGGCCAAGCTTTGTTTCCTACTCATCCTAGATAAATATAAAATAGTTGCTTTTTTATATTTAGCATGATCGGAGGCAAAAATGAAATCATACTCTAAAATCAAGATTCTTTACCTACACTAACCAAACCAGAATCCTTTTTTCACCTATGTGGCAACATTTTTGTAGGTTTTAGCCATATATATGATAGAATTTTAAAAGAATAGTCAAAAACAAAGTTATTCTCGGATTGTTAGCTTTGAAATGTTTGGTTATTTGCACCAAACTAGCCTTTGTAGCTCCACCCATTTTCTCCTGCCATGTGCAGGAATCCAAATTTTAGGATGAATGTGAATCATGAAGCCTAATGTGTAGCGCCAGCCACAACTTCCTCTACTTTGAATCAGATTCAAAGGTATTTGTCCTGTGTCAGTTAGTATCCTCGGATTATATTGTCCAACTTGCCTAAGTTCATTTACATAAAACTTACATAAATTGATGCTCATCTTCTCTTGTTGTCTTGCACCATAAGTTTAACCAGAAATTGGTGGCTTCCGAAGAAAATACTTTTTATGTGGGATCTTAATGCTCAGTATAATCTCTGAATGCAGGTTACTGATTTCATGCATTTTTTCCCCTTGTATACAGGTATTAAAGTTTCTAATGGAAAGAAACAGTATTAATGCCCTACATGGTCAAGTCACAGTAGGCACCCTTATTCTCCAGGTAAAAGGATTTACTGCCTTCAGTAGCTGACAGGTCATTATCAAAAAAATTTCATCTAATAAGATAAATGAACTGTACATGTTATCAAATTGTTGAACATCACAACAAGTGGATTTTCATTCTGGATGGCACTACCTTTTCCCCCTAGGATTGTGCTGTTGGCTTGCTTTTTGCTCTGCTTCCACTTCTATGTGGCACTTCTGGTGTACTTCAAGGAGTTATATCAATGTCCAAGTCGTAAGTAGTGTAACTTTTTCTGCTTTGTTCTTTATCTCAAAATAGTTTTTTTTTTACTGAAGTAATATGAGAATTTTTGAACTTAATTCCTCCTGATTTTTTTTTATAGCCAAGACTTCCATGAATAACTTGCCTAGGAGAGTACATAGGTAGTGTGTTTGGGTTATCCTTCACTAGTATTTGGCACGTGTTAGATACACATGAAAAACACACTATCCTTGTATATGGGAGGGTGAGCTTATTTAACCCTTTTCTTATATATGTTTGTTTATATTATTTTAGAGATTATCTATTCTTTTATCTTCTTTTTTCATGGTTTGAATCTTTGCCTGACAATATAAAAGCTAAGATTGGGCACATAGAAAATAGAACTCACAATAGAAGTGAGGAGATGAACATGTTTCATTAATAATGGCTATTAGAATTAAATGGCTATTAAAGTTAAATGCATAACTAATAATTTAATTAAATTTTAAATTGTTTTGAAGTCTTGCTTAGTTCAAATAGATGGTGGATAATGCTTTCTCTGCTTGATGGTTTGGGTTGTTTTGAATATCACAGCAACCATGAGACTGTTAGTCCATGCTATATGACTTTGCATTATGATAGTCGACGTTAAATATTCCTAGATGGGTTCTTTTTTTTTCACTGATGTGTCTATCTAGATAAATCGTACTTTTACTTGTCTGATTCTGTGTTTTTTTTTTCTTTAACCACAAGGTGTCACCTCCTTTTTTGTGATGAGGAAGATTTGGATTTGTTAGAATATATAATTTAACCTCTCAACTCTCATCATAATTTTGGAGTTTTGGTATAGTGGCAAGAACTTCAACATGATACCGGAGCAACCTAGCTTCAGATCCCCTTCGGACATGCATTTTGTTGCACATCATAAAAACGAATGCCGCTGCCCCAGGAAGCTCAAGGTTTGCATATTAAAAGGATATTTAACTTGCGACGTCATGTTAGAATATACACCACTACCTCGAAGATTTTGTGCTGTGGCAGACTTTTAACAGGTTTTAGGTTTAGGGGAATAGAGTCACGGTGCTTTGCTTCTATACTCATTATTCTGGTTGATCCTGTTGTATCATTGGTTGGTGGTTCAGAATGTAGTGGGAGCCGGTAATGAGCTTAGCAGCAAGTTAAGGATGTGCATCTCCGATGAATTTCTAACTGTAGATGGGTTGCGCATATGGTTAAACCAGATGCAACTTGTTGGTCCATATTTCATTAAAATAGGAATGCGGAACAGTATCTGATTATCCAATCCGAAGAAACTGTAAAATTTGGATACATAATCTATGAAATTGACAATAGTGGCCTAGGAGTAATGGTAAGGTTGTTCCTTTGTGACCTGGGGTTACGGGTTCGAATGTTGAAAACTGCCTCTTTGCGAAAGTAGAGGTAAGACTGCATATTTCAGGGCCTTCCCAGTCTCTTCAATACAGGAGCCCTCTTACAATGGGTTGCCCTTTAGTCCAATGAAATAGACCAAAATTATTATTATATTGGATTTGTATTTTGCATCTAAGACCCGTTTTAGTCTCTGCATTGGATTTGGAGTTTTAGTTAATCTGTATTCCACCTGAAACCCAATTGAAAATATATTACTATATTACTTTATAGCCTTTGGAATCTGAAAAGTGACATGAATGCTGGCCTTTTAAAGATCTTTTGAAAACTTTGGATTTTTCTACTCTTATGTTTATTTTACTAAGAAATCAAAAAAATCAGCAAATCAAAGACACTTGTACACCAAAAGACTACTAAATGGTGACCTCGAGGTTGTTCAGCTATTGTAATTATTTTAGTTGATGGGGACAATTATGGCAAGATTTAATTAGGGATTTAGTTGATATTTATTTTGATTTATTTAGTATTTCAACATATTTATTTAAATTCTAAGTCAGTTGACTTTTATCTTGTTTGTACGTGTTGTGCGTGTAAGAAGTTTTTATTTATTACTTGTAAGATTCATTTTAATTGGTGGATTATTTTGGAGAAATCTATTTTAAGAGCGTATGACTAACTACTCATAAATCTTTCTTCAAAATATTCGTGTGAGAGTGGTTGCGCAACTCTTCTATATGTGAGCTCCAAACCATAGCCCTTGTATCGGGCCCTAATTTTATCTCCAAATTCCTAATTTCATCCCCAAATTTTCATCACAAACCTTAACTTCCTTTTTGTATGCGTCAAATTTGGTATTAGAGATCAAAATCCACCATTCTCATCTTCATCCATCTTTTGTTTTTTATTTTAGTTTTCAAAAAAATTCATAAAAACAGAAAAAGGAAATCAGTGAAAAAAACTGAGAAAATTCAGAAAAAAAAAGGAAAAAGTAAATCAGAGAGAAAAAGAAAGAAAAATTGAACAAAAAAAAAAAAAATCAAAATCTTTGATTCATCAATTGGATCGAGTCAACGAAGCAAATAAAATCAGCCGTGACTTCATTGATATCATCTTTGTCATCAACAATTAATCCATGAACTCTGCTCCATCTCCGACTTCGCTGAAGCTATCTCGACTCGTCGATCAAACTAACAACCTTAGCTGATATCACCACATTCCCAGCTTCCCCATTATCATCGTTGACTTTCTAGATCCTAATTGGCCTCGAATGTCAACAATCCATCAGTTATTTGACTGGCAAAAGTTGTATGGACCACCACCATCAGATTTTAACGCTTCACCGCCGACAACATTGCCAATCTCATTATCACAGATTTGACCCCATCGCCGCCACCGGAGAAGCCCCTCTCTAACCACTTTAACGCCACCGGTATCCTCTTGGACCTGCCGAGCCCCATTGAACTGATATCAATTGGAGCTCCTCAACCGACATTGCTGACCCCAATTAAAGCCATAATAGCTTTTGCCATCACTTGTCAACCCCTTGATCGATCCCTCAGGTTCCTCGTTCGACAGTCATTCCTGATCATTGATCAAGCTCCGCTGGTGTCATTCTGAAGTCCCGTCATTGCCCAAAGCATCGCCAACCAGACAACCATCGCCAAAGCTCACTGACACCACGACATTGCTCCATCTCCACTCGATCAAACCCCACAACAATTCATCGATTAAGATTTAACGATTTTCAGCTAATTTTGGAGCCTGTTTGAAGCTCGATTGGCGCCTGATTCGAGGCTTTATAATTTTTAGTATTTTCTAAACTTTGTGTACTGAATATTGTTGTTAATTTTTACAGTTCATATTTATGAAAAATACGTTAATATTGATGCTTATTTCAAATAAGTAGAGCATGATATACATGATGTAATCCCATATTTTCTTAGTTTTTATGACCGTAATGGTTATAAAAATTGAAAGTCATTTGGAACATTTCTTCTGTTACTATTCTCTGACTTTAGAGCAAGAATATTGTTATACTTAATTGAAGTTGGTTGGAGAAGATTTTGATTAGTGCATAGAAATCTATAAATTTTGGACATGGGATTAATTGGAAGTTCATCTTCGTGTACAATATGCTCTGCATTTTCTTTCAAAGTATTCACCAAAATATTTTAAACCAAATAACAGTGTTCTAAGTATGAAGGATACAGACATTCCACTCATCTGTCTGCCTCAAACAAGTATTGTGTTTGTTATTCGCAAAATTCTTAATTTCTTCCATTGATTATGATGATTACAACGAAAGAAGAACAATAGAAAAATAAATAAGAGAATTTATATATTATCGTTCTCTTTTACAATGAAAAGTGGGTTCTAACGTGGCAATGAGATCTAACTAGTAGAACCTGTTGACGATCTGATGTGAAGATTTCTCTCTTTGAAGAAGATGATGGCCGGTCCTAGCTCTCTCTGCTGATCCAATGAATTCAAGTCTCTCGCATGTAACTGGAACTCTAAAAAGATTTTCAAGTCTCCTCAAAGAGTCTATTTATAGACTTTAGTTGGTTATGAGAGTTTTCTTAAAGATAGGAATAGAAGGCCTTTGTATTCATCAAGGATTCTAATCAAATATTTGATTTTGACTTAAAATCTCTTTATTTTGGATTCTGATTGGACCCAATTCAGATATTAAATAATAACAAATTTCAATCACAACCAATTAAGGATCCTGAGAATCTGCCCATGCGCAGTTAAGAAGTTTGGATGCGAAGTTAACAACTTAACTTTGCATTTTGCCTCTCCACGCGGAGTTAAGCTTCTAGTCGACGCGAAGCTATTTTACCCATTTTTTGAGATTTTCTCCTCCAACAGTGTTTGTGGAGGATTTTGGAACTATGATTACGCAAGAAGGGAATGAACTGATATTTCGGAGTAAGCCTTTTCTTCTTCATTTTCTTTCTCCTTATCCTCGTTTGCTTTGGGTGGTGGTTCTGGGGAAGAAGTTTTGGCCTTGTCTTCCACTATCTTCTGGATATTTTTGACCACTTTCAGGAGCATTGTCTTGAGCTCGTCAATGACCTTTTGTTGTTCCCGAATTGATCGCTCTTGGGCTTCCAACCTCTGGTCCGTGTTATCAGACCTGTCCACCGCGTGTAATGTTAATTTTCTCGGTCGGGAAGAAGCATATGATTGTGGGGAAGTTATGGCCGAATTGTCGCTATCATCGTCATCCAATCCGCTTGCGAGTTTCTTATAATTTCAGGGAGTAGTGACGCATGTCTTTAGTCTAGTGAAATGGTGAGATTGTTCGTCATTTGCGTCTGACTCATGTCCTTTCTCCAGGACGTTCTTGTCTTTGCCCACCATATTTGAAGTTACCGCCTTCATTTCTTTTTCTTTGTTAATTCTATGCTTTGGATTTCCTCGTCTTTTCTTTGGAGTGTTTTGTCCTGACTCAGTTGTCCTGTCGAATACAGATACTCTTTACTTATTACAACAACAATTATTTAATACAGCTGAAATTGACTGCTTACAATAGCATATTGAGTGCGATTGAGTTGTCTTTCTTTTATTTGTCAAATATTTTCTAAGATCAAGAACTTTAGAAGATGAGGGACTTTTAGTCGTGTTCTGGGTGTGGGGCTCACTTGGCTGCCGGAGAAATTCAGGTGGCTACTGAAACTCTTCAGGACTGATGGTGTCGAACTGCTGATCTGTCAAACATTCAATATTTTGCTTATCAGTTTTGATTTTGTATACTGGCTGTTTTACGCGGAGATGGAAGTTAGCTTCGCATTTTAAAGCTCTCACGCAAGACTGAAGTATACCTTTGCGTTTTACGCCAGTCTCGCATTTTATACTGGCTTGGCATTTCTGAAGAAGTTTAACCTCACTTGATCATTTAGCCTCGCGTGGGGGAGTATCTCCGCACGCTGGCTTAACCTCGCGATTTATGCAAGTCTTATTAGCTTCGCGTTTTACGCTAGGCTCAAGTTTTTGTTCAAATTTGATAGCCTCACGTGGAGAGTTTCCTTCGCACGCTACCTTTGCATTTTATTCAAGTTTTGGCAACTTTGCCAGTTTCATATCCAAGTTCAGTAGGCTCGCATGGAGAATTATCACATGCTCGCTTGTCTCTGAAATTAGCCTCGCATTTTATGCCAGTGTTGTCAATTTTTACAGCTTCATCTCCAAGTACTGGTCCATATTTAGCCTCGTGATGTAATATTTCTACTGCAAGCGTACAGTGTCGGTGTGGCGCTAGACAGGTCGTCTCACAGAGATCTCAGGTGTTTTGCGATTCTTACTAATTCTATAGTCTAACGGACTACTAAAAGATTCTAAGTCGGATTTGAGAGTTATTCTAATTAGCCTAGAATTTAGGATCCACTAGTTTCCAACTATGTATTTACTTCTATTATCTTTTTCTATCATAAAAAAGTGATCTTTTAGTTTAATCTTTACTTCAAGTGTCCTAAGTATGTGTTATCAAGTGGTGTGCAAGTATAACGCATCAAAAATATAACTTTTCATAAAACCAAACTAAATCATTAGATAATTCTATGAAAAAAATGAAAATTAACAATTCCAAATCCTAACTAAGTATAGGCTATCAAGAAACTTAACTTAAGTATAACCTATTAAAGTATTAATCTACGAGTTCTTGTATTTTAATTTTTTCATGGAAAAATCATATCTTTATTATTTTATTTAAGAAGAAAATACTAGAGAGTAATTATATGGTGAATTCTAGTTTCATCTACATTCTAGAGCTAAGTTAAATTAGCTACTCATCGTTCTAGTTAACAAAATTAAATTCTTATTCATGAAAGCAAATAAATCTAATCTAGAAAGCAAGTAAATTTATACTAGAAAGTAATTAACTCTATCTAAAAAGCAAATAAAAACTTGAAAGCAAAGGCGTACCTCTGGAGTACGATATTGTGATCATCTCCTCTTCAGCAAAACTCTAATTTTATTAATGAAAAATTCGAGTACAAACTATATCCTAATTCTTCTATAATTTATCAACTATATAAAATCCTAAAATATAAGGATACGACCAATATATAGGTTTCGGAAATCAAATCCTAATTTTGATACAACTGAAAACCTACAAAATTATGTCGAAGCCCCCGAAGAAAATTCACCATGTGGGCCCATCTTTTTGCCGCCAATTGGCGGCAAAATGCCACCAAATAGTGGCATAAACTTGGTGAAAAATTCTGATTTTTCTTCTGCATGAGTCTCGTGTCTTGTTCGTTTGATTCTCCTGACTGTATTGCACTTTGACTCTCTGAAGTATTTTAATCTTGTCGTTTTACTCTCTTTGAACTCTTTTATAGGCTTTATTTTCTAATCTGGCTCTGATTTTAAGCCATCTCCTTGTATGAATAGAATAACCTGAAAAACAAACTAAAAATACCCGAGTAGCATTTATTTATATACAAAAATAGATAAATTATGGGAGAAAAAAATACAATATATGATACTAATCACCTCGCGTGGAGAATTATCACACGCTGGCTTGTAGTCAGTTTCGCATTTTATGCGATTTTCTCTGGTCTTGCAATTAATGCAAGCCAATTCGCGAGGTAAAGTCATAACCTCGCGTTTCACATGGGCTTTGAGAGCTCTTCGTCTTGCTCGACAATTTTGATTACGAAGTTGTGTTCTGGTGAAACCAGACTCTTGTCCCTCTTTGACAATAAGAATAACATCCTCTCCTAGGGATTTTTGTTCATACGATGGCTCTATAGCCGCGGACTCAAAAGAACTCCGATTAATAGAGAATTCCTTATTACCCGATTTACGGGTTTTAGAGATCATGCAGTGATAGCGCCTCATTTCAGTCAGATTAACTGATCCAGAAGAGAGATAATCCTTATATATTTACTGGTCGATTTTAATGACGAGTATATCCACGATCGATTGATCTTCTTCACGTCTGATTGTGCCAAGATCTCTCTTTCAGTGAAAGAGATATCTTTCACTGTGGTCGTCAGTTTATTCTCTGCAAAATTTTTGCTTTCTTCTATTGATTATGATGATTACAACGAAATACGAACAATAGAAAAACAAACGAGAGGATTTATATATTATTGTTCTCTTTTACAATGAAAAGTGAGTTTTAATGTGGCGATGGAATCTAACTAGTGGAACCTGTTGACTATCCGATGTGAAGATTTCTCTTTTTGAAGATGATGGCCGGTCCTAGCTCTCTTTGCTGATCCAATGAATTTAAGCCTCTTGTGCGTAACTTGAACTCAAAAAAGATCTCTCAGGCCTCCTATCAAAGAGGCTATTTATAAATTTTAGTTAGTTATGAGAATTTCCTTAGAGATATAAATAAAAGGTCTTTGTATTTATCAAGAAATCTAATCAAATATTTAATTTTGACTTAAATCACTTGATTTTAGATTCTGATTGGACTCAATTCGGATATAAGATAATTCCAAATCTCAATCACAACCAATTAAGAATTCTGAGAATCTACCTACGCGGAGTTAAGGGCTCTGCACGCGAAGTTAACAACTTAACTTCGCGTTTTGCCTCTTCACGCGAAGCTAACCTTCTAGCGGATGCAAAGCTATTTTACCCATCTTTTGAAATTTTCTCCTCCAACAGCGTTTGTGGAGGATTTTGGAACTATGATTACAGTGATCCTCGAAGAGTTAACGTACTATCTTGTCCGCATCTGAGAGTACAAATGACGTTATGAATGCGATATGATCCAGTGAAGACTGCTACAAATCTAGAGCTTGAATCCCTGATCGAACTTGACAATCAGATTTCCCACCCTGCATTGCCATTGCCAAAAGCTCTTATTGAAACGTCGTTGGTGCTTGAAGCACTTCCTTGTAGTTTATCGACACTTTTGGAGATTTTTCGACAGGAAATACTATGCCGATATTACCACCTTTCCTAGCTGTGAGATTTTCCTTATCCATGAGATTGATAACTACAATCCATTCTAAATCTTATTATTACAGTAGGCATGTCTACATAATATTAGCCTTATTGTGATGCAAAGAACATTGAATTTTGTTGGCTGGTGCTGACATTATGATCAGATACTTCATGTTGCATCTTCCGGTCCTTTTTTTGCAGTCGAGATTATTTCATTTGATAAGATCAAGTTCTTAATAGGTGAGTTCAGAAGTTATTACACTTATGCCTCCTTTATTCACATAAAGTGAATATTTTCAAACCCGGGAGAATTCATGTGGACATTTAAGGTAAAAATTGATTAAGAATTTAGTTGAGATTTGTTTTGTTTTAGTTAGGATTTTAATAAATTTGTTTAGATTCAAAGTCTGTTGACATTTATCTTGTTTGTATGTGTGGTGTATGTATAAAGTTTTTATTTATTGCTTGTAAGACTTCATTTTAAATAGTGAATTATTATAGAGAAATCTATTTTGAAGTTTGTGACTTGTTACTGATATCTTTTCTCTGGTGATTCTGTGAGAGTGAGTGTGACTCACCTGGATGTGAGGCACGAACCTTATTTCTCATATCAAATCCTAATTTTATCCTAAATTTCTAATTTCATTGTTAAATCTCCACCACAAATCCTAGTTTCCCTTTTGTCATGCATCAACAGCCTTTTGCCCTTTATAATTACAAAGTAAAAGTTTGTCACCATTTGCTAAATTACATGGTAGGCTACTAGGGGTGTCCAAATAAGTCTGGGCTTGTTCGGGTCGGGATTCAGCCTAGGTGTTGACTGCTTGGTCAACCTGGCAGACTTGAGTCCTGTCCGAACCCATGCACATCCGATAAAACTCGGCTGGCCCGATCTTTTTATATTATTACAAATTGTTATAAAATTTAATAATTCGTATTAAATTATATTTTTTTACTTCTTTCTTTATATTTTCAGTTTACGGATACCCAAAACCGATAGAATTGAGAGTTTTACTTTGTCCATGTAGCTGAGGAAGAATGTATAGAAGAACAGGAAGAAAAAAAAATCGTGTTAATTGAGTTTCCATAGACATCTCTATCTACCACTGTTCAAACTACTCTTTTGGAGTGTGAGCTTAAAGTCAAGTGCACTTCTCTACTTGCTTTTGTAAAGAATTTCATCATGTACAGTAGATCCCTGCTATGGGTTAGAGAGGATGAATTGAGGAACCAGGTGAGATTAGTTTTTTCCCCCCTTTTTTCATTCTGTTAAATTAACTTTCTCCTTGTTACTTTGGTGTTTTTCTTTCTTTTTCAGTCAGTTAAATTACTTTCTTTTTTTTTTCACTCAGTTAAATTAACAAAGAAATGGTAGATACAGCTCTACAAATCAGAATATGACGGGCCTTGCTTTAGGATATGGACTATGATTTATTGAATATGAACCATGGAGTTGATCTCAACAGCTCAAATTGAATGAATGGACTCTATCAGCCTAGCCAAATAAAAGAGCCAACAGGATCCACAAATGGCGCACGTGTCGTGCCTGGTATTATCAACAGCATGAATTTGTGATTAAGGCTTGAAGGCATAATCAATATTGAAATATCGTGGAACCTTGTGAGAAATTTTGGCCTAGCTTGAGTACGGACTACCTTTATCAACCTCAGCCTAATTGAGCTCCTAATATATCGTGATATCTTTTGAGGGAAACCAAAAACGTTTGGAAGCTAGATGTAATATTAGAAAGAAAGACAGTTTGGAATTGTGTGATGAGATGAATTGCAGTTTGGGTGTGTATTGACAGTTACGTCACAGGAAAGTTGACCAAGATGGTGTATGTTGTAGTCTGATGTGCTCTTTTAGCAGCTTGTCCCAGTTAGGTGTCACAAGATGGCTGAAGATCATCCAGAATGGCATGTGTTGGTTCTGCAAATGATTAGTTCTTAACATAATATTAATGGAAAGAAGTAATTTATATCCTCATCTATTTTTGCTTTTAACTCAGCATGTATGGTAGAATTACACGTCTTTGTTCATGGGCATATGATTTGCATTATGGGCTCTTTCATCTTCCATTCCAGATAAATTATCTTTGTTGTTAACTGAGAATTTTTGACAATTGTTGTATTTCTGGATCTTGCCGCCAGGTTATTCACACTTTTTGCTTTCCTGTCCACCCTGTCAATACTTTCCCGTTCTTGCATACCGTGGTTTCTTAGGCTCATGATAAGCCTTTCATCTGAGGTAATTTTCCGTTGCCTGCAGGATATACAGGGAAATATGTCCATGTGTGCATGAACAAAGCTCATGTGTATATATATATGCATGTGAATATGTGTATTGTCGTTATTTCAATGTTTGTTCGTGTGTGTATGTGTGCACGAGCATATGTTTGTGAATGCATGTCCAATCATTATTTTGATGTTTTGACTACCGAGTTGTTTTTGCAGACCAACGAACTCTATCAACTGGCGTCAGTCGCATTTTGTTTGTTAGTTGCATGGGTTAGTACCTGATTAATTTCCCTTGCTCGACTGTCTCCATACTTTAGACTTGAATGTTGATTAGAACTGGTTTGCAGATGGTTTATTAGTTGCATGGGTTAATACCTGATTAGTTTTCCTTGCTCAACTGTCTCCATATTTTCGACTTGAGTTTTGATTAGAACTGGTTTGCACATAGATCCTATCTGTGAACCCATATCATATAATATGTATTCATAGGAAACGATAAACTCTATCAGAAGAAATTTCTAGTTTAAACTCAGTCTTACTTCAATCAGAATGTGGTGCTTGGATCAACTGATAAAATGACTGTAAATTTCTAGTTTAAATTTATAAAGCTGTAATTTTCTGATTTGAGTTCTTTATTTCTGCTTTTACTGGTCATGATTAACTTGCATGATATTCTTCTATACCATGAAAATATGTTTTTGACAGCGAGAAAGGCATATCCAACAAGGGGTAATAATTTTTTTTCTACAGTTTTTTTCTACAGTTCATGTTTGCATGTCAGGTTTTGTTGTACATGGTTCCCTTATTATTTGTTTAGGACCCTAACCAGCTTATGTAATAGCAGCAACAACAACAACTAAGTGTTTTATCTCAATTTGGGGTAGGCTACATGATCCAAAATAGAATTACATTGGACTGAGCATACGGATCATCCTTCCCCACGTTATTGTCGAGCAATATTTCTTCACATGTGCAGCCAAAAATTCGTCTTATTATCCTTAGCTGCAAATAAAAAGTATGGCCATATGTGGTTGCATATGACGTTACATAGGCAGATTTGTGATGGGTTCTGAGACCCTAGCTTGGTTATTACTGTTTGTTTGAGTTCTGCTGTAGTTCTGTTCATGTTTGTTGTGCTTTGTTATTACATTTGCTGACATGGTTAATTGAAAAACTAAGTAATGATTTATTTTTCAAACTTCATTTACTTGTATTTATCTCTATTAATTTTATATTTTGATATTAACATAGTTTCATTTACAATTAACTAGTTTTGTGTTTTCCGCATCTCATTAATTGTAACGTGTAAACCGTATGTGTGCCCAAAGATATTGTTATTGAAATTGTGCCACTTGGTCACTGAGGAAGTTTTTAAAGTTTATTTTGGATCTCCTATCGCGAAAAGCTACTGATATGGAAATTAGATTAAACTTATGCTAATTGTTTATCAAGAAGAAGTTTTAAGTTTACTTTTGAATCTACTTCTAACAAAAGAGCAAAATTTCTGGAACACTCAATTTCCAATTTTTTTGTAATAGGAACTGTTAAATAATTTAGTATAAATCATTTTTGTGGTTAGTCATGCCTGAACCTCATTCTTGTGGCCTGACACTTGCGATACTTGAAAGCAGATATTGGAGTTTACTGGGAAAATTTGGTTTGGAGATTCTTTTGTCTATAAAGGTCCTGCCTCCACAAAAATTAGTGGAGTAGCCCTCTTGCTCCCTCTAAATGTCATATTAGATAATAGACCTTTTCTTTAGTACTGTTGTAACGAGACTTAAAATTGAGTTCTTTCTCATTCTCTTCGCATAACACATGAAATTGAACTTTATATGGCTTCAATTTGATTAGATATTGTTGATTTACATATCGAGTTTCGTAGTTCCATTTCATAGTTCTATTTATAATTCTCTAAATGAAGTTTTTATACCATCTCAGTGTAGTGATAAGTTGGGTCTAAGTCTTGAATTGGGCTCCTTTGCTGCGGGAGTGATGATATCAACTACTGATCTTTCACAGCACACACTTGAACAAGTAAGGTTTTTCTTTCTTTCTTTCTTTTTTCGGCATTTTGCTGTCTGCTGTGAGATGTTCTGTTTCAATTTTACTTTTTATGCTGAGGTGTTCTACATGCCATTGGCTTCATTAGAGAATCGCCATACTAAAATTTACCAAAGATAGCTGATATATCAAGTAATATTGACAAACATCATTACATTCTTTTCTCTTCGTAATTTAAATCAATAAAATATTTTAGTCAAAATTCTGAATCCTAGTAATTGAATCTTTTGATACATAATATTAGGAACAGGCGGACAGAGAAGTATGTTCTTATTATTTTGGCTTTTTTCTATTGCATCCACAACCATTGAAAGCATTCGGACAGAGGAGTAATGTTCTTATTATTTTTGGCAAAGATGACTGTATTCTACATTTTTACAAAGTTATAAATAGGGAAAAGCAGCCAGTAAAATGGAGGGGTTTGCTTTCCTCTACAGCTCTTATTTCTGAAAGTATTTCTGGAATTTTTCAAAACACAAAAATAGGAATCAAAAGATACTTTTTCAATAATTTTTCACCAACCCAGGATTAGCAAATCTTTGCTGAAGCTTTTCCAGCTTTCTGACTTCTGGGTGGACCATCATAGGATTAATTGTCAGAATATTTTTATGTTTGAGCATCTGTGTCTAGTGTGTTTTTGAACAAGGAATAAATAGCCTTTTTGAACAAGGAATAAATGGTCATTGAACTGCTCATCCTTTGTTCTCAATGAATGTGCTAAGACACTACTAGTTACTAACATGTTGAACTAGTAGAGAAGCATGTTGATACTTCTGACAGATAGTGAAAGTAGGCATTATTATCCATTAATTGTGAAGATGGTTTGATGCTAGAGGAAGCTTAAAGAAAATGGTGACATCTAAGTCATGCTATACAAATAGTTGCAGTTACCAATGCCAAGTCTAAGTATGTGCAAATGCCTGGTGGGATAGTCAATGGATTCATGATTGGCATTTTCACCATAGTTGGCTGCAGTAGGGGTTTATGAACGAATAATTCTGTATGCAGAAACATTCATCAGCTATTTGGGATTCTGTGCGATACCTTTTCTCATGTCTCCAAATTAGTGTCCAATCACAGTATGTTTCATCTCGGATGGTGTGTGAACTCTAGTTAATTGTTAGTGCAGATAAAGGGACTTGGATGGGGGAATGATTTTTCTATTTTTAATAATGTGGAGAAAGAAAATCTTATTCCCCCATCCATGTCTCATGTCACCAAATCAATGTCCAACCACTGTACATCTTTTAAAGGTGGGGGAACTCAGATTAATTGTTAGTACAGAGAAAGGTACTTGGATGAGGGAATGAATTGAGCATTGCCTTTCCGGACGAAGAATATTGGTTTGCAATGGTTTCGGTTGTCATTGAACACTCAATAACCATATTGGAAAGCACTAGGATGTACCATAAATCATCATGGAAATGTAATAGATGATTAGGGTTGTTCATCAACCAGGCTAAGCAGGTCTTGGGTAAAATCAGGCTAGAGCCTTCTACATTAGAAATTTCATGAGTTCAAACCCAAATCCTAATGTCAAGTTGGCTCAGGTGCAGTTTTTGTGGATTTTTCTGGGCCCAAGTTAGCATCAACTGGTAACTTAGGGTACAAAGCCTTTCCTTTTTCCGTGATGAGATTCAGGAGCAATATCATCCATCCCTTAACTAAATGAATGAATGGCTAAAACTTTTGGACTTGAAGAGGGTTTGGGCTTGAGTTTTGGCAGGCCAGGGCAACCCAAATGAATCAGGCCTACAGTCTTTTGGGCACATTCTTGTTCACTCCTAAATTTTTTAACCGTATCCCACTTTTTTCCAGGTTGGATTCAGAACCATGGAACAAACCTATATAACTTTCTCTGTTTTCTTTTTCTTTTTCCTGGAGGTGGTGACGGAGGTGGGGAAAGAGGAAATAAAACACGTGTATATTTTAGTGCTGAAATGATATAATATACTATTGGTGGAGAATCCAACAAAATCTTGTAGGTGAAACTGTGGTTCTGAGAGGGCTCTTTGTTGCATCTGAATGAAATACTGACAGAATTTTGGCACCATATTCACCTGCAGAATGAAGTCATTAAGTTTGTCTCTCATGCATTGGTCTGATTGTTAGATTTGTGAACATTGTAAATTTGTAATCATTGTTTGCCATGCCACTTTATGTTGCTTAGTTTTGTACCTCAGTACCTGATGTACATAAATTGTAGAGTAAACTGTTTATTTATCAACTTTAACTTACAATTGAAGGTAAATATCTTTTGGATATAATTATATTGCCTTATTTCGGCATAATGTCTTATTTCAGGCTTGTTCTTTCTGCAGATCGAACCAATTCGTAACTTCTTTGCTGCTCTTTTTCTTGCTAGCATTGGAATGCTAATTCATGTCCATTTCCTATGGAACCATGTGGATATCTTACTAGCAGCTGTAATTTTAGTGATCACTGTAAAGACAATCGTGGTGGCTGTTGTCGTCAAGGGATTTGGCTACACAAATAAGACATCACTTCTCGTAAGAACTGATTTTTCTCAGCTTAGAAGTTATACATTTTAACTCTTGATTGCATTTTTGATCCGTCAACCATGATGACATACCTATGTAGGTTGGCATGTCGCTGGCACAAATAGGGGAGTTTGCTTTTGTTCTTCTAAGTCGTGCATCAAATCTTCATCTGGTTGAGGTCAGTGGCTCCTTAAGTAAATTTAAGATGCGAAACTGCCATTACTGCATGGGCTCAATACACGTTATGTGCGCCCTTTTGAGTTTATGAAGCATTTATTTCCCTATAAACTCCAGGCTGTAAATTTTCCATCCAAAAGCTTGCATTAGACTTGAGGTTTAGCTCCACCTGGTTGTCGTGTTGTCCACAGGCTGTCATATATACAGATTCATGAGGATCATGCAACCTTTATTGTGCCCCAGACAACTGCAGTGACTTTCAAACATGTTCACACAGTTGCTGAATATACTTTATTGGTTTCTTTTATAAATCGAGTGTAGTAAACTTGGTGCATTCTCCTTAATATTGTCATTTGCTGATGTTTTCTGTTCATTCTCTCTCTTTCCTTTTCCTTAACGTTTAGTTTGTTCTGGTGGTGGTGGTATTTGAAACGGAGTTCAAGTTATTTTGTAGTCCTAAGTATGTGGTTTTTAGCCATTTAGCCATTTAATTAATTTTTTTATGGCCTTATACAGGGTAAGCGATATCTCCTACTTCTGGGAACAACCGCACTCAGTTTGGTATGCACTCAAAACTAAAGTACTGTTTAGTATAAATTATTTTACATATATTTACAAACTGTCTGTTGATGTGTTCTTCCTTGATAATAGCCATGTCCAGCCATTTAACCAGTATGTTGGAATATGATCTGTTCACTTCCGGAAGTTGTAGATAGTAGTGAGACACAAAGTCTAGAGTTAATTTTGTAGGATGGTAGATTTTGAATGTGCACAATTTGTTTTCGCACGTCTCCTTTTTGGAGGATAGGTAGGGGACTGGTGGGCCGGTGGCAATTGGTACAGGTGGCATGTTGGGTTAGCTTTATAATAACAGCCAGAAAGCGCACCAGCGGAAATGGCAAAGAAAAAGAAACAAAAGAGACGGATTTGATCTTATTCCACCCATGGCCTCTCACCATAACCAAAAAAAAAAAAAAAAAATCACTCGTAGAGAAAATGAACTCTCTTTCATAAAGAAACCATCTCTCTCTATAAAAGAAAGGCAAAGGTCCTTAAACTTTGTAACTTGATACCCAAGAAGACCTAATTTTAAGTTATCTAGTATCTTTTTATAAAAGAAATGCAAAGACCTTATAAATTGCGTAACTTAATCACAAAAATTATCTAGGAACTCCAAAACCTCTCACTTGAGACCTTAGAAAATTATTTTAATATAATCAGAATTCTTGAAAGATAAAAATTCACCTTTTTAAGATACAAAAATATCTTCAAAAATTAATATTCCTTTCCTTCTTTTAACTCTTAACTAAACTATTAGAATCCTTATTAGATCTTAAAAAGCTTCCCAAATACTAAACCAAATCTGTATGGAGCATCTTCCTTATTGATTTTTAGCTCTTATATTGTCAAATTGGATAAAACAGTCAAACATAAAAGTCATAATTCTTGTTGTTAGCTTCTAAACAATAGGCTATTTGCATGGAACTTGCAACAGTAGCTCTAGTTTCAGGACCTTTTGCCCTCGAGTAAACGAATGGAAGAACCAAAGAGCTTCTAAGTGAATCTCTTATAAGTGAACAGTTTTATCTTCTTTTTGGTGAAAACAAAGGTGAACGCCCCGGAAGGCATTGGACTTGAAAATTCCAAATGAATAGTTAGATTAATTTGTGCATGTTTTTTCCCTAGCATTTGGGTGTTTGTTTCCCCCATGGGGGACATCTCTAGGAAATACACATTGAGCCATCCAAATTATTTCTTTGGCCAAGGTTAGAAATATTGGAATGGTTACTAGTATCAGTTGATGATTCATGGTATCATAATTTGGCAAAATTAGGCGTATCGAAACGGGAAATATCCGATCGGTATTATACAACATCACATTATTAGGTACCTCAAAATATGATATAATATTTGTGATATTTATTGGCATCAGCCAATATTTGAAACCTTGATTTGAAAAATGTTGGTGATCTACAAATCTAATACTATGTGGATAAAAAATAAGTCGATTAGATTTATGGGTGCTAGATCACAAGGGATGGTTCCAACAGCCACTCTGGAGGGTCCACCACGTTTACAGAGGTGTGTCATGTGTGCAAACTCTTCTATTATGTCTGTCTCTATCGTCCTGCCACAGATAAGGAGGGTTTCTAAGGTGACTCCTAAGGCTACTGGTAAGGAGTAGAGCCTAGAATGTTCACCTTACATCCACCCAATGTTCGACCCCATGGGCAACTCCCTGAGGTGGTCACTGACCAACTCCTTAGGTAACTTCCTAAGGAAGTTACCACATAACTACTACTCCATTGTACATTCGGTAGCTGGAGTGAGCAATTAAAATAGTCTCTTCTTGATAATGTTTCATCTAAATTTAGTTTTACTTGTTTCACTTTTGGGCTAGAAAGTAGAGATAGTAATGGACGGTCCACGGACCAATTTTTGGTCTTTCCTATGCAAAATTTTGAATTAGAAAAACGAAAATTTCATTTTTAATTCAAAAATTTGTATAGGGCGGGCCAAAAATTAACCCATAGATGCATCTATTACCATCCTAGTAGAAAGTACTCAGCCTTCAAGTTGTTCTTTGCCAATATTTGGCATATCACTTGCGAAACTTAAAAAGTCATGTGAGGTGCATTTGCAGGTTACCACTCCATTGCTGTTCAAGATGATACCTGCAGTCATTCATCTAGGAATCTTACTACGATGGTTTCCTCCAGACATCAGTCAAAGCGAGGTAGCCATTTTTTTCTTTTTTTGCATCCGAAATATCTTGCACTTTGATTTATAGGTTTTGAATAATCCATTTACATTCGTGCCTTCAATTTGTAGATGGGGTATAAAAGCGACCTGCTTCGTGCGGACAGTGTCAAGCGTATAGCCTTGTTGGCTCATGACCCTCGTGATTCATGAGACAAACGTTCAGCGATGTCCATGAAGCAATATGAAACAGCAGGCTTCTTAATACGCATACCTATATGTATGTATGATACGTGCATGGAAAAAGAAAAATCCATACATGGTGGATCTGTGCAAAACCTGATGACACATATGCTCTCTATGAAGAAAATCTTGTAGCCTGGCGCTTGGGTTTGGGTCATATTGGCTGCGACATGCTTGTCAAATTTGTATATAAGAAAAAAAAAATTTGCCCCTTTTCCATTGTAATGTTTATGTTGCAGTGTATTTTTTTTTTTTTAGTTATATATACTGGGATAGTTCAAGGGGGTGCTCCCATTATATTCATCCAACCAATTGTAGAAAATGACGGTATGATAAATGTCTAGTTGAGGTGTTCTTTCTTTATGTTGTCTTTCCATTATGAGCCACATTGCTTTTATTTTATTATTATTTTTTTTTTTAATTCAAAATTTTGAATAATACTGGCTAAGAACTGATCTTTTTAATCCATCCATTCTCATTTGTGAGATTGTTTGCGGAATGTCAAATTGTGACATTCCAGCTCCGTATCATTAATGATGTTTGAAAGTGCCCTATAGAGTGGCTAAATAGGGCTATATGGCAATAAGCCCTTAAAAAAATGAACTCACTTATAATCTCAACTAAGGATTTCAAAATCTCTCTCAATC
Source organism: Dracaena cambodiana (assembly GCA_036321105.1). Lineage (NCBI taxonomy): Eukaryota > Viridiplantae > Streptophyta > Magnoliopsida > Asparagales > Asparagaceae > Dracaena > Dracaena cambodiana. The sequence goes on from JAYEPQ010000013.1 coordinate 37,238,478, forward strand.
AGCCAATGCCTCTCTTTTAAATCAGCACACTTATCAAATAGATCTCAATAAAAGATATATATCACAATTAATATTAGATCAAATGAAGTGTGTAAACAAAATGCCATATCAAAGAGAGTGAGAAACCGAAACATAGTTAGATGATGACATATACAGCAAGGTGCCTACTCTACTTTCAGCGAGGACTCTTTTCGTCCTCCAGTTTCACTATCCAATCTCTCGAACCAAGAGGTCGACTGGCCCGACACAGATAAATATGTTTATCAACGGACTGATTGATCAATCTAAGTCAACTTTAAGTGTATTTTCACTGTAACCAATTTATTTTTCTATTCCTAATTAAGTTCAATCGATCTCTGATGGAAGCCAAGATGATTGAGATGCGTGTAGATGCAACCTAGTGCTTCATAAGCTATAAGTCGATTGCAAAACTTTGTCCAAAGGCCAGAACTTCTGAGAGTTTCCAAAGGAGCACACCACTTTTCCTAATGAGCCCACTAAATAGTTCTTTTTCGTTCGGACTTCCAGTTGCAAAGTGGGCTCATTAGGAAAAACAGTGTGCTCCCTTGAAACTCCCGTACTTCTCCTTGTCCATCAATTGAATAGGACAACTCTACATCACAAAGACAATATGCCAACTTTTGTCAATCACAATATTGTTAGGAGTATTTACAGATCTTTCGCTTAAATCTTTATAAATTATAATTTAATTCCCAAATCTTTATATTTATAATTTAGTCTCCAAATCTTTTAAATTACTACAATTTAGTCTCTCTGTTTATATATTGGCCCGATTTTCCAATTTTACCATGATTTCCTTCTCTTAATTCCCCTTCTCTCTTCCCCCTCTCTTTTTAGTTCTTATTGGGTTCCCTCCTTATTCTTCTCTATTCTCTCTTTATTCATTTATTGGATTCTCCCTCTCTATATTGAAACCAAATGTATTATTCTCCACTAAATGTATTAAACATTTAAGTCTCAATATAAATTTATTTATTGGGTTCTCTCTCTCTATATTGTACAAATTCATTTCTACATTTAATATATTAAGTCGAGAATAATACATTTTGTCTCAATATAGAGAAGGATAACACAATAAATGAATAGAGAGAGAAGAGAAAAAGGGGAAACTCAATAAGAACTAAGAAGAGAGGGGAAAAAGTGAGGGGGAATTAAGTGAAGAAATCAGGATAAAACGGAGAAATCGGACAAAAATATAAATTAGGGGACTAAATTGTAATAACTTAAAGGATTTAGGGACTAAATTCTAAATATGAAGATATGGGGGACTAAATTATAATTTATAATGATGTAAGGGACTGATCTGTAAATACCCCTATTTGTTATCATCGAAAATAAATATCAATGAACTGCAATTCATAAGTCCACTGTGTTTTATGATCTTAAGAAGTTGTCAGCATATATTTCTAGACTAATTTACATCTGAAATCGGTACATCTCTTCGATTGCATTATGAGAAATTTTGAGTCTTCATTGTTCTCTTCAATGTACAAGATTCGTGTAAATATAAAATATTCGTTCCTAAGAGATATATCATGTATATTTAATCGCCAGAAGCTCAGTTGTTTGTTGCTTCACAAGACGTTCTCTGTATTGAGGTAATGACAAGGATTGGGTTCTCTCTCTCTTCAACTGTTAAGAGGTTGGCCTTATAACTTGCATCAGTTTCTTACTCAAATTATTATTTGATGATGTTGGATTTTATGTGTTTTTTGAGCATAAATGGTGGGTATATTACTTGACATTATATTAAGAAGTGATTAATAGAACAATTAGTTTGCATATAAAGTAGTTATGTCCCTCACTAAGAGCGGACTAATAAGTACAATAAAAACTAAAAACTAAAAAAGAAGAAGAAAATCTTCATATCCTCCACGGTCATAGAAATAAAGTCGGTTATACTCCCATTAAGAAAGGCCAGCAAGATAGAACACTCAAGTTCTATCATACAATACATAATGAATAAAAGTTTCTAGGATAAATTACGAGTTCAATTCATGATCTATGAGGATGTATAGTAGGATCGATCTCCCTAACCAAATTGTTAAGGAATTTCTCTGGAATCTAAGGTGACAACTAATCCTATTAATATTTAATTTAAAACGAAAAAGGGAAAAATCCTAAAGATACATGAAGCTTCAAAGTATCAAGGTAAAACAAAAAAAAATAATAATAATAATAATGCTAATGTAGTTTATAGCATTACTCATTGAAAATCAATTAAAAAATAGTTGTCTCAGTGTCATACTGAAGATTTGGATAATTAAGATGAGCTCTCCTAATATACACATAATTGTATCATATCTCACTTGCTGTGCTACCTACCTCTATGAGACCATAAATTTCAAGTCGTAATCATTTGGGTAAACCTTTTCCTTCGTCCCATCTTTCATCTCCAAAATGGAACTCTTACCTTGACATATATTGCTATGAAAACCAACAAGCAAGACACTCATTTGCTTATTTGCATTCGTGACCAATCAAAACAGCTCCTATTTGATAGTTTGGTGATTGGTTCTTCATTTGGAGTAAGCTGATATTTGAGGACAAACGCTTTCACCTTTTCGCAGGCTTTGTACTAGCGAACTTTACTTTATCTCAAGTTGGCAATGCTCGCGATAAAGGCAATCAAAAATAAAGATGGCAAAGAAGTCGTGCATGAGAGATTGCTAGTCTCTATCAGTCTGCTAAAGCGCGAATATTGTGTGCTCATACTTCACTTTCAGCGGCTCAGAGTATCATCGAAACTCCCCGGAAGGAGAAGCTTCTTCTTTTCCAAATGCAAGTCGTGTTGGTTCCGTTAAAGCACCACAAATTTCTCTTTATTTCGATACAATTATGTCGTCTCAAAACGAGGACACAAGTCTATTAATTAAACTCATTTCAAGATTATACATACAGATAAGTATCCTACAAGTACAGTAATAAAAAAGGATCAGGCAGCAGCATAACTTCCATATTCTCACTTTTCTTGCATTTTCAGCGTCTAGATAACTCGAATAGTCCCCATGATGAGAGATCTTGGGTTTGGTTTATTTTGATCAGAAAGGGACCTGGAGGAGGAAATGCTGAGCTCGAGATCAAGCGAGGGGAGATGAAAATGAGGCTTTTCTATCAAGGGAACAGGTTGTGGCCCAATGCTAGGATACGAGTCCACTGACGCTCGGTTGAGGTGTGATGGCAGCTGTGATACTTGCTCCGGCACATTGAGGTCAATCCCAGTTTTGTCATCGACTTCATTTACTGTCATATTAAGAGAGAGAGCAGGAAATTGCAAGTCACCTGGGGAAGGTGAATCTTTAGACCTTGATATGTCGTCGGGTACACGAACTGCTCTTTTGCAGTTACCAACCTGAAACGACAACGGAAGAGTATTTGAATGCTAGTTTATTTCATCTCCCGGTCAAAAAGCAAGTACAAAGGTATATAAATATATATATACACATTTACTTTTACCATATCAAATAGGCTAGATCGGCGCTTCTTGTTGAGGCTGTTTTGTCTGAGAAAATACTTCTGAGCATGGCTGGCCACTTGAGTAGGAGTCCTTGTGGTAACAAAATTGCGAGATATACCTCGCCAGTCTCCCTTCCCGAGCATTTCAAGTCCAGCTAGAAATGTTTTATGCTCTTCCTCAGTCCATGGCACACCTAAAGAAGTAGGATTTAGCTACTGAAATAATGGAGACACAAGCAGAGGTGTGATGAGAAACTGAAACAAGATATGAAAGCAATGCTCCATAGTAGTTTGTTATGTAGCTAAGAGAAACACCAAACTAAAAAAAAAATGAAAATAAAATAAAATGGTTTCTGAATTCTCAGTGCATTAGGTGCTAAAACAAGAAATTTATATAAACCGTTCGGATCCTTTCAGCTGCACGGAGAGCATCAGAACAAAAGAAAAAGAGGAACACAGAGTAGCAAGGGATGGAATAAAGGAATATATGGGTGTACTAATTATAAATAGAGCTAGCCCTATCATGGAAACAAAGTTCAATAGTCTGTGCAAATGATTCGTTAACAAAATAGGGCTACATATTACTTCTCAGAAGGTAAAATGAAACAAAGAAATGGCCTAGAAAAAAAACCCTACTAAACTAAACATCGTACATCTGAAAAGAATCAAATTTTGTAGAATAGTTAATGAAGCATGCATATGTGCTTCCCCGTCGCCGGAGAAAGAGTTCAATTGCTGAGTAGAAATGGAAAAAGATGAGGCTTAACGGAGGCTGACCTTTCTTTCTCTCTTGTGCTCGTCCCATGAGATCATCAGAAAGATACCCACTGCATACCTTATCGGTGTTTTCATCTATAGAAACAAGAGAAGTTGCTGGGGATGATGGAGACGAGGAAGAAGAAGTAAGGTAAGAAGAAGAGGCCAAGCAATCCATGCTAAAGCTCTTCCTAATTGGGCAGGAAGGTATACTAAGCTGCACACCAAAGAGCTTCAACCTGACATCTCCTATCAAACTTCTCGGATTGCTGCACGTCCTAGAGTTGTGCCCCTTGTTCCCGCAATGGGAGCATTTCCTTGCCATTTTCAAACTTCTTTTAAAAAACTCGAAACTCTGGACACTCGATCAACTACAGAAGGAAAGGGTCTTGATACATAACGCTAAGTCACTTGGTTGGATGGGTTTTATATGAGTACCCAATGAGTTGGGTCATTAGTTAATGCATATGCATCTACGTGACCATAATATAGATATTCTTCTAATAGCTATTTTTGCAATTTTAGTAAAGAAGAATTTGCATAGAAAAGTGTTGTGACTCACAATTTAGATGTATTTGGACATATATACATGATCACATATAACTATAGGGGGACTGGAATAAGACAAAGATCCAAAGTTCCACCAATGGCTTGATCGATTGGTGACTAGAAGTAGTTAGGAGATGGGAGAAAGATGGCACACAATAGCGTCCAAAGTTAGGAAAGGTTGAACATACTATTCAAAGGAATCTGCTGAAAGCATCCATAGTTTTATCGGGTGTGACTTAAAGTACCCCAACGGTGTCAAAGAGTACAGTCCCTCGCACTATCTGATCTAATATCGATTGATTTACTGTTATACCAGTAAAGTTCAAATGTGATGCACATGTTTGTCTGTGAGTTGATCATAATTCAAAATTTAGGCAAAACACACCTCCAATTTAGTAAAATAGAGAGAACCAAAATCTACCACTACTCAAAACAAGAGTATAGACAGATTGTTAGAGAGTTGAAAATTAGTTTAACAATTAGAAGTTTTAATATAATCTGTAATTCAGTAGGATTAGAATCGCCAGATTGAAATTTAATAGTGCAATAAAAATAATTATAAAAATAGAGTTTTTTTTATATACTCTATAATTCTAATAGGATTGGAGTTGCCGGATACAAAACTATTTTCAAATGAATAAGGCTTATGCCACCTGACTCCAATTATGCGAATAATTGCAGAAATAGATAATAAAATTATCAAAAAGAAATGGATTTTCTAGTAATTATCCCCTTCACTGATAATAAGCATACCTTGTAATGAAAATGTAAGCAGCTGGTGCGTGGGGTTCTCATCAGCCAATCCTTCAACTTCAACCCCTCGTATGGGGCTCTTCCCCTCACGTTCCAAGTGCCCACAAACATCATGCTACCATCATTAAACTTAATTGTTTAAAACTTATTAGCCAAAAATTTCTAGTCAAGCAAGAACAAATAAATTCCATCACAAAATCATATATAAAGGAAAAACTATAAATTTTTGGTTGGTGTACCTTTAAAGATGCCATGGGGGGAGAGAAAGAAGAGAAGAAAAAAAAAAAAAAAGAAGAAAGAGATTAAAGAAAGTTCCACAACAACAACAACAACTAAGCTTTTTATCCCAAGTAAATGGGGCAGGCTAAATGAACCAAACGAGAATCACGCTAAATCACTCACGCTGACAATCCTTCTTCATGCATTCCTATTGAGTAATATGGCTTCATTTGAACCTCTAGAATCCATATCATTTTATATTAGCTCTATCCATGTTTTCATTCTTTACTCTTTTAATTTATCCTATATTGATAAACTCTCCTTATTGAACTGGTGCATTTGTAAGTCTACGTTACACATGGTCAAACCATCGTAAGTGATTTTTTTGCATCTTTTCTTCGATAGAGACTACACCTACCTTAATACGAATATATTCATTTTTCACTTTATCTCTCCTAGTGTTGCACACATCTAACGAATCATGCGCACCTCTATTACACTCATATTCTGTGAATGATGTTTCTTTATAGCCCAGCATTCCGTGCCATATAATAGAACTGGCTTAATAGCAGTCCCATAAAATTTCTCCTTCAGTCTAAATGGAATGTTACAGTTATATAAAACTTCTGTTACACTCCTCCATTTCAATCAGCCAGTTTGGATCCTATGATTGATATCATTATCGATCTCTCAATCATTTTGAATAATAGAACCCAAGTACCTAAATAAACTGTTCATTTGTATCTCTTACCCATCTAGTGTCACAGTACTATAATCTTGGGTCCCTTGTTTAATAAATTTACACTTCATATACTCTGTTTTTGACCTACTCAATATAAAATCTCTAGATTCTAATGTTTATCTCCATAACTCTAACTTGGCATTAACTCCTGCTCTTGTCTCGTTAACTAAGACAATATCATCATCAAATAGTATACACCAAAATATCTCATTCTGAATAGCTCTAGTAAGCTCATCCATCACTATAGCAGGTAAGAATGGACTCAATGCAGATTTTTAATGCAATCCAATTGTGATTGAAAAATCATTTGTTAGAGCACCACAAGTTCTGACATTAGATACTACTCTATTATACATATCTTTAATTATATCAATATACTTGATGGAGACTCTTTTCTTCATCAATGTCCATCAAAACACCACTCGTAGTAGCTTATCATATGTTTTCTCTAAATTAATAAATACCATATACAAATCTATATTTCTTTCTCGAAATCGCTCTATAAGTTAACAAAATAAATGAATGCTTTTGTCGTTGATCATTCCGACATGAATCCAAACTGTCTCTCTAATATTTTGAAATCTATCTCAATTTATATTCAAATACCCTTTCCCAAAGCCTTATAGTGTGACATATGAGTTTTATTCTACGGTAATTAGAACAATTATGAATATCACCATTATTCTAATATAGAGGTATTAGGGTACTATTTCTCCATTCATTTGGGATCTTTTTAGTTTGCCAAATCTTGTTAAAGAAATCTATCAAGCACCTCACACCTATCTCTCCTAAGTATCTCCACCCCTCGATAGGAATCTCATCAGAACTAAGAGTTTTTCTTTATTTCATTCTCTTCAAAGCCTCTTTTACTTTAGAGATTTTAATTATATGCATAAAACTACGATTCATATTCTCACATTGAACAGTAAGATCTCCCAAATCTTGAGTAAAACTACCATTATATAATCTGTCAAAATAATCTCTCTATTTTTCTTTAATCTCTTCATCTCGAATTAAAACCTTTTGATTCTCATCTTTAATACACTTTATATTACATAAGTCTCAAGACTTTCTCTCTCTTATTCGAATAATTCTATATATACATACTTTTTTGCCTCTTTATTGTCCAATTTCTCGTAAAGTTGCTTGTATAATTTAGGTTTTACATCCCGAACAGTTTTCTTAGCCTCCTTCTTAGCTAGTTTATACCTCTCAAAACTTATTCCATCATTATTCTTTTTTAAATCTCTGTAAATGTCTCACTTGATCTTAATCACATTTTTTATCTCTTCATGCCACCATGATGTGTCCTTATATGCTAGAGCACCACTCCTCGACTCACCAAATATATCTTTAGTTACCCTCCTAATGCAGCTAACCATTTTGTTTCATGTTATATCGGAATCATCATGATCCTTCCAATTTGCTTCCTATAATACTTTATCTACAAAAGAAAATTGATTACCTTCTAATTGGCACCATTTAATGTTAGAATCTAACTTATACTTAGTATTTCTAAGTCTCCTTCTAATTCGAATATCTAAAATTAAGAGTCTATATAGTGTTAATACGCTCTCACCTAACACTACTTTACAATCGATGCAAGTATTTCTATTTACTCTCTTAATTAAAACGAAATCTATTTGGTTCATACTCGATCCACTCTTAAAAATAATCAAGTGAAAAACTCTCTTTTTGAACCAAGTATTTGGTAGAATCAAATCATATGACAAAGCAAAGTCTACAATTGAGTTGCTTCATTTTTTTCCAAAACCAAATCCTTCATATACACTATCAAACCCATTATAACAAATTCTTACGTGTCTATTGAAGTCACCACTAATAAAAAAAATTTCTCTAGCAGGTATTTCATGTACCATCTCATCTAGATCCTCCAAATTGATATTTAATAAATTCATCAAGTCCTACTTATGGTGCATAGGCACTAATAATATTAAAAATCTCCCAATTTAAAAAAGTTTAATTAATAAAATTTTATCACCCTTCTTTCTAAACTTTACTATATTCCCAAATAATTATTTATCTATAATCACTCCTACCCCTATTATGATTTCTATATTTGTCCGTATACCAAATTTTACAACCTCAAAGCTCTATAATTTTAGCTTTCTCACATACCCACTTAGTATTCTGTACGCACAAAATACTAACTCTCCTTTTAATCATAATATCAACTAACTATACTAATTTAGCTGTATGGAAACCTATGTTTCACAAATCTAATCGAATTCTATGCTCATGAGCCAACTTTTTTACTCTTACCCGCTCATTAAGGTATGGAAACTTTTTTACATTTGACATTACATAGGCGCCGGCATGGCGCGTCACTTCTGAAAGACGAACTAACAACCCTCACATATTTTTTACTATACTCGGGCTCCGATGTAGCGCGTCACTCGGTATAGAACGCCCCAACGAAACTCATTATTTTGCTCATGTCATCATATGTGACAATGATTTATGTTGCTTGTCACCGGCCCACCACAACCCTCCTTTATCCTGCTTTGGACAGACAGTGAAAGGATAAATCATTAAGCACAACACTGGCGGAGTTACTAGAGAAAATTCCACAGTAAACCAAAAAAGCTGCGGGAAGTACGAAACTTGGATTTTAAGGAAATAGAATTAGACGAGTTCGAGAAGTGGCTCATGTATGTCTTCTATGGGTGGGTTATCTTGAGTGATAGCTCGGAGCGGGTATCTAAATGAGGAAATGTTTTAGTTAGGAGACGATTTTTGCATGAATAATTTGATTTTTAATCAAGAGGTGTCAAATCCTGTCACAAAATTGTCAATTTGTATGAACAGTTTGATTTTTAATCCAAAGGGTGTCAAATAAAAGGAACGGTTTGTAGGGACGAATTGATGTTTAATCAAAGGGGAGGTAAATAAAAGGATGGTTTAAAATTTTCCAAAATCCAACAGTTGAGACCAAATAAAAGGTGTACAAATAATCAAATATAAGATATATCAAATAAAGGAGAGGGAACAAAGTCACAAACTATTTATTTTTGAGAGTAGTAATAGATTACATGTTGAAGTTCATCATGTAAACTTACCCAAAAAAAATTCCGACATTAGACTTCAAGAACTACATACACAAACAATAGTGTAGGTCATTGGCTAAAAATTGTGAGAAAGAGACGCACAATCTACGTGCAAATGCAAAATATGGCATTAGTTTTCTGCTAAGACATACGGAGAGACATTTGTGATATCCACAGATCACTCTGAAACTCGCAATAATTCAGACTTTATAACCTCAATACTCCAATGCCAACTTGAGGATTTTCAATACATTACTTCTACTAGTAACAGCCCCACTAGCTTGTACATCCAATGGGCTTCTCATGGATGGGAATCTATCTTTCTAAGACAAAAGGAGGTGAGTGCTTATGTTCTCTCTTACTGACCTGTTCTTCTTTATATCTCTCGAAAGTGCTTATGCTATAATAATAAAGGTTTGGGTACGGACTTTTCCTTTTAGGCTATTACTTTTTTATAAGAGCAACTCCCAGGCTTTTTGTTTGTTATCTTCAATCTAGAACAACCCAATTGGCCCTTCACTTTTCTATCACAATGATAACAAATAAATTAATCACAGATAATAATCACCCCTTGATAATGACCAATATCAATATACTCCCACAAGAAGATAAGATGGGAACCAGTTGCTTTTTAAAATGAGAGAGTTGTTTAACCCCGCTAATATGAAACATACCGAATCATGCTTAGAGTCTCAAACAACAGCCATTACATCAAAGATCACTAGATCAGACAACCAGTAGTGATCTCCTATTGATAAAGTAAACTACAACCAACTAACCCTGAGAAAGTCCCACAGCTGATCATCTTGCATTTGAAGATATTATCGAACAACTTGTTGCTGAATTAATCAATATTTTCATTCCCATAGTGTAGTAACTTGTTCAACTTGGTGGGGAGATAGGATCAGGTTCAAATCCAAAGCTGTTGGCAATCAGGGAAAAGGCTTCCGCGGTTCTAAAAGCTCTAAAGCATTACAAGCCAAGCTCATTCAAAAAATTATACATGCAGAATTTTGGAGGAAACTTTGAAGTACTCTTTCTACTGCAGAAATTTGAATAGTATCAAATAGCTGTACTTGGCTTCTATTTTGGTTGCCACTTCTAGATGAAAACTGAAGAATTTTTTCCGAGTACAGACCAATTTATGTAAACCACTCTACATATGCACACACTTGCAGGGAGACTGAATCTCTTTAATTTTTTTCAATCAATTCCATTGAGTCATTGTTTGTATTACTCAAATAAGAAATAGGATAATCTATGTTAACACATCCTATCAACTTGGACCTACATGAATAATGACACAACGAAAAAGTATACATCTATATAGAAGTACGACGAGCAGATAATTTTCCTATCCTAACTAATGAACCATCATGAGTTAATATAAAAAAACTGCACCTGCATTCCATTCAAGGGAAGAAAGGGAAAGGATGAGATTAGATTAATCAATACAGCAGCTTTGCTTTCCATCTCTGCTACTTGTTTTTTGTTTAATGAATGTTGTATTCATATGTCCAGTTGTGAACTCGGATGTTGCTATCTGACAAGGAAATTTCCTCTGCATATATGAATGATGAAGGAAAGAGATTGGAGACTGTTTGCTTGAGAAAGGATTAAAGTTGATAACTTAATTAATCGTAAAAGAATTTCTTTGATGAGGATCAGTACATAGGTCACACTCAGATCTGCAAAGACTTGCCCACTCAAACTGAAGGCTTGCAGGTCACTCTCTACTTAACTTTTTCCCTTCTTTATTTCTTTTCCCTTTTTCCTTTTGATGTTGGTTATCCCATGAAAAATCCACCAAAAGGACAAGATGCATCATATACCTTCTTCTATTGTTTACATTTCGATGCCCACAAGTTGGTTCTCGGAAAAATTTGACCATTCCCCAAATCTTTTGTTTTGGTCCGAAGAAAAGACACAAAAGACTAGGTGGCCAACAAATTCTGGCTAAAGGTACAGACAAATAAAAAGGGAAAAAAGAAAACATATGAATGGTAATAATAATTACAATATAGGAAGATAAAACTATTAGACTAGTTTCTTGAATCTATTAAACCAACAATCAAACAAAAACAAACTCGTGAAAACAAAGATAATAAAAAATCAGTTTGCTAAAAACAAGATGAGAAACTAGTATTTTAAAACTCATGGTTGCTTAGTTGAACCTTTTTGTGAGGTAAATACCTTTCCTTCTTGATAGTGAAGCTTTAGATTCAGCCATCAGTGATAGTTTGAGAAAGTTTTATCTTCGCTAGGCTTAAGAGAGCTCCATAAATCCCATGTATTATACTTTGATCCTACAATTAAGCCGCCAAGAGAGGGACCAATGAACTCAAATTCAAAATAAACAAAATGGGAAGGTTGAAATTGAAACTGTAAATAGACATTAGGTTGGACAAAGTATTAACCCGAAATTAGAAGAAACAAAAACCAAGTCCAATAGGATAAGCATATCTAAGGACAAGAATTAGCATGGCATTCTGATGAAAATGATATATTGATCCATATCAGGTTAGACCTCCATCACATCATATAACAAGAATATATGGACTAGTAAGAAACTAGGAGACCAAAATAACCTACAATTATTTGTGGAAGATTGTCTTGTGAATGCTTATTTTTAAATCTTTAAGCTTGGACCAAGTAAATTAACTATCCCTTCCTGCCAACTGGCTTCGAAGATTACATGGAAAGTCTCTTCTCTTACCAATTAGTAGAGAAGAGTCATGTTTGCAGTTGGTAAAATATTTTTGATTAATACTTTGATAGCCGAGTTGGCTTGAAATTGTGCTCAAAATTGACCATGTCCTTTATCGATAAAGACCTGGATAATGGTGGTGGGTGTGGTAATGATAATAATAATAATAATAATGATTATGTCTCTAATAGATCTTCCTGCCAGTGCTAGATTGCTAACAAAATAAATTCTTAAAAATCATCTATTTGTCTTGCTATGATTTACTTCTCACATCATGCCTAATCTAATGCCATATTCTGTTAACATCAAATTTGAGCAACAATAACAGAGAATAGTTTAATGCATGTCTATGAAAAGATGCTGGATATCCAGAGAGGATAATATTATGGGGAACTGTACTATGCCACCAGAAATCTAAAAGTGATTGTTAAATTTTCAGTGGCTTCAAATTGATTAATGACGTCCACTGAACTTAGGAAATAAGAAAATGTGATGAGCTTCGTTTATCTCAATGACTGATGGCATTGGTTGCTTATTATCTGGACAGACTTCAGTGGAGCAATGAATGTCAGACATCAGTTCACTTTTTTTTGGTTGAAAATAAAAATTTGCTTGAGAATAGAGAGTTGCCACTGCATTTAAAAATAAGATTTACAACTTATACTAAGAATTTAACACAAATTTACAATATCTGATATCTGTTGATATCCCACTCCGGTCCTTCTGATGCTATAAATGGGTATCATTGTAAAAGCACCAAAGAGATTTAATCAATTTGATAATTTAGAAAGTTCTACCACACTTTGCATTTGAAATATCATGAATTTTCTTGTATTTTTTACCTCTAAAATAACTCCCCCATAAATAGCATGTCATCTAGTTATAAATATTAGAATATTTTTAATGTTCCCTTCTTCTTTTTCATGCATGCACAAACACTTTTTTTTTATGAGATTGTGACTTTGTATTTGTAATCTTACAGGATAGGCTTCTGGATTTGGGCTTATGTTATCCCTCATAAATGCCAACTTGTGAAAAGTGATTGCTCAAAAAACAAGAGTTATATCTATACAATATATAAAGGGCTTCCTGTAATTTTTATAATCTAGGATGGACTTTGAGCAATTTTGGCAAAGGATTGATTCTGATATTCCTCTCTGAAGTGAGTGACCAGGACTTATAAATATATTAAAGTTAGGTTTAAATCATGTTTAGAATATAATTTAAGCCATTTCTGTTTGGAACCAAGTCATCTCCTTGATATTTGTGTCTATCCTCCTTAAACCCTATTGTTTCTAGATAAGAACAACAATTTTATCGGCTCTAAGTTTATGCACGTGGTTGATACATGAATACAATAACATAACCAACTAGAGAATGACAACTCAGTAAAATTGAATTGTCAACAAGGACTTCTTTTTTTAAAAAACTTTTGCTGGTGTTTGGCAACTCATTCTTGTTGAGTTGTCATTATCTTATTTGTTGTGTAATTGCATTCATGTGTGAGCCACACGGAGGAACCAAACTCATTTTATCACTGTTTAATTAAGTTAATTAACTCAATAAGTTTAAGGTGTTATTAATCTATTAGAGGAGTAGATTTGAATACAAATAATTTCGGTCTTAGATTTTAACACAAAATATGCTGCTTTCATTTGGGTCAAAGTATGATAATGATTTTTTACATTTTTTGAGGACAAAAATGTAGCCTGATTAATTTCTAAGTTAAATCCCCAATTGACATCAGTGGGAATCAAATCAGGATCCTTCCTCTTGAACAAAGGGTGTTACTAGGACTAGCCTCTTTCCCAGTATGAAAATGAGTTGTATGCTAATGATATGGAAAGATAAAATTCACACCCATGCAAATTCCATACTGATTACAGAGAATAAGGTTACACACCAAGGATTCAAATTCTTATTCTTTCAAGATTACTTCAAATCCCCATTCAAAAATTCAATCTAGTCCAATTCTGCAATATGCCTCATCATGAGAATATTCAGAGACATGTCAAAACATCTAAAAAATTTACTGAAATATTCCATACAAAATTATGATTAAGCACATCGTTCAACTTGAGAGCAGCAAGATAACATTTGAATTAAGGGAACTCAAAATTGGTTCTGATCAGATTTTTAAAATAACTTCAAGCTAATCCCTTTGTGGAGGCATCTCGAGCTCCAAATCCAATAAATAGGGTTATGACGAATCAAAGAGACAATGATCAAGAGAAAAAAGGGGAGATAAGAGTCTTTTCTTCCGCTCCTAGTAGGATTAGTCTTTTCTTCTCTTCGCTTTTGTAGACTCTTCTCCTATTAGGATCTCTCACTATAGAGTGTATGTATCAAGGTTTAAGATCTCGAGAACAGTATCCGCCTATGGTTTATGATACAAGAAATTGGTAACATCTGGTGTATTATATTGGCAATATCAGATATATTGATAAAATATCAGCAACTACCGAAACTAATATTGACATCATATTTTGCGGTACATCTCGGTATCGCCATAATTTCGAACCTTGATACACACACACACACACACACACACACACACACACACATACATACATATACAGAGAATCATCTCTTTCAATTATCAATAAGAAAAGGAAAAATATTTTTCTCAATTTCTAACAAATACAAATCCCAACCCAATAACCAAGCAGTAACACTTGTAGTCCTCACAAGTCACACAAAATAAGGATATAAATGAAGCCAACAGAAGAGTGATAGGTGGTAGAGATTGCATACCAATTCCATAAGTTATGATTCTTTCATGTTGAAAAAGGTAAACTCAACAGAAGTAATGGTTATGTTGGCATGGATTCGAGATATCCTAGTAAATCTTCAGCTATTGTAATAAGACTATTTCCATGATATAGAGGGAAATCAAGGTTCGTCCATCTCTAATTGTCATACTTGACAATGATTGCAGTGAAAGTCTAAAAGCTATCACAGAAGTATGAGATTGTATGTCAATAAATCTACAAGGAACAACCAAAAAACTAAAAGTTGCTGCATTCGTCAGGGATAGAAATGTGGTTTTGTTTGTGTGCTTGCGCACAGGGGTCTTTGGGCAAATAAAATTTACCTGACCAATGGACAAGTTATGTGTAATTCTTGGTGTTAATTACTACATACATCGAAAGGTCAGGTGAGCAGTTGAAAGTTTGAGACCTTATCCCTAATAGAAAGGATGGACAAGAATGTAACTAATAATTTTAAGAAAAACTAGTGAATCTTGTTCAACTAGGGCTAAAGTAAGGCAGATGAGGTAGCAGAAAGGTTATTGTATCTTTGTGTTTCAGAACAGTAAATAGTGCTACATGGCTGAAAGTTTGGAGTATGACATGCATCTGCACATCTCAAAATTCTCAAGACTTATTGCTGCTAGGTGTTATTTTGTGCCAAGTAGATGAGAGGGATATACCATCATACTATAACTTCTTTTTCTTTTCCCCTTTTCTTAATTTATTTGCATTTTACTGGTTGGAGCATAGTGGAATAATTATCTACACTGTGAAAACTCCCCTTACCACTGCAATCTACTAAACTTGTGGCATATCCAAATATGACTTCAGATTCCTGGTATCTTCATATTCCTGGTCTGCTCCAACCAGTAGTTTTGTAGTGCCTAGATAGGAAGACTAGAGATGTAAAGGCAAATAGCTGACACAGCACAACTGAATATTTTTTTAACTTTCAGATATGTTGGATTGCGAATTTTAGTTATTTTTTAAGTGGATACTGAGATGTAATGAGATTGAAAAAGATTGCTTGATCTGGTGTCAGGTAAAGGAGGGCTCTTAGGCTCAGATTAGAAGGAAGACCAGAAATAGATAATAAAAGGAGAAAGCTAAGATAACAAAGAGATTTCATGCTTCTAATTGTGGATTTCACACCCAACTTCACACCAAAACATATATGGAGAAAAGCAAGCATTACTCTTCAAGAATACCGATTTTTAATTGCAAATTATCATCATTCAATATCTAGTCTACAGAGAAGGCAACCATTTACATAAGGGATTGGTAAATTTCTAAGAAATTAAATTAAAAAATCCCAATTATATCAAGACTCTTATCTAGAAGCAGCCAAACGAAACCCAGGCTAATGAAGACTACTAAATAAGTCCAGCACTCTCTAAACAAAATCAAAAGACAAATACACTACGAATTTTAAAGAGTATCCATGATTATGTCAGAAAAATTTGATCCCCGTCATTAGCTAGGAGCCTAGGACAGAATGTGCTTATGCTAACTATAATAATTATTTTCAAAACAGAAATAAGTCAAAGGATAGGTCTTAACAAGTAGAAAGAAGATAAAGTAATTATTTTTTTGAATTTCTTCTAGTCTTTCCGAACATTGAGGTTGACAGCTACTTGCTCTCGTGCAGCACTTGCAGCCTCCTCTCCTTTTCCCCTTATATTCTCCAGAAGGCATTCTTCTGACTCTAGTAAACTAGGTTAAAATGCTTTGATTATCATGCAAGAAGCTGAATGAAGATCCTAAAGTTTATTGAGAATAACTAAGAGTTAATGGACAATGAATTATTTTAGGATTTGGTTACTAACACCTAATGGCCAATTTCTCTACAGAAGTGCACGGAATTATACTAGGCCTCACCAATTTTCATATTTGGTAGTTCAATACTGCTTGTGGTTAGAAATATGATCAATAAGTCATTCATAATGTGCAAGGCTGCTACACAACTATGCACAAACAATGTGTTCTGAATGGTTTGAAATCCATTAAGATAATTCAAAACAAACACAACACAAGAACAAAGTTCGTAATAAAGAGAAATTTTTTATTATAAAGAGTCGGCCACAAATTAGCCATATTGCCTTTAGCAGAACATATGAAAATACACCTTGCTTCCCTGGTACAGCTTTTTCAAAAGAAGTCATGTAGCCTCCCATATGGAACTGCTACTTATGCTACTCAAAAGATTGGCTTGCTTTTCTTATTCTAGTTTGCACTCTTTGGTTTCTTTCACATTCCTATTCATACTCAGAGAGGAGAGTGACAAATGGAAAATAGTAACACGAGGAGTCGTTGCCCACTAACCAAATGATTGACAAGTACCAACAGAGGTATTGGTTATATTTTCTTATACCGATCCATATTTCTGAACAGAGAAGACTCGACAAGACCTACCTTATACGGGGTATGAGATAGCAAGAACGAGAGGGAGGAAGCACAGCAAATAGCTTCTTTCTTGACCAATGGATCAGTTTCATAAAATAAAAGACAACGTAAGCAAGATTCTTACAAAGTTAATCATAATAGTAAGTGTCAAGTTGTGCCGTAATATTTCCTTAAGGCTGAAAAGAAAATTTTATAAAACTGCTATTAGGCCAGCTTTGTTATATGGTACGAAATGTTTGGCTATAAAGAGATGTCACTGACAGAAGATAAGTGTAGAGAGATACACATACTTCATAAGATGTACGATAACACTAGAAGAAAAATAAAATGAGAAATTATTCGTGCTAAGCGAGGCGTAACCCCTATCGAAGAGAAAATCGCTTATGATGATTTATTCATGTGTGACGTACACATATAAATGTACTAGTTCAATGAGTGGAGTTTATCAATGTAAGACAATTTAAGAGCAAATGTAAAACCGAAGAAAACATGAATAGAGGAGATACGAAAAGATATAGATACTAGAGACTTAAATGAATACATCTTGCTTGATATGAATAAGTGGAGAAGGATTATCCATAGTCGTGATTCTCTTTTGGTTCATGTAGCTTACCCCATACACTTGGTTAAAAGCTTAATTACTATTGTTGTTGCTATAGTAAGTGTCAAGTAGTGTAGTTGGGTTCCCGAAACTTGTGTTTCTTTTCATCATTGATCCTTATCCCTAATAAATATAGGAATCCTAGGTCATACTGAAGTTCTAAAAATAGTATAAAATAGAAAACCTGAATGTAGGACTCCTTTTCATCAGTATTTCATGATTTTCTATGAACCATAACCAATAAAGATTCAGCACATAAATCTCGCTGTGCAACTTCTGAAAGTGATCATATACATGTGTTAGCAAATTTTTTTAATAATAAATCAGAAAATAACACCCTTATAAAGTTAAAATGCAGACCTCTAAAGGTCGCGTCCGACTTTAATAACAACAAGAGATAAAACGTCTCTTCAGATACAAGAAAACACGATTTCCTGAGAATTGTGTTTTACTTTGATAACCTCAAGATATAAAATCTCTCTCAAAATACAGAAAAACACGGACCTCTGAGGGTCGCGTTTTGATCTTATAATATGAAGAGATGAGAAATCTCTCCAAATACAGAAAATACGATTATGAGGAGCGTTGAAAATAGCCAAGAAGTTAAAACGCGGATCATCATCTCGAGAGACACCCGCATTTTTAAGCCAAGAAGGCTAAAAAAAAGAGTTTATATTTTGAGAGCAAGTGAAAATTAAATATGGGCCCCACAAGATCGCGTTTTGATTTCAAAGCTTTAAGAAGTTAAGGTTACCTCTATTTAACCCTAAATGCGATCTTCTTAAAGGCGTGTTTACTATCTTTACCTAAACGAAAAAATAACCCGCATTTTAAATGTAGGAACACATTTTGAGCTTATATTTAGAGCTAAATATAGCTAAAACGCGAACCCCGTTAAGTCGCATTTTCACTTCAAAATCTTAAAGGATAAAAACTATTATCATTTACACCCAAACGCAAATCTAGTCAAGTAAGACATGTTACTGGAAGCTAAAACACGGATCATCAATCACAGAGAAATCCACGTGTTGAGTCCACATTTGAAGCTAAGTACAGCTAAAATGCAAACCCTGTTGGACTGTGTTTTTATTCCAAAACTTCAAGAGATAAAATTATACTCATTTGAACCCAAATGTGGGTCTGAGCATGGCACGAGCTGCGGAAAGCTAAAAAACGGATCTAAAGGCTGAGATCCACGTTTCAATTACAAATCCAAAGATTTAAGATTTCAGTTATAAATCCAATGGATTAAAGTAGAAAATTAATTCTCAATTAAAGAGAATATTGATTGGACAGTTACACCAATTAAAAAGTCTCTAAACTCCTATAAATAGCCATATTCTGGGCTAAAGAAGGGGTTGAATTATCTCCACTTTGAGCACTTATGTTAAAGAACCAGAGTTCTTATTCAAGAGCTTTGCAAAATCTGCCAACTAAAGAGTTGCGCTCGGATTATCAATAGAGAGCAGGTTCGTCATCCACATTTACAAGAGAACCCCAGGCTTAAACAAAGAGCAATCATTTCCTCACCTTCTGTAAACAAAAAACCGTTCTTATTGTAATCCATTTTTGAGTTTTCAATAAAATTCAAATTTCATGGCAAATAACGTGATTCTGATCTATGAATAGAAAGTTATTGCTAGAATTATGAAGGTATGCAAGTTCTGCCTTAAACAATTAAAAAGGCCACTATAAGACATCGCCACTATTCTACATCAAAATAATTGAAAAATAGTTGAGTGAGGTGGCTTATGCATGCTATGAGGTCTGAACACATACTCCTATATGGCGACGAATAAACTATTTTTCCTTTGATTTCTTAAAAGATATGGGCAATTGCTAGGATCACTCTACACTAATTTAAATGTCAGACTCTTAAAGAAAATATTTGTAAGTTACCAGACATTCTTCTACCAAACTTGATTTCGAATGGTATGAGAATGAACGACGTCTATGATAAAACATTAGTTTAAAACCGAGATCTAGGATCAGTAGTGGAGCTGGAAATTTTTTACAGTGGACGTGAAATATAAACACCAAGACCATACAAATTATAGAAGTAAAAACATTGAGAATGAAAAAAACAGTACATGCAAAGATATTAAAAATCATTTTGCTACTACTTATTCTGCAAGTTATTCGTAAGGCTCAATGTTTCTTTATTAAGTATTAAGTACAATATATTATTCCTCAATTAATATGGGAGTACATGCAATATGAATTGCAATTATCTCTTGTAATCAATTGTAAACATTTGAGAAGAATAATTCTTTAATTATAACGTTTGACTAAGGATGTTATAGAAATACCATATATAAGCCAGAATCAGCATTTTTAGATAGAAGAGCTTCATCTATATGAAAATTAAGGGACTTGGAGTTTTACATTCCCATCAAAATATCTTAACTTAATATTGACGTATATAGCCCCAAAAAAAAAGATTGATATGGGGTGAAAAAATTAAAATAGAATCTTTTGGATAGTAAATAAAATTATACACCATATTTTCTAAGGTTCAATGAGAAGAAAGCATATAGATTTCTCTACTTCTCTCTTCTTCTTTTTTCTTGATTTTTAATAAACAATTTTATGTAAGAGAATTAGTAAAAAGTGTTCTTCTTTTTTATTGGGAAGAATTAGCAGCCTCTTTTTTTGCTAGTAAGGATTGGGAGCCTCTTGAATATAAAAGTATCGAAAAGAAGGAATTCATAAGATGAGATTGGTGTAAATTTGAGAATCTCATATTCTATTTTAACTCTTCAATTATGGGGTAGTTAGTTTTTTGCTCAGATTATGGGGGAATTAATTAATAACAAAAAATGACTAGAATATGATTTGTTATAATATATCCTCATTAAAGGGAAGGAGTTTAAGATAGATAGAGGGATTTGATAATATGTGGCCATTATATATAGATTTTTTTCCTCCTCACATTTGTTGTGGGTGTCTCATAATAGTAGGACCCGAACACACTATGCTATGATTAAGAGATCCCAAAAATGTAAGAAGCATGAGTACTTTAATGTGAGTTTCATATATGTGGTATTGGACACTAACAATTGCATAGCACTTACCTGACATATACCTTACATTACAAAGTCACGTCCATTTTAAGAACTAAGAAGTTTCGGAGCCGTGTCTGCAGGTCTAAAAATCGTGAATTAGGCACTATGTAGCAGTTCCTTGCCTAAAAACACAGAAATTCTTTCGATATAAGAGGGATGCTAAGTTATTGGACCCTAAATGCTTCCCAATTATGTGAGAGGCTTCACAACCTTACATCATGTGATGTATAGGATTTAATGCTTATAATCTTTTCCAAATATACTTACTTGATTAGAAACTTTGATTAAGCATTAGAATTTACTTTTCTTTTCTTATTTTAACTTTTAATACAACATGTCGTAAGTAATGTTGAAAATAACACGTTATGAAACCCGTTATATTGCATTACGTAACCTAACGGAACCCCAACGCTACGTAACAACTGAAAATAACTCAGTGCACTATAACAGTACATTTTTATGTTATTTTACGTTATATTATATAACGTTATGTTAAGTTACGTTATGTTACGTTATTTACAATTATTTTTTTAGTAATTTCTATATTATTATTGATTATTATTTTGTTTATTAGCGAATTGATGTAATTTTTTTTTACTAGTTGTTGGCTTGTTTGATTACTTGTAGAATTGCTAATCTATTAATTTGCAATTCGCTTATTGTAATTTCTCTACGATTGCTAAAAAATTATGTTAATTTTATTGAATTTTTAACTGAACTGAAATCAATAATTACAAATAAGATAAATTGAATATTACAAAATATAAATAACAATAATGATAATAACTGGAATTGAAATTAAAAAAATTAAAATCTTGTTTTCTTGTTTAAATGATGATTGGAATTGCGATTGGAGACTTAATATAATTTATGAAGATAAATATGAAAATTATTGTAAAACTTAACATAAAATTAGAGTAGATTATATATTAAAAAATAATTTTATATTCTTTTTTAGATATTTTAAATTTATTTTTGAATTTATAAAAATTATTTTATATTAATTAAATAAATAGAAAATTGCATAACCTACGTTATGCGTTACGCTATATGTGACATAACCTAATACAGACAAAACGTTACGTTATCGTTATCCCTATTTTAAACACGACTCGTAATAATTATAGATTTTGATGTGCATTATTTATAGGTATATGCACAAGTTCGCGCATAGTTATATAGTCATCTCCAATTATCCTACTTCTTCATAATCTGTTGTGTCTCTATATACATGTCGTGTCATATCTATGTCAGGTTACCATGTTCATGCTTCATAGCCAAAACAAATGGAAGTGAGTCCTGATAAAACCTAGAATTATAAGATCCACCAGATGAGTGGAATAGGTCATATGATGAAGATTCTTCCAGTTTTATTCCAAATCTAAATCTCAACCAACTATGCTTGATTGAACTTTGAAACTGATTAAATGCAGTAATGTTATAAATGATGCATGATTGACAGATTTGACAAGCCTAGAGTTTGATTCCGAAATCTTCCTTATTTTGATACCTCAAAACAACTTGGGATATTTAAAAGAAGTAGCAAAGGTACCGGTAACGCATATATGCAGGAAGCTTCTGTTAAATTCAATGGATCACATTTATTCTCTCTATATTGCAATTATTTCATGCAATGCTTCTCAAGGAGAATCCAAGAGATGCTCTTCTATTGAAATGGCCAAGGTCATAAATTTTAGCCCTTGACTATCATATTTAAACAACATGATATTGAGAGAGAAACGGCAATATGAAACCTTTCTGGAAGCATGAAAGCATGAAGTCATTTAAGTACTTGATAAATAATCCGAGTTTGATTCTCAAATCTTCCTTATTTTGATGCAACCCTTCAAAACAACTTGGAATATTTAAAAGAAAAAGCAAAGGTACTGGTACTGCATATATGCAGGAAACTTCTGTTAAATTCAAAGGATCACATTTATTCTCTCTATTTTGCAATTATTTCATGCAATGCTCCTCATTCAGAACCCAAAAGATGCTCTCTATTGAAATGGCCAAGGTCATAAATTTTAGCCGTTGACTGTCATATTTAAACAACATGATTTTGAGAGAGAAACGGCAATCTGAAAACCTTTCTGGCAGCATGAAAACATGAAATCATAAATCATTTAAATACTTGATGAATAATTCGACATTGCAAGAATTTATCTTTTATCTAGGTCATGAATACTGTAAATACAAATCATTGCATCCAAAGGGGATGGTTTGAGACACGAAGTACTTCATGGAATTATGAATCTATTACCTCCTTCCATTCTCCCTTATGTTTCTCATGAAGCAGTGACAGTCATACAAATTGCATAAACAAAAATATTAATTTCCATGCAAGTAGCCAAAAAAAGATTCCGTGTCAGGCTGTCTATCTACATATAGACTTTGTATGTGGAGGAAACCATGAATACTACAAAGAGATGGGATTAGAATCACCATATAAGAGAATTTTGTAAATATGACTTGCATCGCCTTAATAGTATTAGCATCTTCTTCCAAGATCCATACCACTTCTCACCCTTGCCAATCCTCCCCTTTACCATGGCACACAGTGCTAAAGGGCCTTTCTTATGTATTTTATGAAGTGGAAGTTATGTAAATTTTGCATACTATGACAAAGAGCCGCGCGATGCTACTATTGGGTAGTATATCCAAGGATGATTAAGGTTTTGATCTTATATTATAGATTATAAAGAGAGAGAGAGAGAAAGTGACTCCCTTATGATCCTCATCTAATACAGCTTTCAACCCCATTTGGCACAATATTAGCACAAAGTTAAACTTATATTGCACTTTTCTTTTATTTTCCTATTCCTACTCTAGGACTTGGATTGTACTTTCTTACGACTAAAGTCATCAGGCAGTAAGCAACTAACAATGTAAATATCTTGAGTAACATATGTTGCTATGTACCACCATCATAACTTTCGAAGGTCTTTCCATTTGCATTTGCACTACATCTCGAGAGGATATCTTGAGTAACATTTAGATGTCCTCCCGATGTAGTGTGTGTCTTATATGTAGTGCAAATGGAAGGCCCTTCAATAGGATGAACAATTTCATATTATTAGTGATAGAATAGTCTTGTCATCTGAACTTTAAGTCAAGATCTTCTCCATAAAATGTGTCCTAATCAACTCAACACATGCACCTATGACTAGTAAGCATACAGTAGTAAAACTTGAGCAGGATAAAAAGAGAGCGCAAAAACCCCTATGGAACTGTTAAGTTAGAAGAGTTGAGCTAACTGAACCTTTAGGGTAGAATAATAATACCAAACTCGTCACCTAAAATATATGGTTGAAGTTGGGTGTCAACAATTCTTTCACTTAATTGTTTGGGTTAAACATTAGATCAGATCCTAAGTCGCTTCCTTTAGGGATATAATGAAGATAGGAGAGAGAGATAATCACTTTTTTTATGGGGTTAGATTTGCCGTCCTGAGGAGGAAGGGGAACTGGAGGTGTTGAACATTCATAATTTTCAATTTGGCATTACTAGAAAAATGACAGTGAAACATAATTGCATGGCTCCAGGGAATTTGCAGTATCTTCTATGTGCTAAATATAGCCTGCAAGAGGAGAGATGGAGGACTAGGTCTTGTAATTCTTCAAACATTTTGGGTTTTTTGAAGGGTTTAGTATCTCAAGAGATATCTTTTGGCGTGGTATTTTTTTTTTTAAAGATAGGAGGAGGTGATGATATACCTTTTTTGGCAAAATCGTTGGTGCATTGAGATCCCATTGTGAACATTGCTTTCCTAGTTGTATAAAATCGCGCTTAAATAAGGCAACAGAAGTGGTAAACTATTGGTGTTGTTCAGTTGAAGGGTATCGTCCATCAATATCTCATACCCTTCCATCAAAATAGGTAAATAGACCCTGCACTATTACCTCAATGGAACAGCTTCTACACATCAAAGAGCAGACTCTCCAGTTTGGCGAGGGGCAGGTAATGGACTTTCAGTTAGTTTCACTAACAAATACATTAATGATAGTTGATGCAAACTTGCAAATGAAAATATCATTTGGGAAGGTAAATACCCTCTGAAGGTGAGAATGTTCCAACGGTTAGTAGCCAAAAAAGCTATCCTTATATGGGATAATCTTCAGAAAAGAGATTGGCAAGGGCCAAACATTTGTCCCCTAGGTGGTTTGGATGAGAAAAACACTATCCACCTTAAAATGTCTTGTTCCTTCTCTAGGAGCATTTGGTCTCAGTTACGCTACTAAGCTATCATTCGATGTTGGCATGTCTAACTTTTTTGATGTTTGGTCGAGAGTCGGGATTTGAAGAGAGAGAGTAGATTCTTGTCACTTGATGATATCGGTCATTTGTTGGAACATCTAGAAGAAGAGAAATAATAGGATCTTTAGGACATTTGCTCATTCTATTGATGATTCTCTTACTTATCATGATATTGACTTTTGAGCAGGGCTATTAGCACACATCTATGTGTCTGAGTAGTCGAAGAGGCCCCAAGACCAGTCTCCATAAAGGCACACCAATCGAAGTCTGTCCCAAGAGGTGCCTTGACCAATGGTGTGGGGACGGGGATCAGCCAGGGAGGGGAGTGATTTCGCTTTAGAGGGAACTTCATCGTGGCATCAACATGTTCCTCTTCCTACTTTGCTATTTATGTAGTTTACTCTAGTAGACTTCAATTTTGTTTGGCTTGTCTCCTTCGACCAGGACTATGCACTTGTATCTTCTTATATTAATTTTGTTTTTTTTATATCGTATTAATGGAACACGGAGAGCAATAACTCACTATAACGACTAATCAAAGAGAAACTCTATTTCATCTTCAAGTTAAACAGATTTCAGGGTCTAAACCTTTTAGAAATAGGAATTGTCCTCATACTTTGTGGTTGCTTCTTCATAGTATTAATGGTAGTTCATCTACCATGCCATGCAGTTTGATTGTCAAAAAGAAAATAAATTTTTAAAAAATAATAATAATAATAATGCAAGGAGAACAGCCTTTACTTGAAGCTAATTGGAATCCCAAGTGTGCAGGAAAAGAAGTGACAGTTACCTGGTTACCTGAAACCATGTTGCAGAAGTTGCTTCGCATGATGGTTTCGAAGTAGGTTAACCCATCATTTAGGTTGGAGTGCACTTTCCAAGAGTAATAAGAAGAAATTGCAAACAACCTGCAGCAAAAGAAATTCTAAAAAAAAAAAAAAGTTTGTTGCTGAAAAACAACATTCCCTTTGGATCTACTTCCACAACAGTGTTTCCCAAAATGTCAGGATCAGCACTGAAAAGTATGCTGGTATATCAGATAACTCCGGTGAGACCACAGACATAGATGTAAAACAAGTAGTAGTTTGTATTATGTAACTGATCGAATTTATCTCCAAAAAAATAATAATAATATTCAAACAAATACATTTTACTAACTTCAGGCGAGAAAGTTACCCGTTTTGTAATCCAACCTTTAGAAATCTACAAACACCTTAGTGTGGGTAACTTCCATTAAAGAACATGTACAGGCATCCAATTAATGCATTTTTTTTTTTTTTATTTAGGAAATTGAAATCTGATAGATGGCCTAAAACCCTGAAAACATAACTACAAATTTTCAATTTTCTTTAAATAAAAATCATTTTTGAAGGAAAGTTGGCCTAAAACCCTAAAGAATGTGGTGAGTCAAAGCCCTGAACCTAGCAAAACTACCCTGATCCTGAGATCGAGCTTGCAGCACGGCATGCTACCATGATTTCAAAGTTCTACAGTTGCTTCCATCTATGATTCTTTATAGAAATTTTCATCTTAAAATGTAAAATTGGGATTAAATTAAACCAAAAAGGGGGTAAATAGCACAGACCAAATTGAAGTAGAGATAAAATAAGATTCTTTTTTTTTTTTCACTTTACCTTGTAATTGCCGTCGCCGAGGAGAAAAACCCCAGTAAATCAACCCATCATAATTAAAAGATCCCTTAAATTTGAGTTAAATTTGAGAGGTTTAGTACGCAGGAGTAGGGTTTTTTATTTTTTATTTTTTATTTTATTTTTTTTAAAAACTCTTTTGGCATATTATTACAGGTGTGATTCTTTAGGTAAAACTAAAAAAATTTCCAAGCAAAAGAGATAAAAAAAAAAAAAAAAAAGGAGTAATTAAGTAATTAGGCAGGTTTCGGTGCAAATGGAGGCTGGTTATCAAACCATGACCCGAACCCGAACCCAATTAAAAGCGAACCGAAGGCATATCATTGTTGGTAATGTACACGTCCACGGGCCAAATTTTAGTCCGTCCTATACAAAATTATTAATTAAAAATAAAAATTTTATTTTTCTAATTCAAAATTTTATATATGAAGAACCAAAATTTGACCTGTGGACACGTTCATTACCATCTTTGCTTATCAATTATGGGAGATTTCCGAGGGCACCCTCGTAAAAAAAATCACAAATATTACAAGTTTGCTATTAACTTTTGCAATATTATTCTCATTATTTTTAGGGTTAATTAAATTCAAAATCCATATAGTATAATGGGTGTATAAGTTTATCACCTTTAAAATTTAAAACTCTCAGTTAGACTACGTGGATCAGGAGGTCTGAGTTTAATTAAAACACGGTGATTTAGATAGTTCATGAGATCTAAGTAAGAGTTTTAAGATTTAGAGATGATAATATTACAGGAAATCTTAGTATAATTAACCTTTATTTTTAATCATGGCATTGCA
This sequence comes from Dracaena cambodiana, assembly GCA_036321105.1. Classification (NCBI taxonomy): domain Eukaryota; kingdom Viridiplantae; phylum Streptophyta; class Magnoliopsida; order Asparagales; family Asparagaceae; genus Dracaena; species Dracaena cambodiana. The sequence goes on from JAYEPQ010000013.1 coordinate 37,266,277, forward strand.
TGAAATTTTTAGGAAGAAATTTTTCTTCATTTCTCCTTCCATTATCTATCCCCTAACAATTGTTAGTATAAATCCACCTCAGATCTGTCTTCCTTTTATTTATTCTTCTTTGTATTATATATTTTTTTCATAAAATATTATTTTCTTCATTTTCTTCCTATTTTGTTTTCTCTCTCTCTTTTTTTTTTTTTTTTTTTCAAACCAAACAAGGTTTTAAGAACAGTGCTTTGCATGCCTCACCTGCACATAGAGAAGTTTTCTTGGATATTTTTTCTTAGGTTGAAACGGTGAGCAAAACCCCCCATATTCTATTAATGAGTAATAACAGAACAAACGTTCTATATCAAAATTCTAGTAGTATATTCTTACAACAGCTAACATAAAAAATAAGATACAACTAGTAAACCAAAAGGCAACCACTGAGGATAGGCTATAAGAACCGTCTAGACTGCCTCCTCAGACACCATCTGCAAGGGCTCCATCCTGCAGCTCCTCATCTAAGTTTTGGTTCTCTGAGAGACATAGTCGCTTCTTCTCTGAGAGTAAACTTGTCTATGCGATTATATCGAGATATGTGAGATAGAAACAAATATCGGCGGGATGCATGATGTGCCTAAAAATTCTATTATTTCTCTCTCTCCACAAATTCCAATAAATTGCTGCTAACATAATGTGTAACAACCAAATTTTTATCATAACTTATATTTTTAATGTCAAATTTATCCAAAAGTGAATTCGTTATATTCATCTCATTTTTCTATATTTTCGGGGATTTGTTTTTGAAATTTTCTGGATAATCACTTAACATGATATTATTTTAATCATCGGTGGGTCCTACACATATTTTGATTAGTCTTTCTTTTTTGACTTGTAAAGATGAAATTTGACTTTATTTCGATTAGTTTAATTTGAAATTATAACCTTAAACAACTCTAATAACCTATTATTAATATTCATTTGTTCTATTCCTATTTTGTTTTTATTCACACATACCTTACCTTCACCATGCTTGTCCTTTGGCTAAGCATGACAAACCATCATACTGCCTTCATATCTCTTTTTTGTCTATATCTTTTTCTTCCCTTCTTTTTATTTATTTTCTCTCCTTTATTTTTTATTTCTCTCTTCTTTTTATTTTTTTTACTTAAACTCAAGAGAAAAAGAAGAAAAGAGAAGAAGAATAAGAAAAGAGAAGAAGAAGAAAATGAGAATAAGTTTTTTAGCCTCAAAATAGGCTTATCTTCTTACCCATCAAGGCCAATAAAATCACATCACTCTCAAGTTTTATTTCTAACTCTAATTGTTTATAGTTAACTTAGAATCTTGATTTGTTAAAACTTAAAAAGATAGTATCTCTATACAAAAATCTCTATGATTATTCTAGAAAAATAAAAATATGATTTTTACACTTTACTCTATGTTTATGTATCGAATTTATCATTTTATTTATAATCTCTCATTCTTAAACTACATGTTATAAAGTTAAACTATATGCTTTATTTTAAAATTATAAAAATAGTATCTTTATGAATATTCATCATATTTGGATATACATTTGAATTTTCCATATAAGTTCTTCATATATAATGCAATGATTTTAAATCACTTTTCACTTGCCATTAGAACATAAGTGTGTGTGTGTGTGTGTGTATATATATATATATATATATGTATATATATATATATATATATATGTATATATATATATATATATATGTATATATATATATATATATATATATATATATATATATATATATATATATATGTATATGTATTCATAATCATATTTTAAAGAGAAGATTTCAAATAAGTTTCCACATTAAATTGTTAAAATATTTTTTTTTGTACGAGATATTATGTCAGGTCATAATTTATTTTATACTAATCCATATTTACTTGAAAAATATATACATTAGTAAGATTTAATAAATTTACTACTTTCCATACTATGAAATCATGCTATAATTTAGAAAATCAATATGTTGTAAAGTAATCGTTATAAAAGTGTTAAGCCTATTTAATTTTCATCTTTACAATTTAGTACCCATTTACCTAATATGTGTTTATGTGTATAATTGTATATATATGATTTACATACATGATCCTTATAAGTATTTTTACATCTTAAAACTCACATACGTGTTTATATGTATACTTGTATTTATGTGTAGTTTACATACATGATCATTTCCATAACATTCATTCTAATATTCCATACTCCATCATACTTTTCTTGACATATACATACTAGTCACTTGTATAACATACATGAAATTATACCGGATTTTCCTTATTAGTACATACACATGTCTTGATAATGTTATGGATCCTGACTTGCCTGTTAACTTAATTTTGACACTTTATCATGCTTACCTTGACATATACATACTAATTACTTGTATAAAATATATAAAAATATGTCGGATTTTCCTTGTTAGTACATACACATGTCTTGATAGTGTCATTGATCCTGACTTGCCTATTAACTTGATTTTGACATGAACCACATCTTCCTTATTACTAGACATGTTTATGTAAAAATCTTGATATGATTGGTTCATCATATTCCGGATTGATATCCATATAATATAACTTGAAAGTTTGGGTTATGGGAGAATTAAAGGGTTGACAAATATTGTATCGTGAAAAATTTAGGATAGGTTGCGTAACTGAAATAGGAGCCCATCCACGGGGCCGTCCGGATGGTACTGGGCCATCATCTCTTGTTTAGTCCATGTTGATGGGACGACCGAATACTCAGTATCGGTATCTGTTTGAGTGCTTAGCGGCATGGCTGGTTCAGCGCCAGCATTTTGGCCGGGTCCTGGGTATTTTCACGATACGAGTTTATTTCTTCACCATTTAGTTCAAAATGCATATTGCACACTCCCTACGAGGATACGAGTCTATTTCTTCACCATTTAATTCAAAATGCATATTGCACACTCCCTACGATACGAGTATATTTTTTCACCATTTAGTTCAAAATGCATATTGCACACTCCCTACGATACGAATCTATTTCTTCACCATTCAGTTTAAAATATAAACTAAAATATGATATTAAGTTAGACTTAATATACATGTATATCTCTTCTTAATATTGTTACTTAATCATTACTGTTTCTCATACATGTGTATATACTTTTTACATCAATTCATATTTTACTTGTTAGTGCATATTGCACACTCCCTACGATATGAGTTTATTTCTTCACTATTATATGAGTTTATTTCTTCACTATTTAGTTCAAAATATAAAATAAAATAAAATATTAACGTAGACTTGATATGCATTAGTCTTCATACTTGATATTGATCACATACGAGTTTATTTCTTCACATTTAGTTCAAATACGAAATAAAATAAGATATTAATTTAGACTTGATATGCATTAGTCTTTATACTTGATATTGATCACATACGAGTTTATTTCTTCACCATTTAGTTCAAATATAAAATAACATAAGATATTAACTTAGACTTGATATGCATGTATATCCCTACTTGATATTGTTACTTGATCATTTAATATATTCCACACATGCGCATACTTTCATATCCACACTCATATTATCTATTTATTTATATTACACGCTCCCTACTTCTTATTGTTTTACTTGCCGGGTTTAATACTGAGCTCCCCCACACGCTCAGGTACTGAAGATGTAAGCGAGAATCCGCCATTGCACGACCCATACTTTCTAGAGCAGGCCGAGTAACAGTAGATTTATAGGCCTTCGTTTTTGTATTTTTGGTTTGATATGTATCACCCTTTTGGGACTTTATTTCTAACTTTTGTATCAGTATTATACTTATTGCTTCTTATCTTAAACATGCATATCTTCTCTTTTATATGACAGTAGACTAATTTCCAAGATCCTGATAGATAACTAGTATTCAGTTTCATTCATTTATTCTTTTACATACTTATAGACTTCGTGCACGTCGACTTACACGTGCCCACCGGTGATGCTCTCCGTTTCCGTATCCTTTCGGGAAATGGGGCGTTACATAATGCGACGCAATTGGACACCGTGTCTCGTGGTCCTAGCAAGTCTTACTCTAATCCATACATCGGACGACTCGGCCATGCAGATCGTGGTGTGCAGGTGAGCAGCACACTTCACCCATAATTTCATGGTATAGGCGCACGTGAGAAAAACATGTGCGATCGATTTCGCTTCCAACTGACACAAGACACAGATGCTTGGTCCTTGTCATCCCCTTCTTTGTAAGTTGTCTCAGGTTAGAGTTGCACCCTTTACAATCAACTACAAAAAACACCTTACTTTGAGAGAACACCTAGTCCGCCGTAGGTAGCCTACGTCCGCCATCTATATAGTGTCTATATGTAGACCTAACTGTGAAGTTTCCATATTTCTCCCATCTCCATATAACTTCATCATTTTGACTAGCGCTCAGAGGATGCCTCTAAATAAGTTTCCTAAGTTCTGTGACTTGTAACTGAACTGTAGCGTCTGTATGTACACGAAGCTACAGAGTCCACCTATTGGATCTTGAAGTCTCAATTTAATTCTAAATAATAGTAATCCGTAGTGCCATCTTTTCCCAACATCCAACGTATCAAGCTTAAATTTTTAGCTGATAGTATCAATCATTGAGGGTGTTCGAAGCCAGAACTTTTTTTTTTTTTCCTTCCTTTTTGTTGCCTCATGCTCTTGGTGTCCCCCGCAACGTTCTAGTGTATACTCTAACATTAAGTGCAAAATATAGTGACACAGTTGAATATGGACATTTATTGTTTTCACGAGAGCCTCGTGTGCCAGAATGTAGGCTATAATCAACATCCTAAAAAAAAAAAAAAATTCATCTTTTGCCCCCATGCATAAACCATTAAGAATTGATTAGGAATGATAATGGAAGGGTAAAAGAGTCAACCCTTAACTCTTACTATTTAGATTTTTGAATTGAGTTCTATTTTTAAATTCAAAAGTTTAAATAGAATGGCCTAGTATTTGGACCCGCTCATTCCCATGTTTATGGTTAATTGGTTCAAGAATCAGAGATATACATTTATAATAATGAATATTAAAACTTGTATTTCTATTTTTTATTTTTTTTTTCGTTTTTTCATATCTATTCATTTAGAAAGGGTACTATTCATTTAGAAAGGGTAAGAATTTGATGAGAATTTTTTTTCTTCTTAATTTTCATATGGTGGTGCTCAAACCGGCAGTAGCTTTGGTGTTGGGCCGGGTTTTATGCCGAGCTCCGACTTGGACCCACTGGACCTTGGGCCAGGCAAAATTGAGTCAACCATTGGCCACTCAAGTAAAAAAAAAAAAAAAAAAAAGAAAAGAAATTCTGAAATTTTTAAATTTTGAAAAATAAACGGGAAAATTGGAAAAAATATTATAAAATTGAGAAAAATATGGCAATACATATGGAAATTTTAAAAAAATAAAATTAACTTTTGCTCCTGAAATTGAAATTTGTGATATTACACAATATAAGTAATTCAAAATAGATATGGTGTATGTATGAACTTCAGTTGACTATAATTAATGGGTCCATAATATAAATATCATTATTTTCGTGCATTGGTTCGTTGATGAAAATATACTTTTGATTTTTTTTTCTTATGAATAGTGAGTTTTGATTAGTTAATTTTTTTTTTTATAACATTAGAACAAAATCAAATATACATTATAAAATAAAAAGCCTTCCCAATAAAATGCAAGTGATGTAATAATATTGAATCATTAAACTGTTTCACTTGTTGAGTAAATTACTTTTCTCATTACAATTTTTTACCTTTTTCAAAATCATTTTTACAAACTAAATTGGCTACAAATATCTTCTCCTCTTCTTTTTTTATCCTTTTTTTTTGGGAGTAAGCCATAGCTCAAAAACTAACAGATAAATAAATAAAAAAGTTTTCCTTTTTACATATGAAAACCTATAGGCTAAAGTAGAAGAGATCCATAT